>RQTK01000179.1:284634-387061 GCA_003991915.1 Elysia chlorotica
CGTGCGGGGCTCTGCTCGGGTTATAATGCTGAATTATAGATCTATCGAATGGGGATCTTTCGGGGTTTAAAAACATTCGAACCCAATTAAAATTCTATATGGACCTACGTAGACTATCATCCAAAAAGGGGGGTAAAAATGGATTTAAAAGAAATGTTATCTACAAAGAAATCTTGTATTATATATTTGTGAACTGGTGAAATTATTATCGTCATCTCCGCCATAACTACTCAAGGTACAAACTTAACATTTAGATTATTGGTACCTTGCAATTTTCTGAATGCCTTAGGCTGGTTCGTTTATTTTTCATGATGATGCATAAAGCATTAATTAGATTTTAGGAAATGAAATTGATTCGTCGATCAAGCAGCCATTGCTGTTTTTGATTTCAGTTAGCTAATCGTAAGTGAAAGCGGGCTAGGTTCAAATAGGTGAGGGCTCTGCCAGGGTTATAATATTTAAATAGTAAAGATATCTTGCTGTAATTATTATTGTTTTCTTAAACCCATTTAATGTCAACACTACCACTTATAGATCTATAATTATAATTTTTTTTCTGTCCGTTCGACATGTTTACGTGCGGGCTCTGCTCGGGCTATAGATAATATTGAATTCCAGATCTATCGAATGGGGATCTTTCGGGGTTTAAAAACATTCGAACGCAGTTTAAATTCTATCTGGATCTACCTCATCTATCATCGAAAAGAGGATAAACATGGATCTAAAAGCTAAATCAAATAACTAGATCTAGACTTCTACTACTCATAGATCTTACACATAATTTTTTGTTATTCTTTCCATTTAACAAGTTTACGTGCGGGGCTCTGCCTGGGTTTATAATACTGAAGTCTAGATCTATCGAATGGGGATCTTTCGGGGTTTGAAACCATTCGAACCCGATTTAAATTTTATATGGATCTACCTCATCTATCATCGAAAAGAGGATAAACATGGATCTAAAAGCTAAATCAAATAACTAGATCTAGACTCCTACTACTCATAGACCTACACATAATTTTTTTTTATTCTTTCCATTCAACATGTTCACGTGCGGGGCTTTGCTCGGGTTATAATACTGAATTCTAGATCTATGGAATGGGGTTCTTTTCGGGGTTTAAAAACATTCGAACCCAATTTAAATTCTATATGGACCTACTTGTTTCCCCATTTTTTTCCAGGCGGAGTTCGACGCTACCATTGCTGAGACAAGAATGCTTGTAGTTGTTGACTTCTATGCAACCTGGTGTGGTCCATGCAGAATCATTGCTCCTCAATTTGAGGTTTTTCATTTTTTCTTTTGCGTAATAATGAAGACAAGATCTTAGGTTTTTCGTACTTTATCATTCCAGTTTCTCAGAATAGCTGTTGTTTCAGTTAACATTCTGATAATTATTATTGTCCATATCTTATTTCAGTGACTTTTTCTTTTTTGGAAATGGGTATAGTACAATCTAATGTGCATTTCCCACAGTATTTCGAGAAGGTTCAGTGTTAATTTTTTTTTCTCCAGTTTTCTGGTTATAACTAGAAATCAATAATTGTGTGTATTTATTTTGTGAGGATGCAAATTTTGTCCAAATGTAGCTATAATAGCAACATTTACATGTGTGCGTGTGTGTGTGTGTGTATAGAATTTTTGTCCAATTCTGCCATAGAGATTATAGAAAGTTTTTGTTCAACCAAATTCTTCGGCCCCACTGTGCTATAAAGCGAAGCTCGCCTTAGTTTAACGTTTCCTGTGTCTGAAGAAAATTAGGCGAATAAATTAACTTTTTTTATAAAATGATTGCGATACACAGCTTTTATGTCTATTATTTACAAAGTGACATGATGTTATAATGTGCGTATAAGAATTAGGCTCCGGCATGCGGTATTATCAGCATAAGGCGAGAGACTGACCATTACTTTTAAACAGTGACATTTTTTAATTACAGAATTCCGAATTTTGTCGGTAAGTTTTTATGATGGCTCTAATAGGCCTTGTGAACCACCCTTGATGTTAAAAAACAAAAAAGAGAGAGTTCAGATCTCTATGATTTTGGACCATCATTCGGGTCTCTAGATCATCAGTTTTTGTATCATCGTCTGGACCCGACCAGTCGATGAGTTTTAGTGTTTACTGTTCTTAAGGCCGATTGATTGAAACAATAGTAAACCTAGTGTGTAATTTGTAATGTGTCAATGGGAGCTGGTGCCCACAATCTGAGCTGATACTGAAAATAAATTGAAAATCCTGGATGGCAAAATAATTATTACACGCAAAAAAACACCCACTATGTGTTTTTAGAACTTAGTTGAGATTATACTAATTTTCTCATCGTTGGAAAAACGAAACGTAAAATAATTGGGCCTAGATTCTAAACCAAGGAAGATTAAGTATAGAGCTAGATATATAGGACTAGATGTTATTATAATGCTAGGCTTACCCTAGTCCAATAAGTAAGAAACTATGTGTCAGTTGTTGTAAGTTGACAAGTTTTTTTTTTTTTATATTTCTGTCAGTGCGGATCTGGATAGAGTACAAATAGTCTGTGAATGTTTCCTCACTCTATCTAGTTCTTTTTGGATCGAAATATCCAAATGTTTCAAATAAGTCATTATGATTTTCATATTAGCCTAGCCTTTTCTTTCTTTCTTTCTTTTTTTTCTTTTTTTTTTTTTTGTGTGTGTGTGTGGGAGGGGGGTGTGTGGCATTTTTAATATCTCTTTTTCGAATGTGAGGCAAAACATAGTGAATTGGGTACAAATATTGACTTTTCTAGACATTTATAGTGTGTTGAAAAACACCAAATAAGTTCTAACAGTTTGAGAAAAGCATCATCTATATTTTCGTTATTCATGTTCTCTTGATTTTTAGACACTCACTGATTTATTAATCTGTTATGCATTTAGATTATTTCGTTAAATATTTATAGTTTTGTCTACCAACATAGCTTTATATTATAAATGGAAAATGGGGTTGCTGTAAATGACAAAAGAATAGTAACTGCTAAGAGCATAAAAGTTCACCCAAACGTTATTTAATAATGGGTTTTAACTTCAAAATATTTTTTCTTTTCAAATTACCCCTTATTAAAAAAACATTTAGATGTTGCAATGTATCGAGTGCGGTCTAATTTTTATCAACTGATGTTCCACAGAAATGGGCAGACGAATTTGAAGGAAGGGTCTTATTTCTTAAAGTTGATGTAGATGAGAACGAAGTGAGTTTGTTGAGGTTGAAATAAAGTGTAAAAATTTTACCTTCCTCCATTTTTTCATCGATTTCATTCATATTGTTTTACAATGCAGCTGATCTATTGTTTTTAGCATATAACGTTTATATTAGATTGCAATCTGTGAGCACGTTGATCTTGTCTTATATAAAACTGGCCGGGAGTCTGGGTTTTTTGTTTCGTTTTTGTTTTTTGTTTGCTTTGTTGTCATTGTTCCTTTTTTTTATTTGTGTATGATATGAGACAAAGGAACTAGGTATTGATGCAAACTTTTTCATTGACAAAAGTTATGCCCCCCCCCCCTTTTTTTTTTCTTTTAGAAGTTAAACGTGAGGTGCAATTGACAGTTTAGACTGAATAAAAATCAATGGCCAAACTATTTCTCGACTCAATCTGGGGGCACCCATTATTTACATCTATGGGGCACCCAGAAATATTTTACTCTCCTTCTCTTGTCTCTTCATTCATCATCATGAATGTTTTCCACAGTTGCAACTTCGTCTACGTATTTAGGTAGATTGATATGTTGTAAAAAAAAAAGTCACTCTCCATAAACGAATTATGCGGCCGCAGGCCAAGATCTCCTGCACAACAAAAGTATCAAATATCTCACAATTCAATCTCTTCAAATTATTTTACATCTGTTTAACAAAATTTTGGCGTCAGGTACTTTTTCCGGAGTGCTGGCGCCAAGCCACAATAATCCCCATTCCTGGGAAAGACTCTGAAGACCCGCAAAATTATAGACTTTTTGGGGACTTTATGCTTTATTAAGCTGCCTCTGTACACTTTTCGAAAGAATGGCAGCCAAACGACTATGTTGCCATTTAGAAGTTAATGATCTCGTATCCAACTTCCAGTGTGGATTTAGAGCAAAAATATGTAATGCGAATAACCTGATCCGCTTTGAGATATTTATTCGGGAGTTTTTTTTTTATCAATAACCAACACAAGGTCGTTGTCTTTTTTGGCCTAGAAAAAGTTTATGACACAACCTGGAAGTATGGCATAAAAAAAACCTTAGAAATATGGGGTTCGAGGGCAACCTACCCATATTCATTACACATTTCATAGCTAATCGACAGTTCCAAGTAAGGGTTGGATCCTCTCAGTCTGACTCTTTCGAGCAGGAGCAGGGAGTTCACCAGGGCAGCGTTCTCTCGTCAACCCTTTTTGGCATTCAAATATTCTCAATTGCTGAGACTCTCAAAAACAATGTAAACTGCTCGTTGCATAACGACGACTTTGTCGTCTGCTAATGAGCCTGTTCAATTCCAACCATAGAGCGCCAACTCCAACTGCAGCTCAGCGCTCTTCAGAAATGGGCAGGTACAAACGGCTTCAAATTCTCCCCTCAGAAAACGATAGTTGTTCATCCCCTATCTACCTCTATTGCTCTCTAATACGAACTAAACTCGATTGCAGCAGTATAGTGTATTGCTCTGCCAGATCATCTTATATAAAAATGCTATACAATATACACGACCAAAGACTGCGTCTCAGCCTCGGCGCCTTTCGTACCAGCCCGGTAGAAAGCTTTTACGTAGCTGCAGACGAACCATCCTTCTCAGAAAAAAGAGACAAACTATCCTTATAATATGTTGTTAATCTAAAACCCCAACCTGACAATCCTGCGTTTCAGCCTGTTTTCCACCCAAGTTATGTAGAAAAGTTTCCATCTTCGCCGAACGCTATTCCCCCTTTCGGAATCCGTGTTCAGCAGCTCATTCTTGAAATCGACTTAGACAGTGACTCTATTGAAGAAGAAAATATTTTGGAAATCCCTCCCTGGACACTGGAAAGACCAAGAAGTATTTTTGACATGGTAGCTCTCAAGAAGAACAAAATCCCTCCAGATTAATACAAAGAAAGGTTGAACAAATCATGGAAAATCATTTCGACCATTATCTACTTTTCACTAACGGGTCTAAAGATGATAAATGCTGCGGGATGTGCGCGAAGGCTTCAATATACACTGCGGAGGCAGTTGACATGTGCATGGCCTTCGACGCCGTCTCCACCTCAAGAAAAAAAAAATCTACTCAGGTGCAATTACCTGCATCAGATGCGAAGCCAATCATACATAAGTCTATAATAGACAAAGGGGCGGTGGGATAACCTGGCAAACAACAAAATGCACTGTCTCCAACCACATTTAGCTCACTGGGCGAGAGTGTCTCTGGCTAGAAGACAAGACCAGGTGGTTCTCGATCGAGTCCGACTAGGATATTCTCACCTTACTCATGCCTTCCTATTTTGAGGTGAAGATCTTCTACAGTGTCATACTTGCAGTTGTCAATTATCCATAAGTCACATTCTGGTTGACTGTCCACTTTTGCACCGGGAAAGAAATATGTACCTTTGTTTCTAAACCATTAGAGAGTATATTTACTTATGTTTGACCTCAATGTCTACTGAGGTATCTGAAGGACATTGGTGTGTATAAATGTGATAATTCCATACATGGATCTTTTGAACCACTGTATATACCCTTTACTTTTAACCTATCTTTTTTATGCACATTTGTTATGCTTTTACCAATAGAGAGATAAAGGAGCCACCGTTGCTACTATAAAAATGCATTAAATGACTTAGAACACCATGAGCACAATATAGCCGTTACCGTGCTGACGTGCTGTGTAAAAACAAACCTAGTCAGTTTTGGGTAATAAAAAGGGGCAGTACATGTAGACTGGACTTGAGACTGAATGTGATGTTAATTTTATGACATGAAAGCTTTAGTTGCAGTGGTGATCATTATCAGAAAATGTATGCGTTTTCAGTTTTCATTTGTTGTTTTTAAATGCATGTATGTTAAATAATATTGCGTACATAACTAGAAGTCCTACTTTACTCAAATTTAGTCAACGTAGGTATGTAAACAAAAGCTTTGAAGTTTGACCCAGTTGTTTGAAGCTGTTATATATACAAATAGAAATTTATGGAGCATGTTCTCAGGCAAATCGTGGTGATACGCCTGAACGATTGTTTAATGATATTTCATATTTCAATTAGGCGCCAGCACTCAATCGTGATCACTTTTCCTGAGAGTACAGAAGTTTCTGAAATGATTTTCCCCCTGCAGAACCGTTAAGAAGAGAAGAGTGTTTATGGTACTAAAAGTAAATAGGAATTTTACATCAATAATGTCCATTATCCTGTTATGAAATTGACTTCTCATTGTGTATTGCTTAACTAATATGTTTGTATACCATTACGGAATGTGCCAAACAGATTTAACAAGAATTGTTATGTAGGCTTCTAAGAGATTAAAAATAATATTTTTGACGATTTAACATAAATTTTAGGAAACTGCGGAAGCAGCAGAAGTCAGTGCGATGCCAACATTCTGCTTCTATAAAAATGGGCAAAAGGTAAGTGATCACTGTATATCTCTTATTCAGTTTTCCATCTCTTATTTAGTTGTTCATCTAGTAAAACACTAAACCTGCTATTTCTGATCAATTAGATGGCTTTGGGAAAGAGAAGAAATAAAAAAATAATTACATTATTTTCATCAAAATTTAATTGTAAACTTATTGTTTTCTTTTTGTCGTGAATCTTTCATTTTGATGTTGTAGCTGTTGTTGTTGTTGTTGTTGTTGTTGTTGTTGTTGTTGTTGTTGTTGTTGTTGTTGTTGATGTTGCTGTTGTTGTTGTTGATTTCTAATTTTATGAAAATGCTATTAATTTTAAAATCTTCAAAATGTTAATAAGAGCTCTAAGTATTTTCCCTTGTATTATTGCACCATTTCAAACATTCGTGCGAGTCAAAGCTGTAGCTCTAGAATTTCAGTTTTCAGGCTATTACATTCCTTCCTTGTAGTTATGGACATCACATTACTTATAATCTTAGGAAAACTGTTGTTCCTGTACACGGATATTAAATAACAACCCTTCCTTGTGTAAACAAGTAAACCTATCTCTCTGTAGTCACCGGTCCTTGTACAAGTTTCCGTGCCGCTGAATGTCATAAAGAAACCTTACTATAGAAGCAATCATTGTTACGTTGTGTCTTAAATAGTGAAAAAACTGAATAAATCATTATTGTTTTCCTTAAACTCATTAACGGAAGCATTCATTATCCAGAGTGGTGTATCAACATGTGATAATTAAAGAAGAGAAGTGAACAAAATAAAATGGTATAGGTAGGGGGGCCCTTAGGAAAACTGCCTCACAAGGCATGTACTGCAGTGGAATCCTCAATGACAAAGAGGCAGGGCTGGGTGACAGAGGAGGTGTGAGAAGGACATGGCAAAAGCAAACTATGGACAGGTAAACTTGGAAAAGTAGTCAACATTGAGATAGGTGGTTTATGGCCTTTCAGGAACAAAAAAGGTTTAAAAAAACATAAATTATTTGTTTAGGCCCCTATAGTAAAAATTTTATAGTTCTTTAAATTGTGTTGTCTTCCACAGATTGCTGAGGTTATTGGTGCCAATAAAACCGCCCTTCAAGAAAAGATTGCTGCCCTCCAATAGCTGCCCATGTTGTTGTTTTTTTGTGGTTTTTTTTTTTGTTTGATGTTGTTTTTTAATCATATATCATAAATTTCCGACAAGTATGTCTAACTGTGCTGTAGAGATCAATACTTCCTTTGCTCTGACAATGCCAAGAATTTTAAAAGTGAACGTTAAAACAAAATAAGCACATAATAACATCAGAGTGGTAAAATTATGAATAAACGCAAACTCCTTTGTCCTTTTGTTTACATTGTTAATATTTTGTTGAGTGCTGTCTAATTGTCTGTGTACTAAAGGGAGATTTTTTAAAGAAGTAAACTGCGTGCCCTATTTTTTGTATTTGAATAGTAATCCTTTACCATTTTGTAAAAAAAAAAAGTTATGTTTTCAGTACACATTCATATGCATGCATATTATAGCATATTATAGCATATTATAGGATAAATGAATAATTAACCAGTGAAAAAAAATAGAGCAATCAGATTTTCCCCTTTAAAATTGTATAACAAAAGCATATGTACTTGTAGTAAAAGAGAAGGAAAACAAAAGATCAAATGTCGGCGGAATGAACACAATATTTAATACATGTATTAATGCTTCGTTTCGTTTCTTGATTTGATACACTGTACATTCATAACAGTTTATCCACAATTTAAACGCAGACCTTATTGCATTTCAAAATCAAAACGTAGTACTCGTCAGGCTTGATTGTATGAGATATTTTTTGTGTGTAAATCTGCTCCAAGTGGGATTTTATAATTTACCCTTACTGAAAGAAAAATTAGTTAGAAGAAACCACTGAAAAAAAAACAACAACAAAAAACGATTATTTTACTTAAACTGCTGCATGCGAACCGGTATATAAATGGACTCAACGAGAAAGAGTTTAATCAATTCCACCTTTAAGAACTAAAATTAATTTTAAAACCATTAAAAATCTCAAATTTCATGAAAATTGAGAATTCTCAAATGTGGTACATGACAATGTTACTCTGGTGTTTTAAAACAACACACATTTATGCATGTTTTAAAATTTAGAACTCAGTTTGTGATATAAATCAGAGCCGAATTTAACTGGTTCGGGTCCTGACCCCCAACCAGAAGCGACTTCTTTATCCTACGAGATCTCCTTTGAATTTTTTTTACATTTTTATTCACCGAAACTTACAAATCGGTAAACAACAAACAAGATTTGTGATACTGATGCGACGTCACTTATTTAGATTGTGCCGTGTACTTACAAAATTGAGAGAGGATATGGAACAGAGTTAACAGATTGACACCAGAAAAGATGCATAGATCATAGGTGCGGCTTTCATCTCACTGGTCTCAACAAAGGGAGATTTCAAATTTGTGTAATGGTAGTGGTAGTAGTAGTTGTAGTAGTAGTAGTAGTAGTAGTAGTAGTAGTAGTAGTAGTAGTAGTAGTAGTAGTAGTAGTAGTAGTAGTAGTAGTAGTAGTAGTAGTAGTAGTAGTAGTAGTAGTAGTAGTAGTAGTAGTAGTAGTAGTAGTAGTAGTAGTAGTCGAAATCTTAAGCTCTTCATATTACAATTATGAGCCGTGCTAAAAAAATTAACCTTCGTTCTAGCTTTTTGCGGTACTCCTTGAACACTTCTCGAAATCTTAAGCTCTTCATATTACAATTATGAGCCGTGCTAAAAAAATTAACCTTCGTTCTAGCTTTTTTCGGTACTCCTTGAACACTTCTCGAAATCTTAAGCTCTTCATATTACAATTATGAGCCGTGCTAAAAAAATTAACCTTCGTTCTAGCTTTTTTCGGTACTCCTTGAACACTTCTCGAAATCTTAAGCTCTTCATATTACAATTATGAGCCGTGCTAAAAAAATTAACCTTCGTTCTAGCTTTTTGCGGTACTCCTTGAACACTTCTCGAAATCTTAAGCTCTTCATATTACAATTATGAGCCGTGCTAAAAAAATTAACCTTCGTTCTAGCTTTTTTCGGTACTCCTTGAACACTTCTCGAAATCTTAAGCTCTTCATATTACAATTATGAGCCGTGCTAAAAAAATTAACCTTCGTTCTAGCTTTTTTCGGTACTCCTTGAACACTTCTCGAAATCTTAAGCTCTTCATATTACAATTATGAGCTGTGCTAAAAAATTAACCTTCTTTATAGCTTTTTGCGGTACTCCTTGAACGGTTAAGAGCATTTCGTGTATGATTATAAAAAAATTCGCTAGGATTCATAATTATATATGCTGAACTGACACAGTTACATGTTATCAGAGATAGAAAGAAACAAAAAAGAAAAAAAAAAGGCCTCATCGTCTGAAGAAAGTTCTCGCAACTTTAAGTCACGTTCTCGAGATTATACGAGAGGTCATAAGTTCAGGACAGCTGCGGCGTTTCTGATTGGTTCCCGGTCACGAGACCACAAGGCTTATATTACTGTGAGGGTATATCTAGATCTACGCCCGTTAGGAATAATAGTGGTAATAGTAATAATAATAATAATAATAATAATAATAATAATAATAATAATAATAACGTAATAATTAGTAGCAAGGTAAAAAGAAATAAAAAGAAAAAAAATCAAAATTAACTCCGGCAGACGTCGTAGGCTAGTAATGACTATGGTGGGTAGGTGGTAGGAGCTACAATAGCCACGCTAACATTGGGAATGGTGGAATACCAATATAGGGTAATGTAAATAGGGTAATGCCCCTGGTTTTAACTATACAACTATACCAGCTGAGCCTCTTCCATCAAGCTTCCGCCTCACTTATAAAAAAAAATTAAATGTATGAACCTAATCTTATCCACCCCCACCCCCATCCCCCGCAGAAGCGAAGGTTTGTCTTATCTGTCTCGATATAATTATCCTCTCTTTTCACTTTAGAACCTCCAAAATTAGGGAACCCAACACACAAGAGGAACAGCCTCGTAATAATAGTTTGAACTGTCATGTCTCGCCCCACATACCTGCAAGTGAACTGGGGCAATTGACTGGATACATGTCATTTGAGTAATAGGCTTGTGCAGTGTGTGGCCAGCTTGCTTTTGTCTTCTGTCAATGCCGCCTGTCGCCGTTTATGATCCTCCAGGGTAACCTAGGAGACGTTTAACCCAGAGAGAGGAACAGAACACCACTGACACCGCGAGCTCGCGCTAACTTGCCGCGAAGAGGGGCCACAATTTTACTAGGCCCTCTAGTGCTATTAATAGACAACTGCGTCACCGAGCAAGTCCAACCAAGGCGTCCAAGAATAGAAGGCAAAGTCACCAAAATAATTATACAAAAACGTGCAGCAAGAATCAAAGTGAGCCATATTTTACGAACGTCTTCGCATTGAATGCGCAACTCATATTTAGTAGTAGTAGTAGTAGTAGTAGTAGTAGTAGTAGTAGTAGTAGTAGTAGTAGTAGTAGTAGTAGTAGTAGTAGTAGTAGTAGTAGTAGTAGTAGTAGTAGTAGTAGTAGTAGTAGTAGTAGTAGTAGTAGTAGTAGTAGTAGTAGTAGTAGTAGTAGTAGTAGTAGTAGTAGTAGTAGTAACCGATCATAAAATAACTCAATTAATAAGGTGCAAATAGATTGGAGAGTTCATTATTTTAAGTAGTGTAGGCTGATTGTATGGGCTGAAAATACTAAGTACCACTCTGTCCAATCTATGCTTAAAACCAAAGGAAATAAAATCACTTTTACCCTTGGTGTACCTAATCTTTTCACTTCTTTCAATTAGTTGACATGTACTTTTAATCTTGGACGCCTTGATCCAACACAAGGCTGCCTGTTTAGTTGTTGTTGTTGTTGTTGTTGTTAATGTTGTTGTTTTTTATGGGTTTTTTTAACGCTGTATAATCTTTCTTGACACAAATGTAGAAAAATTTTAACTAGGAGAGAACTGTGCTTTCTTCGGCGGCCCGACCAATTTATTTTAATGGAACAAAAATTAATACTCAACCGCAGTTGGTTGAAACTTTCTTTTTTTTTTTTTTAACTAAGATCTAGGGCTAAGAACATGTTAGGCTGGACCAAAAAATTGGCGTAAGCCTAGCGCATTGGCGTAGTGCATACTGCATAGTCATTCAGACTAGGCTAGCCCCACTCTTCAGTCTTCACTCCTTCTCAGTTCCCACATTGGCAGTTCGAGAGAGTTACATTTTTCTTGAATTTCCTTCCAAATTCTCACAGTCACACGTTCCTGCCGGTCCCGTAGATCTAAATTGTAGTAATACTAGCCACAATGGGTAAAGTTAAAGCTTTGCAAACAAAGGTATGGATTTTGGTTAGCCCTTTTTGACGAGAGTAATTAAGCTACTAGATCTAGAATCTAGATTAGGTCTAGATTCTATTTAGACTAGATCTAGATCTAAAATCTAGTTCTACTCTAAAGTATTAGTATTAGGCCTCATTCTAGAATTTAGATCTAGAAATGATGAAATCCAGTCCAGATCTAGATCCCAGATTCTAGATCTAGATCTTAAATATTTATTCAGATCTAGATCTATATAACTAGATTAACTAGATCTACGAATTTTACTCTCACCCAGCCCGGGGGTGAGAATATCCAAAACGGCAAAAGCCGAAAGGCTGTCCAAATTTTATTCTCACCCCCCTCATCCTCAAACCCAGGTTGGTTGAGATGAGTGAGACTAACCAAAAGACGAGTGTTTTTTACTCCCACCCACGCACATAGAGAAAGTGATTGAGCGAGAGGGATATAAGAGAGACAGGTAGAGAGGGAGAAAGAGAAATGGAAATATAGGGGGAGTAGATGTAGGGGCCAAGTTCTAGATTAGATCCAGACCAGACTTTAAATTAAAAAGGTAGATGGAGTTTAGACAGGAGTATTGATGTGAAGTGAGAAAGTCTAAAGAATGAAACAAACTAAATCTAGATCTATTTTTGTTTAGATGCTTTTTTTCTATGTATGGTTAAATATAGAGATCTTTCATTACTATTACTTGTAAAACATTACATAGTTTATTTAAAAGGCGTTAGTTCACACTCACAGCCAGTGATTTCAGAAGCTTTCTTTCATTTTATCTACTCATTTTTGGTAGGTTTTCTCTGAAATATTTTCCAAATAATGTTGCATCCAAATTCCAATATGTCTTCATTGCGTCACAGGCCCTACCTTTTATCGCAGACGCCCCCCCTCCCCCCCCCCCCCCCACTTTTCTCCCCCCCCCCCCCCCCCCCACACACACACACACACACCTTCCCCAAAAAATGAATCTTCAAATATAGATTATAAATAAATTAACTTATTTTGTTCAATATTTGCTAACTTACAAACAATGAAACATCTAATTTTTTTTTTTTTTAAACAGGGGGAGTTTGACTCTACCATTGCAGAGGCGAAAATTCTTGTGGTTGTTGACTTCTTTGCAACCTGGTGTGGCCCATGCAAAGCTATTGCTCCTCAGTTAGAGGTTAATAATTTTTAACTTTTTAAAAAATATTATATATGTGAGCAATGGTCCAAAGGAGCCAGTTTTAGAAATGAATGAATTAATTTTTAATGGTTTCTAGCGTGAAGATCATATAGCGTTTAAATTTTTTCGTTACTGGCGTTTTTGTGATGACATGTCACATATGTAATTTGCCAAAAATCTTGTTGATTAAAAAAGATATATATTTATATAAAAAAACATGACACATTTATCTAGCTCTTGTTGCTTTATGTACGCCAGAAAATTGTAAAGCCCAAAAAAAAAGAATGTTTATATATTTTCACAAAATTAAAGCGTGACATGTCACATGAATGATGAACATTTCTGTAAAAGATTTTTTTTCTTTTTCCCATAAACCTAGAATCAAATGTCACAAACTTCTAACAAAGGTTTTGACAGTTGTCATTTTAAACTGATTTGCAACCCAAATAGATACTCTAGGTCCAGATGATTAAAGAATTAACCTCTATAAACCATCTGAATCAGTTAACTTATTAATCATTTAAACATATAAAATTATATTTTTCTTGCACAAAGTCAAAGTAAAGAATCTCATGTGCAGGGCTGCTCTTCTGTTTGTTAAAAAAGTTGATGGTCAATCTTAAAAACCAAATATATATAGATCTACGGAAGCACTGTGTCTGACATGATTTTTTGACACCTAAACTTTTTTTCGTTCTGGAAAAATTTAGGGACATTCTTTCCTAGTTTACAGTAGAGTATTAGGCTCTCGGAGAGTCTCCTATGACCTAGTTTTAACCTTCTCTAACACCTAGCCCACAAGACGACCAAGTTATCAACATGACAAAGCACACTTGGTGTGTGACACCTGCAGTCACATCAGATTGAGCATTTTTGTGTCGCAAAAATGTGAAAACTTGCGATTTTTAATCTCCTTTTGGTTTTAAAATTAAAAATATTCACCATCATCTAATCTAACCAAAGAACAATCTTCTTTTATAAAGTTTTGCTTACAAATATGCCAGGGCAAGTGTTCAAAGAAGTGACTATGTATCTATTCATACCTCATTTTTTTAGGTCTAAATTATGAAATAATTGTTTCCCATTAAAAAAACTGTTAAAAACTCATGACCAAATGCTGTCTATAGTTGTCTCTTTAAGATATAAGCTATTGATTAATTCAATTCCTATTAAAAAAGCTAGAATATTTAAAAGATTAGCTATACTTCTGAAAAGGACCTGTTCCCCCATGTATATATAAATGAACATAAAAAAAGATAGATCTTCTTAGGTCTTGGTTTACTCTAGCCTGCAATTTTTCTCTGAATAACTAATTGTCATCGATAAGCAAAAGTAAATAACTAGATGTGCAGCCTTTATGTTAATTTTTTAAAACAGAGACATAATGTACTACAGTGTATACGTCACATGTAATGTGTATAGGAATAGAGAATAAGTTTTGTATCAGCAGCAGCAACAATCACCTTAGAACACTTTTTTTTAAATTACATAACCAAGCAGGTTTCCTGTAAGCTTTATCATGGGTCCAACAGAAATATGTGTATGTTTGTAAGATTAAATTCGCTTTAGTTAGAAAGTTACGTTTTACGCAAAGTATATAGATCTAGTGCAAGTTATAGATTTCTCACTATTGATATTGCGTAAACAGTACAGATCATAGCCATGGGAAAGTAAAAAATCAACAAAAAAAATAAACCAAATGAATCTTCACAATCTGTTTGGTACTTCAATTTCATTTTTCTTGGTAAAGATTTATAATTTTTAGACCATCATTCAGGTGCCTAGATCATCATTCAATGTACCATCCCGTTTTTTCCCTTATGAAAAGCCCATAAGTCCCCTGTGGTGTGGTAACTGAAAAAAAAAGAATGATAGTTATAGTAACATATTACAAGATTCCTTCCCTTTGACCACTCTCATTTCTGAGAATGAAGGGGGTAAAGTTTGATCACAGACAGTACTGGTGTCTAGTGCCCCATCAACAAGTGTTGTGTTGATTCACGCGAGGGTATCTAGTGCAGCGTCTTGAAAAGGTTTACCTGGTCATTGTAATGTGAATGGGAGCAAATATCCCCAATCTGGGCTGATACCTGCATACTAGAGCAAGGTCAATATAGATATGAGCCATTCCAAAAAAAAGTGTCCCCCAGCATGCATGTATTTTAGGAATGGCTCATATAGTCATAGGCTAGCCCTACCATGGTCCAATAAGTACAAAACTGTTTACATGTACATGTTTTAGTTGTTGGGGTTTTTTTTTTGTTTTTTTTTTATTACTCGTATTAACTTTATATTCTGGCTGTCTGGATCATAGAAAAACATTGTGAATTGGTACACATTTAATTTTTTTGCTTTGTTTTTTTTTTTTTTAGTGTGTTAAAAAACACCAATTGCCCTTAAGAGGTTGAAAAAGTGTAACTCTTATCATTTATAGAAACATAGATAAATAAATTTAATCGAACTATGAAAAAGTCAACGAGAAAGAGTGATGTTTACAGGGCACAAGCTCATTTTGGCGACTAGTGCCTGATTCAGCCTTAGTACCTCACGTATATGCATTAAAAAGATGTGTGTGTGTTGAAATTCAGAGAAGCAAATTTGTTTCGGTTAAAGTTATAAAATAGTGGCTCATTTTGCTGTAATAGTTTTGGTATAACAAAAAAAAGAAAAGCTGAAGCTGTTCTCTTTCTTTAAATACTTTGCTGTTTCCTAGACTTTATACTTATAGAAGACAAAAGAGTATGGTTAAGTTAGCAGATGATGATGATAGGCGTTTTCTTCTGTAAACAATGAAACTACTCCTCTGTCTCTTAGGTTCTCATCTTGCAGATGGTTTTCTTGGGGATACTTGCTCTATCTCAGTATCTGCATAAAAATTATTGAATAGTAAAAATCACAGAAATCATCAAACCGTTTTTTTCATTGATGGTTGAACCATTTCATGATTTTCAGACACTCCCTGATTTATTAGTCTCTTTTGCATTTGAATTATTTATTTAAATATATACTTAGCTTATCAATACATTTTTATATGAGTTTACTGGTGTGGCTAACAATTTACGAAAGAATTATAACTAGTAACTACATAACTATTCACGATTGAAATTAAACACACACAAAAAAACAATCGCACAAAACTGTTTTCAAAGGGGGGCGTGGTGGACCTGAGGCAAGAACATCTGCATCCGATGCAAAGGGTCCAGGTTCGAACCCAGTTGATTTCGCTCCCTACTATTTAGATCTGTGTCAGTTTAATGTGACTGGCTGAGACAGGAGTCATGGCATCCCCGTCCTGTCTCTTGTGTAGCCGGATATAAAATTGTCAGATGTCAGTCTTGGGGCCCATCTACAATATAGTGCAGATGTTGGACGTCAAACCAACTAGAGAACCCAAAAGCTTATTTGTAGTTATTGTATAATTGGCTTTGAGTCCAAACGTGTTTTTTCCATTTCGAATTACCCTTATAAAAAGAAAAAAACGTAGGTGTTGAAATGATGTGAGTGCTGTCTTATTTTTATCCACTTATGATCCACAGAAATGGGCAGATGAAATGGAAGGAAAGGTCTTGTTCGTTAAAGTTGATGTAGATGTAAACGAAGTAAGTTTTTTTTAGGTTGATTTTAAACTGTATAACTTTACCTTCCATCATTTTTTTTTTTCATGGCTTTCCTTTAAACTGTTTTTAAAAATTGTGCAACTGGTACATTTTTATTTTTTAGCATTTTTTTTTAAATCAGATTGCAATATCAAGTTTCGTTTTGGGAATAACAAAAGTTATTTAAAAAAAAAAGAAATCTCTGTATTTTACTGAATACAGCAGGTCAAACCGGAACATGTATTGCTAGAAGTAAAGGATAGATCTAAACCAAAGCCGAGAAAATCATGTACGCTCTGTCTGGGCCAAGGCAATGCCAGGGGTACCGCCACTCTTATTGAATTTTTTGTACTTGTAGCATTCTGTTTCATCTCTCTCTCTCTCTCGGATTTTGGGATTTCTAGCCGCTTCTTCAGCTCTCTTCTTTTTTTTTCTCCCTCTCTCAGCGTTCACGGTTCTTTTTTTTCTTTTTTTTCATTTATTTCTCTCTTTTTTATTTTTATTTTTCTTCTTTTTCTTTTCTTCTTCCTCTTCTCTTTCTCTTCTTGACATTATAAATGTACTACCGCCTCCTCTCTCTCCCAATTTCTTTGTCTGTCTCTCTCTCTCTCTCTCTCTCTCTCTCTCTCTCTCTTTCTCTATCTCTTTGGAATCTCAAAATTTTGATTAGCTGCTGTTTTTATTTTTTATGGATCATAAAGTGTCACCTCTAGAGCATTTAGTTATTAATTTTTTTTCCTTTGGTGTATAGTTACTTCAGTTAATTAATTATTCATGGTAGTAAATTGTTCAGGATTTTTTTTTCAAACCCTGGTTTCAGCATTGTTTTATGATATGAAATTGTAAACGTGATTTGCAGTAAATTTATAGATCTATAATATTTTGTTTAGAAGTCGTGCTTTACTCAAAGAAGTAAAGTAGGAAAAACTAGTTTACATCAATTAAGTGATTGATACTTTAATATCATTGATATTTATTGGTTGATCTCCTTATCTGTAATTAATAAATAATGTTTGCTCACCATGAAGGGTATTGCCAAGATAGATTTAAAATGAATACATTTAGGATCATTAGAAGTTAAAAAGAATATCTCTGACAATTAAACATATATTTTAGGAAACAGCAGAAGCAGCTGAAGTCAGTGCGATGCCAACATTCCACTTCTATAAAAATGGCCAAAAGGTAAGTTATCATTGTACATCTTATTTGTAGTCACACATTTTCCATTATTTTCTTGTAAAACATACACATACATGTACCTGCTATCTCTGATCAATAAGCATGTTTTCATACAAATCTAATTGTAAACCTATTGTTGTTGGTTTTTTTTATCATGAATCTTTACGTCTGTTGTTGTTGTTTTCTTAACTTATGTCATGAAATTGTAAAATGTTAATAGATTTAAAAACGCAAATGTTCATGAGAGCTCTGAGTTGTTTCACTTTTATTATTGCATCATTTAAAACAGCCTTGGATCCCGTGCACAATATAGCCTATAAAATGCTGATGGTGGAAGTTAAACCAACTCAACTCAACCCGCTGTAGCTGTAGAAGTTCAGTTTTTCAGGCTGTTGCATTCCTTGTACATCATATTAGCTATGGAAGAATTGTTTCTCTGCACAAATATTAAATAACAACTTCCTCTGTGTTTGGAGAAGTAAACCTTTTTCTCTGGTTTCTCTAGTCACTTGGTGTCTTTCATATTGGTTGAAGCCATTTCAAGAATACCTCGTTTTGTTCTACCGTGTAACGCCTTTTATAGCTACCAGGGTTTAATTGACAAGAGAATGGGTGACTTGGATACAGCAGGAGAGGGGATGGAGTTCTGTCAGAAACCTTAAACGTGTACACCAGTCTAGACCCCAGGCTATGTCTCTACAAAGGATGTGAATTTGTAGTGTGATATAGAGTGCATAACAATGCAGCGGGTGCCGCTTAGGTATGCACTGCTGTACTTAAAAGGGAATGCATTGTCTAAAGTGTATTCAATTCTGAGTGATTAAAGATCAACAACAATGGAAAAAAAGGGAGAAGAAATCAGGGCAAAATAAAATGGCAAACAGTATTACAAGGCATGTGCTGCAGTGGAATCCTCAATGACAAAGAGGCAGGGCTAGATGACAGAGATGTGAGAAGGACATGGCAAAAGCAAACTATGGACAGGTAAACTAGGAAAATGTGCCCAACACAGAGATAGATGCTATTATGGTCTTTTTATAACACACCAAGGATGGAGAGTAATGATATTCATGATACAAAATGCATATTAAATTTTTTTTCATATTATTAATTGGCATCTATGATCAGCCAGTTACAAGATAGTTAAGAAAACATACATATATATACATTGCAGTATTTGATAGTTCTTTAAATTTTGTTGTCTTCTGCAGATTGATGAGGTTGTTGGGGCCAACCAAACTATCCTTAAAGAAAAGATTACTTCCCTCCAATAGCTGCCCAGTTGTTTTTTTTATCATGTATCATAAATTTGCAACCAAGTATGTGTAACTGTATTGTATAACCAGCTTTTTAAAATCCTTTTTTTTTCTGACTATACCAAGGATTAAAAAAGTAAACATTTTAACAACAAGAAGTATATAATTACACCAGAGGTGGGAATTTAAAATTTAAAAAAAATTCCATTGTCCTTTTGTTTACATTGTCAAACATTTGTTTTTGTTGTATAATGTACCAAAGGAAGCTTTTAGACGTAAATTGGGAAGCCTAATATTGTAATAAAAAATGTGGGGGAGAGTTTTTCAAACTTCTTGTAACATTTCTTGGTAATCCTTTAACATTTTGTGAAGAAGTTAACTGGTTTTCAGTACACCTTCATGTGCATGCTAATCTTTATGGTGCTTCGAAGTTATAACGATCATTGGTACATATTTACAATATATGAATGATTATAAACTAGTACACAAACATTTTTTTACAATTATGGTACCATATTATAGGAGAAATGAATAATTAAATAATGAATGAAATCTTATCACTATCACTCAGAGACGAAATGACCTTTATATAAAGCCATTAGGTTTTTCCCCTTTTATTAGTTTAAGTTGTTGACCAAAAGCACACATTTTGCAGAAGAGATAACGTAAACAAAGATTGTTGCTGAATCTAATTTGCAAGCACTGGCATCAGCTTTTGTTTTGTTTCAAACTTATTGATTTAATAAATTTATCTATTTGCAAACTATTTTTTCCTTTTCAATGACTTTTTTGTTGGTGTTTCTTGTTGGTAATACTTTTAATTTTAAAATAACTTTACATACTTTCTTTCAAAAATGTTTTTAAAGTTCTCGGCAATCGTAATACTTAAAGTTACATAGGCCTCCAATGTGAATAAGGATGGTCAAAATTTAACTTCAAACCGATCTAGTACTAGTACTAGAACATGCTGTTTATATGTGTGGTTCATTAAGAAAAACAGTCAATACGCCACATTATGGTAGATTCTTCTAGTCTACTATTTACTAAAGAAAACCAGCAATCCATCAAATTAATGTATTTTTGCAAACATTTCTTAAAATTGAAGGCATTGGTCATATAAAGAAAAATTAAAGTTTATGATCGGAGAAAGAGAAGCCATGTCATTCACTTAAATTTTGTTGTAAAAAAGAACCTTAATGGTGGTATGACTCGAGTGGGATGTCTAGGATGTTCACATTGATATTATACTGCCGGTACGTGAACTGACAGTGAGTGACACTGACCCAGCCAGTAGAAACTTTAGGATTCAAATATCAGGCCTCCTGCATTGGGGACGAAGTGTCAAACACAAGCACATCACACTCCCTATCTAAACAAAAGCACAGTAAAAAAAATTTGAAGTGTTAATCAAATGTTTTTTTTTTTAACCTCATGTTATTCATGAATATAAAATAATGTAAATGGCGAATTTAAATGTTGGCATAATTTAGATTATGTTTACGATTGATGCATTGTTTTAATTGTTGATTTTAGCCTTTAAGTTTAACTGTTTAAGAATTTAAAAAAAAAAAAAGCAAAACCTCATTGCTTGCACAAAGCCTAGATCCACATTCACGAGGACCATTAGATTTTTTTTTCAACTGACACATGCGAGTTTAATTCCGAACCCAACCAGCACAAGTAGTAGTTAACCGACGATTTCCATGGTCACAACTCGCTACTGGTTATTGGACACAATTTTGATAAGTTGTTGCATGTACTTTTAAAGTTCTTTCCATTTATTGTTAATCATCTGTTAATGTGGGTAGAAATATACATTTTAATGATGAAATGAGTAATTTTTCACAATTTAAAGAAGAAATTCTCTCTCTCTCTCTCTCTCTCTCTCTCTCTCTCTCTCTCTCTCTCTCTCTCTCTCTCTCTCAAACGAAGACACACACGCGCGCACCACGCAAATCCTTTCAGACCGATCTGTAGGTGTAAACAAAAACGATAAAATTAACACTGTGCAATCATGTACATGAAATAATTATGCCTAGGGCGGAGAATGGTATTAACTATTATTCGACCCAATCAAATGTGGCTGCTCCGTTAATCATGTTTTGCCTGAGGTTACGGTATCGTCTACGAATAGTCTTTAGACCCTGCCCAAACACAGCGACCAGGGCGCATTTGGCACTCAATGGAAACTTTTATAGTATAATAGGTTGGACCTGGAGCAAGTTCATTGGCATAATATTGTGCCACACATCGCACTCTGAACTGGGCTGATCTCTTTTAATTCACAGTGCGACAAACCATCACAGAATGATGCTTTGGGTTCAGCCCAAACATCTAATTAGTCGCAATTACAAGTACGTTGTATTGTGTTGTATGTTCATTAATTTTGTATCAATTTTACCTGTCTTTATCTCTTTTTTTTCACAATTAGTATTAAAAACTGTTATTCAGGTGGGGGCTTTTTTTTACTCCAAGTCCACAATGGGGGTGGGGGCGGGGGGCTAAAAAGGTTCTGTTCTATTTGTTAATCACTTCCTTCTTCTGTCCTATTTTTTGCTTGCGTTCACAGTGTATTAATGTTGGTGAGTAATTGTACCTGTCGCACCCGTACTCACAGTCATAGACATTTAGTACAAGTCCAGTTCATTTGGCATAGGTACATCTTTTTGTTTTCGTTTTGCAGCCAACTACTAATCTCATTTCTTATGTGCAATACATTGATGGGCTACAACATGGTTATAATATTGCCTAATAATTGGTCTTGACAAAATAGGCTGGCACATGGCTTTGACATAATTAAAAAATCTCATTTTGGACAAAAACTATTTTCAAAATGTGTATTCCCATTCCAAGTTCAGCTTTAAAATGGTAATTGTTCAGAAACGTTGACTTTTATTTATTTATTTGCATATGTATGCAATTACTGAACCAGACCAAATGTAGAAACTGCTATAATAGTAGAAAGAAACGCCTTAACCTTTTAACACCTTATGTTATTCTATTAGACCAAGAAAGGTTTTTGGTAAAAATTAAGTTTTGAAATTAGAACAGAAAGTACACTGGTAGTACATTTGTAGTAGCGCGACAACGTAAGTCTTGAGATCAGCGCTAGCCTGCAGCCTCCGGTCATTGAATCAATCAATTTTGTTTAGATATAGGACAATGCCTTGCACCATGGGTTATATCATTATCAATATCAATAATGGAGTGCCGTGCCGGTTGGCATTGGTGACTATGTTCCTCCACGTCTCTCTGTTCTCGTATTTTACAATCAGGTCGATCCCTTTGTTTCCACCGATCCATATTCCCAGCCCGTCCCAGATCTTTTCTCGCTGTCTACCTCGCAGTGCTCTCACTCTCTTTAATTCATTTTTCCTGTTGTAACAATCTCTTAAAATTATGTCTGCGCATGGCATGGCCAGCAAACCTATGGGGGATTTATCCTCTATTATCCGTGAGACTACATGTATCAGCATTTTCCGTTTTAACCACATCTCAGTTGCTCTAAAATTAATGTTTCTCTAGCTTCTAGTATCATGTTTAAGTATCGTTGCCGATACCAACGCTATCGAAGAAGATACATTATCGGAAATCTCTCCCTGGACGCTGGAAAAACCAGGAAGCATTCTTGACCTGACAGCTCTCCAGGAGGACAAAACCCCTCCAGATAGACAAAAGTATGAACATCTTTCAGACCATTTTACTTTTCACTGACGTGTCTAGAGATGAAACCTGCGTCGTAGCTGTCTGCCACTCGTTATCAGCAGATAAATACTGCGGGGTGGTATTTACTGCGGAAGCAGTTGCGATGTACATGGCACTCGACACTGTCTGAGTGTCTCCACCTCAAGAAAGGAACATTTTTAATCCTCTCTGACTCGCTTTTTCTGTTGAAAGCGGTCGGATAGGCAAACTTTAAAATAAAAATAAAAACTTCACATATCAAAAAAGTTCACGAACTGCAGCAAAATGGTAAGAAAATTACTCTCTTCTGGATCCCCAGTCATGTTTGAATTGAAGGAAATGAAATGGCTGATGAGCTCGCCAAGGTCGGGCTCGAACATGGAACCTACTCAGGTTCAGATACCTGCATCAGATGGAAAGCCAGTTGTACATAAGTTTATAAGAGAAAATTGGAAACGCGATGGAACAACCTGACCAACAGCAAACTGCACTATCTCTAACCACATTTAGATCACTGGGCGGGGATATCTCAGGCTAGAAGACGAGACCAGGTTGTACTTGATCAAGTCCGACAAGGACATCCTCATCTTACTCACGCCTTTCCACTGAGAGGGGAAGAGCCTCCACAGTATCATACCTGCAACTGCCAGTTAATCATAAGTCACATTCTGGTTGACTGTTCACTTTCTCACCGGGAAAGAAATAATTACATGTACCTAGCTTCCAAACCATTAGAGAGCATATTAATTTATGTTAGTCCTCAGCGCCTACTAGTACTAAGGTATATGAAGGACATTGGTGTGTATAATAAAATTTAACTTTAATAATTATACACATGGATCTTTCAACTACTGCATATACCCTTTACTTTTATTCAACCTTTTTATGTAAAATTTTAATGCTTTTTTTTTTTACCACACTGAGAGATAAAGGAGTCACCGTTGCTACTACATGTACTACTAGTGCAATCTATTAACTGAATTAGGACACCATGGGCTTAATGTAGCAGTTACAGTGATGATGTGCCGAAAAACAAACTCACTCCCTCGCTGCCGTATGTAAGTACTGGATGTACGTGGCGCCAGTTTTTGTAGTCTCACATTAAGTGCCATTTTGCTATTAATTTTGCTATGAATAAGTAACATTGACATTTTAAAGTCTTGTTTGTCTTTTCCTATTAATGACACTGGAAATATCCCACAACCATGAGCTGGAAAAAAAAAACCCAAAAGGTCAGGAAATAAGGGAGGGGGGGGGGGGGCACAGAATGTGAATTACATAAACAATTAGATTTATAAGCCACATCACGAACATTCTGTTGTGGGGGATAATGATGAGGGCTCGAAGTAAAATTAAACCCGAAATTGTACTATACCAGTGTGGATTTGTCGAGGGCAAAGGGACAACAAATCAATGCCATCTATATATTGGAAACAACAATTTTATGTGGCAAATCCAGGAAGACGTATTTCTCTATCTATATCAAATTATACAAAAGCACTCGATCCAGTGTGATACCAGCACATCATGCAATTGCTTGAGAACATCAACATAGACGGGAATGATCTTCTTGGGATAACCATAACTTTACCTGATGCATTAGTTATCGGATACAGACGTTTTTCAATACTTTTTTTTTCAATTAATGAAAGAAGTGTAATCATAGTACAGTGCAGACTGCAGTACAGACCACCATCTTATTTTAGTTTATACAAAGATCTCACCAGAGGCAGTGTATAGAACAACCCCCCCCCCCCCCCCCCCCCGAAAATACATAAGATCAATGCTAAAAATACAGTTAAACAAATGAGATGTGGACAGCTATTCAAGCAGACATTTATGGTTCGGCAGTGCTGCTTTTGGCACTTGTATAGTTTTATGAGAGGATTGCATCGCATCTAATGATACACGTATCCTACTAATCCCTAAGGCATTCGTTGCATACAAGAATAAACCATAAATCACACTAAACCAATGCAACTCGCAGAGCCTAAGCTTCAAAAATAACAAAGAAAATGACTTACTAACAGTAATTGCTACTGGGAGAAACTGTGGACGGAAATACAAGAACTCTGAAGAAGCCCTTGATGTCGGCAATGAAAGAAGATGTAAGCCTTAGACCCCCAGACCAGCAAGCTTGCCCCTTTAAAAATTAATGGCAATTACGGACAAAAACCAACAGACCAAGAGATGGGAAGAACATTATTTAACTCACTATGCTATGGAAAAAGATAAGAAGCGTTGGCGCAGAAATAATCCAGCTCTCAGAAATGACAGAGCTAGATATAAAGCCAACTGAAGACGAACTATTGACAACTGTTGAATGGAAAAGCCCCAGGTCAAGACAAAATCCATGCAGAAAGTATGAAAGAATACAAGGAAAGTCTTTTACCTCATATCTATAAACTTCTGATAAACTGTTGGAGACATACGCAGGCCAGGAGAGAAACCTCAGAGCATTCATTAACGCAGGGAGAACATGAAGATTAGCACAGTGGTATTTTTAGCAAATATTATTTCAAGCATATGTACCAGTACCATCTTATGCAAGAGGCGATTCAAGTGGCTGGGGCAGGCACTTGACACGAATGGACAAAAGCCGCATTCCGAAACAAGTGCTCTTTGGTCAGACGGCTACCGGAAACGAAACCAAAAGGAAAACCCAAGTTCACATTCAAGGATAATTAAAAGAACAGCATGACTAAATTCAAAATAAATGTATCACTGGCTGAGGTCAGAGCATCTTGGAAAGCAAATGTGACAAACATAAGAATAATATAATCAAGGGTCTTAAGGCAAAACATAAGAGAAGAAAAGAAACTACAACCTAGCCTTGCGGCAAATGTCGGACCTTTTGCAACATTATACTTTATTGAGGAACAGTTGTGAAATACGCTGAAAGATTTAGACCACACAGTCAAGCTGCTTCGATCGTCTGCCAAGACAAAAAGAGTCCTTTT
Source organism: Elysia chlorotica (assembly GCA_003991915.1). Taxonomy (NCBI): domain Eukaryota; kingdom Metazoa; phylum Mollusca; class Gastropoda; family Plakobranchidae; genus Elysia; species Elysia chlorotica. The sequence continues at coordinate 310,390 of RQTK01000179.1, forward strand.
ATTGTTTATCTATGGTTATCCATAAAACTACCCTTTACTTTGTTGTTCCACACTGTATAATGCTAAGAGCAGAAATGAAATCTCAGCTGAAGCCCCTGTTCACGCGTCGGATTGTTGGAGAAAAATTTGACAAGTTAAATGTAGGCCTATCAGTTTACTTTACTTTTTATCATTAATCTATTTGGCCGTCGGAACTTAATAAACGTTTATTAATTGTCCAACATTAAAACATCATGTGCTTGATTCTGGTTGTTGCTGTTTTTCTTCTTGTTTTCTTTCTATATTTTTTTACTCATTATATTTTAATTCACTACTGTTCACCCTTAGCTGTGTGGATAGAATCAGAATGCACTATATTCCTGGAGCATAGGAGATGGGGAATAACATGGGCTTCTCGATCCTTTCTAGTAATACAAAGTTATCCCCCATTATACTCTGAATCTTGCGAGAGTACTTAAGGGTCTTCATTATTTACATACACATTATATATAAGTGGACATAGGTGTGAAGAAGTAGGACGGAATATAAAAAAAACAACATTCAAAATAATTTTAAAGCCCGGTCTCGCTATCCGATCATGTCTAATATACATGTAGTAATGATAAACTTTATTTCTGTAGTGCCCTACCCCAAACATGCTTACACTCAGGGCGCTTTGCAATTAAAAAAAAACAAAACAAAAAAAACATGAATTTAATACTAATTAAAGAACTTAACACAAATATAGGCAAAGCTATTAAAATACTGGTATCACTAAAACAGTATATTGACGTAATACTCAATAAACCCACAACAAATTATGATGATTTTTACGGCCACTCAGAAATAGGAATATTATGGCTCTATCTCAACCTGTATAGTTACACCGAACTGTCGCAAACAAAGCCGGTCTGACTGATCAAAGGCATTATCTGTGTCCTTTTGTATTGGAAGCTATGCGCCTTATCGGCTGTGCTATCTCGACTACAGAGTCTTCCCGATATTGAGCGCACTTTTACCACTGAAATGATTAAAATTCATGATTTCAATCATTCAAAGACGTACGTTCAGTGCCAGTCATTTCGCTAATTTACCATTGTTTTCTAACTTGCGTTTTATATTGTCGTTATTGTTTAGTTGTTTGTTTGTTTGGTGTTTGTTTTTTAATTATTTTATTTTGCTTTGTTTTGTATTTTTTTGCTTATTTTTTTGTATATCGGAATTTGTCTCAAGTTCAACATGCGAACCAACAGATTTGAAACTTATGGCAAAAGACGTAAATGTATATTTAATTAAACGGATCGATTTGCTGGAACATTTTTAAAAACTAAATATACCACTGAGTAGGAGATTTCTCTCTATCAAAGTATGTTTAGGTTCTCATTTTTAAATCCTCTTTTCAATTAAAAATTGTAGAAAAACAGTACCCACAAAAGGCCTTACTTACTTGCGTTTGTACAAAAAATATGTCTGATTTAGTTAACTGTGGGGGTGCTACAAGAACAATAAAATAAAAATACATGTATACATCTCTCTCTCTCTCTCTCTCTCTCTCTCTCTGTCTCTCTGTGTGTGTGTCTCTCTCTCTCTTGTTATCATTACTATCATCGTCATCACCATCATCATCATCATCATCATCATCATCATCATCATCATCATCATCATCATCATCATCATCATCATCATCATCATCATCATCATCATCATCACCATCATCAGTAGGCTAGTAGTAGTGGTGGTGGTGGTAGTAGTAGTAGTAGTAGTAGTAGTAGTAGTAGTAGTAGTAGTAGTAGTAGTAGTAGTAGTAGTAGTAGTTGGTTGGTTGGTTGGGTTGGTTTAACGTCCAACAGCAGCACTATATAGATCATATTGACGGGCCCCAAGACGGACGTCTGACAATTTTATGTGCTGCCACACACGAGACAATGTGGGGATACCATGACTCCTGTCTCAGCCGGTCACATTATACTGACACCGACCCAACCAGTAGGGAACGCAACAGCCAGGATTCGAACTCGGGACCTTTTGCGTCGGAAGCCGATGTTCTACCCCTGGGCCACCGCGCCCCCTAATAGTAGTAGTAGTAGTAGTATTAGTAGTAGTAGTAGTAGTAGTAGTAGTAGTAGTAGTAGTAGTAGTAGTAGTAGTAGTAGTAGTAGTAGTAGTAGTAGTAGTAGTAGTAGTAGTAGTAGTAGTAGTAGTAGGGCCTAGTAGTAGTAGTTTAGATCTAGATTTAATTTCTTCACTACTACCGGTATTGCTTGTGTTTTACATTTAAATATTTTTATCTTCATGCTCTATTTATCTGTTTCATTTTTTTGTATACATGTATCTCTTGTGTGTGTCTGTGTATGAGAGAGATACCGAAAGAGTGAGACTGTAAGAGTGAGACAGAGAGAAAAGAGACATACAGAGAGACAGGCATAGCCTACATAGGCCTACATGATACAGACAGACAGAGGGCTGTAGCTTGCACTGCAAATGGGATGGGGAAATATTATTAATATATTTTTCTCTCCGACTTAATAATATCTAGGTAATCGTCCCTTTTTTTAAATGAACATGGTAGGATGCAACAAAGTTGTACACCAAAAAAAAAACCACACACACACACACACACAAAAAGAAAAACAACACGTAAAGTTGTACACCAAAAAAAAAAAAAAACACACACACACACACAAAACGCGAGACATTACGCCATTTTGTTTAGCAAGTTGACAGAAAATAAACAAACTTGGTTATAAATCCATGTCAACTCTCCTAATCTAGGGTAGTCTATGGAACACTGGAAATTTATCAACATGAATCCAATATTTCTACAAAAAAATTCATGCAAGAAAATTAAAATTTACTGTACATCACAACGGTAAATGAAGATTTGTCTAGATTATTTTTTTTCTAGATCTAGATCTAGAAATCTAGAATCTAGATAAATTCCAGATCTATAGAGACATAGATCTATTCTATAGATCTAGTTCTAGAGTGATTTGAATCTAGATTTAGACTAGGCCTGTTGCCTAACTAGTAGTAAATTTCAAATGCAGAGTCGAGATGTAAAATATCAAGATGAGAATTGAGGTTAGACCTGAAGATAGGCCTAGGCCTACATAGAACTAGAAGTACTCGAAACTACGAAAGTGTCTTCCGAGACTGCCTAGCCCAGCGTTTAGAGAGACCACGAAAAATAATTGTGGCATGTGCAAGAGCGAGTATGGCACTTTCATTTTTTTGGGGGTTTCCTCAATCTATTTTAACTGCATTATTCGCTGCTTTGTGAGTTTGTCCTACCTCTTGCTGATTTTGCTGTTTCTCTGCCATGTCTATAGATTACAAATCTTGTAAACTAGAAATTCAATATATCTCTAGATCTAAGTAATGGAGATTAATCGTATTAGATAGTAGATCCAGATAAGACCTCATGCTCATGGTAGAGAGAGGGGGAGAGAGATCTAGAGAGAATTTTCAATTTAAGCGAGAGATTTAAAGAGTAGAGAGAGAGATGGGGACTTGTGATTGAACGAGGGAAGAGAGAGAGAGATATTGGAAGAGGGACATGGAAATACAAAAGAATTATTAGAATAGATATTTATATAAATGAACTACAAAATTAATTTAGATAGTGAGTAGGCTAATAATAATCTGACTGAAGATGGGATGAGCCCAAGGCTTTTTTTCCTTTTTCAATGGGAGACACAGGCCATAATTATGGCGGATTTCACAAAGTTGGTACACTGAGATGGGTTCATTTTGTGAAATCTGCCATACATTTAAAGTGCACACACCAACAACTTTTCTGTCAGACCCATTTACATTGTATTGTTATAAATTGACAACAACAAATTAAGAAAGAAGGGATCAAGAAACTAAACTCAATATATATGGCCTCACTACTCTGGAAGACCTTGATGGTGGTCTCCCTATGCTGAAGTAAAAAAGGACTGCAATCGTGGTTTCTCTAGACTGGAGTGTAGATGCACTGTGATCGTGATCTCCAAAGACTGAAGTCTAGAAAGACCTCGATTATGGTCTTCCTAGACTCTCCCTAGATTGCATTCAGATCTTGTAGGCCTATAAAAACTTTATATAAACATTTATAAATTCTTGTAACTATGTATCTAGATCTAGTCACAGACTTGGCTTTTTTCCAGTCAAAGAGCTTTAAAAATTAGTTTTATGCACAGACTGATTATTCAGTGCTGTAGACATGTTCACAAAATGACAGCTATTGCATGCATGAAACAAGAGCATTGGAAATCACAGGAATGATGCCTCTTTAATTAGTTTAAATCACTAAATTGTTAACAGGTTATGAAATGGTGTGCACTTTTTCTTTATCTCTCTCTCTCTCTCTCTCTCTCTCTCTCTCTCTCTCTCTGGTGTACTTTTCTTTATCTCCTTCTCTCTCTCAGCTTCTCTATCTTTAATCAGCAGTGATGCCAATTTTCCGTAAATTTACGGAATTCCGTAAAAAAATAATCGTCCGTCAAAGTTCCGTAAAAAAAAAAAAATCACCGCCCGAGTTTCGTCAAGGTCCGTCGAAGTTCAAAATGGTGTGCACTTTTTCTTTATCTCTCTCTCTCTCTCTCTCTCTCTCTCTCTCTCTCTCTCTGGTGTACTTTTCTTTATCTCCTCCTTCTCTCTCTTATGTCTCTCTCTCTCTCTTTCTCTCTCTCTCTCTCTCTTTCTCTCTCTCTCTCTCTCTCTCTCTCTCTCTCTTTTTCTTTTTTCTTCTTCCCCTCCCCCCCCCCACCCCTCTCTCTCTCTCTTTCCATCGCTTTCTCTCTATCCTGTCTCTCTTTTTCCTCTGCGCCTTCTTTATCTCACCATTCTTTTTTTTTTTCTTCTTCTCTTCTTTTTTTCTATCTCTGACCCTTTCACTTAACTCTTTCTTTCTCTCTCACACTCTATATATCCGCCTCTCTCTATCTCCCACTTTCTTCCAACTCTCTCCTAACTCTATCTCTTAATTTGTCTTTCCTTCCTTCTCTCCTATCTTCTATCTTTCTCTCTCTCTCTCTCTCTTTCCCTTTATCTCTCTCTCACACAGTGTTGGGGATGTCTAAGGGAACGCAATATTCAATGGTACGGCGGTATGTTTCGATTTTATTTAATTTCCTCAAATTAGGTTCTGATCCCTTAACAATTGGTCATTTCTACAGTTCTTAGACTGTTGTATAAATGCGGTAATGCCGGTAATCCACGTGATTGAAATAAAAAAAATATTTCTTTCCCTGTCGTCAACTCCCCGTTATAGTCTATAGGGAGGGAACTCAAAGAGTCTTACACGCAGGTGTGAACATCTGGTTTCTTTAGGCTGAGACTCATGGTTCACTCACCAGAAAGTAGGAGTTGACAGTTCACGCAAGGTGCCTTCCTACAATTCCTTGTTAAACTTTTAAAAGTCGTTTGTTCTCTCTCTCCCTTTCTACCTCTCTATCTCACTCTTCTTTTTCTGTCTTTTTCTCTCGTTCTCCCTCTTTCTACTTTTTCTCTCTTTTTAGCGACCTCCCTTTCCTCCATCGTCTCCTCTCTCTCTCTCTCTCTCTCTCTCTCTCTCTCTCTCTCTCTCTCTCTCTCCATCACTTTCACATGTGTGGTGGTCGTAGAGTAAGAGTACCTATCCTCTAATTGGATGGTCGCAGACTTGTATTTTCTTAACTTGCCAAATCAAATTATTTTCCCTTAAGCAGAGTCTTGACTGTAGAGCTTTATGAAAAACCGCTAGGAGCTGTGCACACATTGTGGTGGGACTAGGGGGAAGAGCCATCTGGTGTTAAATTAAAGAAATTTCTTTCGCTGTGGTTTTGTCACGTGAAATCTAGGCTCTTGTAAATCTAGCGGCTTGAAAATTAAAAAGTTTAACATGGAAGTGTGAACTGTACAACTGTCTGCTCTAGCCTGAGAATCATGGGTGGGCACAATCATTTAGTTACGAGAGACTGGGCGTCCAATCACTGAAGAACAGGTGGGACTTGATCGAATATGCAAGGTGCCTTTATGTAATTCGTTGTTAAGTCTTCATTCTCTCTCTCATTCGTTCAACGCGTGTCAAACACAGTTATTCATCTACTTTCAATTCACCTGATGGACAGACAAGTTTAGATCTTTAAAAATGCAGCATCGAGGAGATTCGCTTGGAAACAAATAAAAAAGGATTTTTTAATGCGAGAATGAGACACAGCATTTAGTTTACTTTTCATTGGCTCAGTAACGGCCCTTTAAAAAAAAAACCCAAAACAAAACGTAAGAACCCGTCAGCTTTAGAACCCTCTTTTTGTGTCTCCCGAGGGGTGGGTTCTTAGGAGGAGACCACTTTACATCTTTACCCACTATCAAATATCAATGTTCCTGAAATTTACTAGGTCTTGGTGGCATCCCTGTACTTAATACTACATGTATCTAAAATATATTGAACCTATGATGGTTGCATAGATTTTTTCCCAAAGATTTAGATTTATGATTTTAAAAATTGATTGCAATTGATTTTAAGTTAATTAATTCACAGCACAACATGACAAAAGCTTTTTAATTGGTCAGATATTCCATAATTATACTTCTTTCTTTCTCTGTCTCTCTTTCCAGCAATTGTGCAAATATACCTGACAGGAAACCCTCGAAGAAATGAAATTTCAAGGTCCAGTATAACATTTCAAGGAGCATTTCTTTTGTTTGATTATAGGTGGCGAAAGTTCAGATCATCTATTTTTGGCCTGTAATCATGCTTTCCAATCAAATTAAAAGAAAATGCAGATAGCTGTCACATATCAGATAGTACCTGTAGTTAAGAAAGAAATGATATAAATAATTATAAAGCCTTGCACGTTAATGATCACTAAAAATGGGTGACCCCCTGACAAGAAAAAGTGCAGCTGTGAGCAGACTGAGAAACAACCTAAGAAAGAGACGAGAGGCCCTTGCTGATCAGTTTGACTTCAAGATGTACATTGCTTTTCATTTTAAGGACAAGGTATTTTTTTCTATTCCATCTGAATTGTAAATTTATATTTAGTCAAGCAATTTTTAATGTATTTTAGCTAGGTGTTCACTTTTTTTTTTACCCTACCCACATAAATTTCAAATAATCTCTAATATTTTATCAATATTTATAAATTAATCGAAATTGTCATTTAGTATAAATTTATATAATTACACTACTACTGATTTAAACATACGAAATTGTCAAGATTGTCAAACTTACAACATTGCATGATATTAATCCTAATAGGCTAGTGAATATGCAGAAGAGCCTAAATAAGTGAAATTCATTCGGAAAATTGACATTCTTTTCTTTTTTCTTTTTTCTTTTTTTTTTTATGTAATCTATCTGAATGTAATTTTTTTTCTTTTAACTTATAAAAACAATATGCATCAAAACAATTTCAGGGACACCATATTTTTTTTTCCACAAAGGGGAAAGCATTTAATTTCTCTTTTTCACTTTAGGAGTTAGGGAGAAGCCAATTGTAGTTTTAGTACATGTACCTATATTTTCCTTTGCATACGTTCTGGCTTAGGACAGACAAAGGTTGACGGAAAGAAAGGAGGGGAGTGAGATTGGGCACGTGGGTAATCGTGATAGTAGGGCAACATGTACACACATGGAATGACTATATCGGCTTAGATTTAGTTGGTGGAAATATTCAGAGTTGGTTTGGTTTTAATTTGTTGAATTTGACTACATTGCCTTTCAAGTACAACCCTATAGATTTTCTTGGAATGTCAATGACAAATTATCATGAAATAGTCAGAGTAGACATTTTTTAAAATAAATTTATAATAGCATTTTTAATTTTGTAAGATCTACTTTCATTTTTTTTTTAATGAAAATTAAATGGGCATTTTTGTTTTTTACCAATGAATTTAGAGGGTTTTTTTTATTTGGAAAGGATAACACACATTTACTCTGCTGTTCCTTTGTCCATGAATATTTTTCCTGTGATTTTTACTACTTGCTTCATCAAGGAAATCATAGTTTTTTTTATTGCATTACTACATCATACATGTAAGTTTTATTTATGGATAGTGATAATCTTTTAAAGTTTAAACTTTCTTTTAGAGTTTGTAAATATATCATCATCTTCATCATTTTCGTTTTTTCCTATCTCAGAAAAAGAAAAGTACATTATTTGAAGTTGCTGAGGTCTACCCAGTCATGACAAATAATTATGAACACAGTATTTTAGAGGGAGTCAAGGTATGTATATTTGGAACATGGCATAAGTAGTTGATATTTTAGAATTAATATTATTTATTCATTGATGTATACAAATTACTGGAATACACACTCTCAGCTTAATGTTGTCCACCACTTTCACATTAAGTAAATATCTTAAATCAAATCGCCAAATTTTACAAAGAGAATGTTTAGAGTATGTCATAGTTTAACCTGAAAGTTCCTTTACTTATTAATTCTTTGCTGCTTTTTATAGGTGCTTATTGTTCCACTTTTGAGGGGCTCTAGTTTAAACTGAATTGGTTTTCTGTAGGATACACAATTTTGTTTGTCTTACTTGAGGTCTAATTTTTTTTTACTGTCAATTTTAATTTCGGCAAGAACAATTAATAAGTTTATTCTTATCTTATCTTAAATCAACTGGTTGAACGCATCATCACTTGAGTCATAAATTGAAAAATACACCTTTATTATTATTATTTTTTTTTGCAGAATGACTCTTACACATATGAAAGCTCCCGTGAGTTAATTGAAAAAGATGTTGTTCAATTTCATGCTCATAGATGGCAACCTATGAGGAGGGTAAGTACTCATAAGATTTACTTCAGTTTAGCCAACGAAATTCTAACTCATTGATAAAGAGACAACCTTGTTATTATAAATGATGAGTCTTACAAGAAGTTTAGTTAATTTCTGTATATGGGAATTGAAGGTTTTAATTTTAAAAGTGTCTTTATTTTTACCTTACAGTGAAATCATCTAAAGTTTGTTCGCTCAATTTTCCACTCCATTGAAGAACCTTCTTCTTTGGGAAACAGTATTTTCTCTTTATTTTACATGTTTGAGCAACTGTTTCAGGTATTAAGTTTGTGATGGGAGTCACACAAGCAATGATATAAGATTTATAATGTCATCACTTTGTTACACTGAATCAAAATGAACACTGTGCAAATACATCATGTAAAAGGCTTAAGCGAAGGGCTAGGCCCTTATCTAAATCCCTTTCCCTTATATGATCTTCCCCAAAACTGAAAATTATAGGTCCACATTATCCCTAGTTTATACAAGTGTATTTAATCACTGAGGAGCGGGATGGACCTGAAAAATTTCCACTCTCCTGAAATGCTTGGTTTATCTCGCTGATACCCTCAATCAACGGATAATGAGCGCGCACCTAGCCTGAGTAACGGGTGTCCCTTGGGAGGCGATTTATGACCGTGCAGCTAACAGTCTGCTGCTCAACTAAAATGCACAAGATTGCGAGTTTTGTTATAATATCCCAGTTTAACTTTATTTACCAGAGGGTATATTTTCTATTTATGTATTTATCTACTGATAACCTATATTATTTTTACTGCTCATTCTTTTAAAAAAAAGTTTGCCCATTTAAGAAATTAAACAATACATTATTGTGTTATCTTAAATGCTAAAATTATTTGAATAAAGGTATTCTGAAAAATGAATTGTTATATAAAATTATATAGATTAACATTAAGAGCATTTTCTATGTACAATTATGTTGTAACTTTTTTTTTTTTAGGATGTTATTGGTTGCACCAGTGATGTTGACTTTTTCCTTTGGCCACGTAATGATATAGAGAAAATAGAGTGCCATTTATATTCTAGATGGAAAGGGGAAGATACACCTTTCAGGCCTCTCATAGTAAGTGCATTTATTTCATATTTGTTTCTTGCATGCTTTTTATTTCAGTGCAGATTTCATTATTGTTAAAAAAGTAATTGAAAAGTACGATGATTCAAAATATGGCTTTAAAAATATTAAAGAAAAATGTTTCCTTCCTTTAAAGTTTCTTTAGGAATGTTCATAACAAATTTTATTTTCCTCATGATTTCACAGGTAGGTTACAGCTTTTCCAGTGAGGAATATGTGCGTCAGTTGATGCGTCTGTTGACATGTCGGGACAAAACGGGGCTTATTGTTACCAACACTGATCAGACTGTTTTTCTTTTTGTTGACAAACAGCATATGCAGGTGAAGGCTCTAAATTTATGGATGCGTTTGTATAAGTTAATGCTTTAGATGAGAAACTGTCAAATACTATGCTTTTATTGATTGAAAACTTAAATGCCAAAATAGTTGTCTTCAACTAATCAAATGAGATTCAATGCATGACCCTCAATTAAGTCTTTCTCACTCTAATTCCCATCCGATTAAAAAAATTTTTAAAGCTTTTTTTGCAATTATTTTCTTTACAAAAGTTCTTTTTTCAAATATAATCAGATAGGAAAATGGATAAACTTTCAGAAAATATATACTTTTATATGGGTTTTCATTAAAAAAAAATAATGGAGAAAAAATTGTTAAAATTGAAATGTTTCCGTTTTTCTTGTTACTTTGTTTGGTTTACTAGCAACGCAGAAAGAATTCAAAATAGAGTAAAAAAGGATGAGAAAAGTGTGGAAAGTAAATATGTTAGATTTTGTAGTTTTGGTTTAAATTTTGCTCAAGCTTTGCGGCGACGTCCAGTCTTCATTAGGTCTAGATCTATTTAGTAGACCTGCATGTGTGCCAACAATTGTTGGATTTCCGACAATTATTGCCCGTCAGCTAATTTTTACGGCCAAAATACAAGTGAGGTCAAATTGTCGGCGTGTCAGCAATCCTTCACTTTACCACCGGCTAGCAGTGAAAGCGCCGACAGTTTATCCTTTGACTGCTGACAATAGTCGGAAATTAAGTCCCTTTCCCGCGAAGTTATCAGAAAAATTATTTTTAGCTCGGTCTGTGTCATCGGAAAACTTCGCTCTGATAGAAACTATCCACTCTATCGTAAAACCAAGAATTGTATCAATTATATTCAAATCGAGTATGCGCAGTTTCATTTTCTCTTGTTTTCGCTCGACAACAGCACATTCAAGTCCAGTTCATTTGTTCACTTTGAATGCAATTTTGGAACCCGTTTTCTTAAATTTCTTGATTATAGTTTATCTCTTTCTTGAAGATTGCCTTTCCTAAATACCGTACTCTTAACCTCATTTTGACCAAGTTTCATAAAATTTCATCCAGCCGTACCAGGGTTCTCGCAATGTAGTCATGCCCTAGATTTAACTTTGAAAGTAGCGAATTCCCTGTTAATTTCTGATCTATCAAGATGTGGAGTCTAGATCTACTTATACCTACCTAAACCTTCTTTCTCTCTCTCTCTCTCTCTCTCTCTCTCTCTCTCTCTCTCTCTCTCTCTCTCTCTCTCTCTCTTTCTCTTACTTTTTGACTTTTTTTATATTTTATATTATTTTTATTGGTTATAATTTTTGATTTTTTTATTATTTTTTTTTTAATTTATTTTAAATTATTTTTTAAAATTTCTTTGTTTATTTTGATTTTAAATATAGTGTTTTTATTTTTTTTTATTATAATACAAATCATAACTTTAAGAATCATCATGTTTCAAACGGATTCTTGTTCACATTTTAAAGAGCTTTAAAATCACAAAACAAATTCCAATCAGTTAACTTTGAAATTTTCACTAAACTTTAAAAAGTCTCCTTTTTTATTATGACGAAGGAAAAGATCCGGCATGATGATGTGTATTTTACGAGAAAAAGTTCAGTTTGGTCAGGGCTCACATGCTGGTCTAATTTAGTTATAGACTTGGACTTGATCAGCACTTGAACTTGTTTATTCATCTCCCCAACTTCAATATCTGGTTCATAATTAGCATCTATATTTTGTTCCATAGTAAGCGATTACAAGAATTAAAATGTCATTGCGAAGTTAGATCTGATCTCAAAATCTCTGGAACTCAAACTGGGATGCATATGGTTGCATAAGCTTGGAAAGAAATGTTGCTGAATATTCAGGCACACTTGGAGAAATATTTGATTATTTTAAGCAATAAAACTATAGAGAAGATATATTGATTGGGAAGGTGATTAATATTAATTAGAAAGGAGCATTGTGGCTGAAGGTCAAAGAAATGATTCCTTTGATCGTCACTTTGTTGCGCCGTCTCAAGATGTCTGTAAGTGTATAGACTGGTTATATGATCGTTCCTTTAAAGGAAGGTCTGCCCTGGGAATGCGAATCAGTAGTATACAGCGAGCACCTTGTAACCCTTAACTTGTTCACCAGCAGGTTTCCAGTTACTGAGGAGCAGCCCTTATCCAATTATTCATTGTAACCCTTTGATTGTTCTCTCCCACCTGCTCAGTGCATGGGAATGAGTTCTCCTGATTACGATTTTAACAAATTATTGCAGTCTGATAGCTGATTAGAATCACTGGTACTAGTGGTAGCTCTGCCAGTCAGTACTATGAAAATGGGGAGCATAAGATCTGCTGTTTGGTTCTCTATTGATGCCCTTTTAGTGTCCTTAAAAAAATTTAGGGGACTTAAAAATCATCAAAGATTACATTTTTTGTGGCTTATATTTCTATTATATACCTGCGGTTAATTCTTTTAAATATACCTTAGATCAGATCGGTTGAACAGCATTTTTTTAAAAACCTCCTGATATTTTTTTTTTATTTTCTCCAAAGTCAGTTGTAGTCAGTATCAGGTTTTTAAGTCTGTTTTATTTTACTTTTTTTTGTAAGAAGCACCAAGGCATTTATTCAAAAACTTTTTTTAAAACGTGTTCATGCAAAATGTTCACTTCATATTATGTGTATATATAATACATGTGTAAATGTTTTCTTTTTTTTTTTTTCCAGACCAGTAAAAACAAAGTTTTAGTGTACAAACTGCAAAGTGTATGTCTTTACTTACCTCAGGTAAAACCGTTGTCTTTGTTCAAAAAGTCTGTTACTTTCCTTGAAATGAACATATCGGATCTTATGATTAAAATTTCACTAAGACTAAGAGCAAAACTGAGGTTTCATAAAGATTATGAAATGAAATTGTGACATTTAAAAACTTTTGAAATGCTAAATTTGCAGGGTTTTTTTGTAAATCCAGTAAGGACTGCATTGAAATGTATGCTTAAGCTCTTTATTTTTATTGCTTAATTATATCATTGATGAAAAATAAGTAGCTATTATACTCTTTTTGTACTATTTTTTATTTATCTTAATAGTCATTTTGAGTTTTCAACCCTTTAATTCTTTTGCCCTCTTTGAACTTTCATAGGTTCAGCTGATGAACTGGGGGCCAGGGACTACAGAAGAGCTAATAGCTAGCTACTTCTCATGAAAATGGTGTTGAACAGTTACACATGGTCTTACTTTTTGTCTACTTTTGGGGATGATTGCAAAAATAAAAATAAAACTGTCTAAATATTTGGCATATCATGTGCTGTTTGTAACACACACACACACACACACAAAAAAACAGAAAAGAAAAGTTTTAGAAAATTTCAGATGCCAATTGATTTTTCAAAAGCTAATTGTGATGTATTTCTTTGGGGCTAAAGCTCTTCAACTCAAATTGCTTTTTTTCTGAAAACATATCGCAAGGGCCTCTCATAAAAATTAAATATAATTGTATTTATATATAAATGCACAGATGAACTACAATTCTCGGAATGACAATTGACAATGATCTGAGACCCAAAAACAAACACATTAGACTAGGCACAAAATTGAGTTTTGAAAAGCTTCATACTATTTCAAAATACAAAATACTAGGTTCCATCCTTGTTTTTTTCCACTGTGCTTGGGCAAGGGATTGAATGCTTAAGTTGGCAGGGAGGAAAAATCATAGTTACTCATTAGGGTCTATTATGTGATTTCTTGTACTTGCATGTGTGCATCTTTGTTAATCAAGATAATTATTAATTACCGTACAGGAAACAATATCACAAATGCCTTCCACAGAGTTGACAGGTATAACTGGCAATAATAAACAAAAGAAAAAAAGGCGGCTATGTTGTTATTAGGGTTTATAAATTTTTCAAAGGACTTATGAAATGTCATGCCTGCAATGAATGGTGTCTACACTTGTGAATTCTGTCATTGAAATATGTTTACCTCAATTATTATTTTAACAAATTATGGGGCTGAAATTGTATGGTCACCTAAGATTTTTGTCTCTTTCTGAAAGGCAGCCACATTCCTATCTCTTTTAAAACATGATCATACAACTCAGATTTTGAGATGTCTCTGAATTTTCTCCCCATTAGTTGGTGAATGTGTCATATTAATATATACGTTTTGTCAATTCATATTCTGTCACAATTCTCAAATGCTCAAATGATTTCATTTTCATTGTTCTAAATTATGATCGAAAAAAAAAGTTTCAAATCCTTTGATTCAAACCAATTAATTATGGATTTTACCTGATTGTGTGCATGAAAGTTTGATTAAAAAAGAATAATAAAAATGTACTTACCTCTACATTAGAGGATAGCATTAATAGCTGGATTGGCATTTAATGATGAAGTAAAAGGGAAATGAGAGCAAACTAGCATATCTTTTGTTTTTCTCTTTAATTGTTGTTTTTTACATTTATTTTTTTTGCATCTTACTTTTTATTTGAAAAAGTGATAAATAAATGTTATGCATAATGTCATGTTTTGTTGGGCTTCATAAAAGTTCTGCTTTTGTAGCCTTTTTCTAAGCAAGTTGATTTTTTGTTTTTATTTCCTAAATATCCTAAGCACATATTGCTATTTTGCGTACATAACTTCATATTGGGATAAACTTTGCAAAAATATATGAGAAGAATATCTCTGTAAAATGATCTGCAAAAGTAAAAGGTGCTTTGGTTTGAATGGATCCGTTATTTCTGCCTTAAAAACTTATCTGAGAGAAATATGGAATGGTGACAATTTATTTATGTATGAATTTTGTGAAATTGTGACAAATACGGCAGGCATATGTAAGAAAGAAAGATTGTATTTTTGGTTTTTGTTCATAAAAACTTTCCTTTAACTTTAACCAAGATTTGCTGTATTGTACATACAAAAAGATATATATTTAATATGTTATTTTCATCAATGTTGAAAAAGTGATACCTTTACTTTAATTTGTTTTTGTTTATTTTTAGTTTCAATTATATGCATCTTTCCTTATTCACAATGTTGACAGCTCAAATCTGATAAGGATTCTGATCTCAGATATTTTTATGCAGATTTAAATTGAGAAGTTTTATCTTCACAATGGAATACACGTGAAAAAGATAGTAATTATGAAGATGAGCTATTTAAATTTTCACCATTTTTAATGCTCCTGAAGGAAACACATCTTTTTGTCGAGAAGGATTTCACTGATGCTGTGGTTAATATTGCAGCCTCTTAACTTTGAAGATTTTTTTTCCTCCTGCCCAATTTCAACATTCTTAGCAAATGCTTAACGATTGAATTAGTACTTTTGATGGTTTTAAACTCTCTTTTCTTATATTACCAAGTTATTCCTGACCTCTCTGAAAATCTAAAATAGGGAATTAAAAACAAGAAGTTCGTAAAGTTTTTATTACTCATCACAGTCTGAATAACAGTGTCATACATGTATTTATAATTTTGCCTGTCAATGAATGATATTTTTTATTCCAAAAGTTTCACAAGCCGTATTTCACTTGGACATTTTTAGGATTAAAACTAGTTGATTTTTTTACGAAAAGTTTCAGGTCAGCAAAAGTAATGTCATTATATGCGATGAAAGTTCTAAAAGCTCTTCTATATCAATAGGTTTCTATTTTTTTTTCAAAATTATATAATTAGTATCTCCTAGATTACTCTCAGTACTCTAAGGGGAAAATGAGTGGCAGTGAATTTTTGTTTGTTTCCTTTTTGAAATTAATTCGAAAATGCACCAGTAAGTTGGGATTGGGCTCTTGTGTTGAGATGGATGAGCAGAAAATGTCTTTATTATCATTATTCTGCTGAAGCTTATTATGCTAATAACAATCCTAACCTATACACATATGTTTGTTCGAGACCATTCCGTTGATTTAATATTGTTAACAGCATTACTTCCATTTACACTGATCATTCAGCCCTTTTTGAAACATTTTAAATTGATAAACGAGGACAAAGGAAACCATTATAAGATTGCTGAAAACTATAAC
The DNA here is from genome assembly GCA_003991915.1 of Elysia chlorotica. Lineage (NCBI taxonomy): Eukaryota > Metazoa > Mollusca > Gastropoda > Plakobranchidae > Elysia > Elysia chlorotica. The sequence goes on from RQTK01000179.1 coordinate 326,511, forward strand.
GATTTATCACAATCCTCTTTAAGTTAAACTTGGAGAAAAGTAAGTAAACAAAAAAAAAAGGTGGGCTCTTCCTGGTTATGTTAAAAAGGTAAAGTTATTAGTTACTTAAAGATATACTACTTTGTGGGGTGTTTTTTTCCTTACTCAGAATTTAACTTACTCAATATTTAGAAAGATTCAATCCATAATGCATTTGCTTTGACACATCTATTTTTCCTTTTCCCTTTTTGGCTGTAGTAACTTATGTGGCTTAGGCTCTTCCTCCTTTAGGCTGAAATAATCCATTTTGGTCCAGTTTCTTTCATCCTTATCTTTTTCAAAACATATTTGTCCATTTCATGATTAATCATGTTTCAGTCTATACATGGATAACAGCTCACACCTCTGAAAGTAAGGGAACAGTTTTAAAGATAGTAAAATGAATCCTTATGGCTTGTTTTTTTTTTTTAGTTTTACTCTACTTTTTTTTAAAGATAACTGACTTTGCATAAGCGTTGCCCCTGACCCACTGTCGAAAACAAATTTTGTCTTCAGCAGTCATACTATTCATAGCTGTCCATTTCCTCCCTTCTCGTGGGGACATTCCTAGCCCTGTTTACCAAGAAATAAGTAATGAATTATAAGTAGTGTTCATCTGATCCTTTTGTTTTATCAGAGACAAAAAGCATGTTTTTTGTTTCTCTTTAGCTGGGTGAAATATGAAAAAAATGTATTGTTAACGTGAGCAAAAACAAAACCAGTGATTAAAACCTTACAAAATTTACATCATTAAAGCAAATGGATGATTAGTTCAGGCCAAAGCTTTGTGAGCTATTTTTGAGACATGGTGTCATAAAAAGTTTGGCTTCCCATTGTGAAAGTGCTTGAACTTACGTGTAGAAAAGCGTTTTTTTGTGTGTTTTTTTTATAAAGAAATGTTCTTATTATTAGCCAATATATGTGGAATATTTAGTCTAGCAACAATCAGTGTAAACCTGATTTTTCCATTTTACTATATAAAGATTTTATCTAGGTGTGAAGGTGGCAAGATACCAAGTTAATTAATATGCATAACAAACACAAAAGTGTTTTACGTCGTTAGCAATCAAAGTGTAACAAATAGGAATATTCCAACATTTTAATGCAATGTACATAATCTTCATGACAAATTGATGGATTCACCCTTTCTTCTTGTCATGGTCACACTTAGAGGGCTGGGAGATTCTACACAATTTTTTTTGTCTCACCATAACAAATTACTCTGTTTGTTTGTTTTTTTATTTATGTATATCAGACAGATGTAAGATATGAAATTGAAATATCTTTGATTTCTCATTTAATATTGAAATATTGCTTTAAAACAAGATATGTTACATATAGAGTAGGAAGCTGAAACCAACATAAATCATTCATTTGTTACTCATTATCCTTGTTATTGTTGTCATCACTAATTTAAAACAAAAAGAGATCATTGATGCTGATAGGCATATTTAAATTTGCATTAAAGATGCCATAAATGTACATACAGTTGTAGATAGAATACAATATGCCTTTTGTGTCATATTTTGAATAACATTGTCATTAAGTTTGTTGTATTATATCCTAATTTTGGAAACTCCTATATAGTTAAAAGATAATTAATTCATCAATCTAAAAGCTGTGTTATTTAATTTCAATGCGTTGTGTTTTTTTCAAATTGTTTATCATCTGTCCCACCCTTGCCTATATTCCTCTCCCCCCCCCCCCCCCCCCCACCTTTTCACTCTTCCCCCCCCCTTTCCCTCACTTTTCCCCCCCCCCCCCCCCCCCCTCAATAAGTTTTAACTTGAAAAAATTATTCAAAATGTCCTTTTTGTTTATTATTGATATTTTGGCTATGCTAATTTGTTCACCTTTATAAAGTCATATATCACTATAAAGTGAAACATGTTTTTTTTTTTTGTACACAGTTTTGTTTCACTTTTAGTTTATCTTATGCTTTTTACTATGACACTTGACAGTTAAAGCGAAAAAGCTAATGCCACCAAAGACCAGTGCTTCATGTAAATTTCATTGATATTATAATCTTTTAGATGGTTTCACTGAATAGGTACTTCAAAGCTGAAATAATTTATATTTGAAAGAAAAAATGACCCGCAACTTTGATTCCCCTCATTTGTCATAATAAAGTTTGCTTGGATGTGTACCGTTTGAAAAAACAAAACATTGAAAGCATTGAATCAAGACCCCAGCTCTCTTTCACACACACACACATAAATTAAAATAGATTACTTTGCAATCCAGCCAATGGTGCTAAAAAATAAAACTAAAAATAATAATAATACTTGGTGCATAGTTGTGGGGATATCATATGAGTGCTTTAGCTTAAAAATATGAAAACAGCAGGTCCCATATATCAGATATTAATAAATGGGTTTCAGATTCTAGATTAAAAACATTATATATTTATTGAGATCTGCTTCTATAAGTTGGTGACTAATAAAAGCTTTGGTTTGTTATGGATTTTGAAAATAGTGAAATAGAACATTGCTATTGGAGGTTTAGAAAAATGTTTGAAGTGGATCAACACTCGAAGTTTATGCTATTCTTTTTTTTTTCATATATTACATTAGCACTACCCATAATGTATAATATGGAGATAGGAGAACAAATGCAAATACATTTTGAAAACCTTTTTTTTTCTTCTAATGGTTCTATAAAAATATGTTGCAGATAGGCGATAAACCCATGTTCCTTCTTACCGCTTGCTATCGAAGAGGTAAAAATTCATCTGAGCCAGTTTGTATGTTGATATTTGCTTGTCGAAATCGAAGTATTATTCTTCAAAGATAATGTCAGTAAGCAGTTTGAGTTGTGTAAGTGTGTACATAAATCTACGTGTTATAATTTAATTTTTTTAAACATATAAATTAATTTTTTTTGCATGATTTAATGTTAATAATTTTACATGAGTCGTGACAAATTCCTTTTGAAAATACCAATATTCATAAATTATAATTGTCTAAGAAAATAATCATATCAAACATGGAATTTAAAAAAATGTAAAGGATTCAAGCATATTGATAAAATATTATACAATTTTATATTAGACCACCAACAAAGACAGATCAGGAAAACAATTTTATTGACAATTTCATTTTCAATACATATTCTTAAAATCACAGTGATATCAAATTTTTTCATGCTTAAGACCTGGAACACTTCCAAATATTCTCCTATGCAATGTTTTCTGATTAACTGTGGATTTAGTATCAATTTATTCGTTTACAACAATACAGTGTGAATTAAAAAAAAAAATGCACATAAGGGTAGAATAATGTGCATAGTGCACTTGACAATTTATTGGCCAATTGTGTTACTTGCAAACTAACTTGACCAATGCGATTAGACAGCAATGTGCTTCAAGACATTTCTGCTTTTCAACCAAATATGAAAAAAGACTTGTTAAAAATATCAAGTAATTTAGAAATGTAAAAAGAAGATTGTCAAATACTACAGGTAGTATGTATTCAAATTCTCGTATATTAATATTAAATTTTAAATTCATATATGGCAAAAGTAATAACCCATAATTTACCATAGCGCCTGATATCGCCCCTTATGGTATTATCCTGGATGACTCTCTATAGTCTATTGCCGGGTTTGAAACTTGTTCCGTATACAGTTTTAATACTCGCGAAGAAGAGTTCATCGTCTTGCTAAAACGTTCATGTAGTTTCATTTCCTTTTTACTGCATGTGAATCGGTTGAGTGGTTTCAAAGGGCCAATTTAACAAAAATGATATTTAATTTCCTCAATTGCTTGACTAGTCAATTTACTCAAGGTCTTGTACGAGAAGATAAAAAGGAGGGTGATTTTGAGTTTGAACAGGGCGGTGAGGAGGAAGAATAAGAAGACTGTGCCAATTATCTAGGTCTGGATCTAGATTCTGATCCCACCCCAAACATCCACACCCCTTTCCCCTGGTCCTCTACCCTTGATGATGTAGACCTCTTTACCAGCAGAACAGGCCAAGTCTTGATCTTTTATTCTTCAGATCCTATTGATTTTTTCAAACTTTACCTTCCTGACTCTTATGGTCTTAGCTGAGAATCACACGAACCTTTATGCTTCCCAAACTAGAGGAGCTGTACTAGATTGTTTCGTCGCAAAAAGCAACGTTTTATTTGCTGATCAAAAAACATAACTGACTCTGACAGGCACCCTGAAATTGTTTTTGGATTTCGGATTTGCGAGACACACCTTTGTGATGAGATGTGCTTTGCCCAATTTCATGAAAATGTCTGAACATTTTTTTAAATGTTGCAAAAACAAGACCAAAATGCAATTTTTTAAAGTAAATTTTTCTCTTTATTACTTTTTTTCAGACAGTAAATGCCATATTTCAACATGCTGTGTATCAATAAAAAGTTTATATATTTCTGCAAATTATGGACATTTTAAAAAATTCATCTTAATCTTTCATCAGATGTTATTAAAGATTTTTATGACCTAAGTATTAAAAAAAGATATGTCCCTTACATAGGGAATTGGTCCCAGTAAAATGACTGATGGCTAATAAATTATGGGTTAAAACCTCATCCATCTTTTATCCTAGCTAGATTAACAAAATTGAAATGCTTGATTCTGGTATATATTTGTGATTTCCTCTGAAGTAGCATAATTTTGAACATTGAAAGAAAAAATCGTTGGGTAAATGTCATTTAAAAAAAAAATGATCAGTGTATGTATGATAGATCAAGATGGTATGGTGAAAAAAGTTATTCTAACAAATGAATTTACGTTGAATTTATCATTATGTAATTTTGTATTTCTAATCTTGTTTTCCCTACCATAGTTTCCAGACAACCTGTCATGAATAAAACTATTTTAATGCATAAAATATGACTTTCCTTTTTATATTTAGAATTACTTTGTGTTCTTGTCTCAGTTTGATCTTCTTATGGACCTGCAACACTTAAAACTGCCTTTTTCAGCAATTATTTCAATATGAAAAATGCAGTCAATGCCTATGAAATTTAAAAAAGCTTTAGAAAATATTGTCAAAAGAAAAAAGAAAAGTTGGTTCCATACTCTTTGACAGATCATCGGGGAACCACGAGTTAAGAATCCTGATTTTATTCAGAAAACTATATTTTGAGAAAGGTTATCATTGCTTTCCTCGCCATACTTTACTTTTGCTGAACACTTAGGAGGTTGACATTGGGGACCCAGAAAAAATTTCTTTCACACCAGGAATTAAAACCAGCACCTTGAAACTGGGGGTCCAATGCCCTAACCATGGCATCACAAAAATATGGTTCTTCCTTATATCTTTATAAATACCTAGAAATTTCAATAGTAAAAATAGGCATACATGGCTTTACAATTCTCTACAATCTTTAAAATAGTCAGTTTAAGTGTTAAAAAGAAAGAAAAAAATTATGACAAGATTTGCCAAGAAAAGTATGTGTAAAAAAACAAGAAAACAAAAAAAATGTAATGAAAGTGAAGCAAAAGTTTAGGGAAGTAATAATTTTGCAAAATAAGTTTTGTAAAAGTCGTAAGTCATTCAGCTATTTAAAGACTTAGCATACACTAGTTGTATAGTAAACTATACAAGGGAAATATATAGATGTCATAACTCTTTTCAAATTTGGGTATCTGTTTATCTAAATCTAGCTGCACAAAATGTTCTGAAAGTAAAGTATTTTATGAATAGTTTTCTTTATTTTATGGATTCAATGTAGCGAAAATGTTGTGTAGTGATTTTGATACTGAATAAATCAATTTAAATTAAAGAATTTCTTTGTGTATTTAACCTTCACTGCCACGCTTTATTTGTATTACTATAAGCCATTTGTGGGTGAAAATCACCCGGTTACCTATAGAGAGAGAAAAAGCAAAGTCAACAACACTGCTGTTTTTTTTTCAACAGTGAACCACTCTTTGGTGTTTTTCAACCAGTGACCAAAAGAGGATAACAAAAATACTTCCAACGATGGAAAATAGATGTGTATCTATCTATCGATCGAGCTATCAATCCATTTACTTATCTTTCTATTTATCTACATGAGGTGTAACCTCGCCACTCCAGGGATGTATTTTTATTTAATTTGCTTACTCTACATCTATGTTGATTGCAAGTCAAAGACAAGCAAACTTATGGTAGCGTGCCTAAATGACTGTTCAATCCTTGAGAGTTTACACTCTAACGCACTAAAAGTGAAAAAGACAACAACTTATGAGGACAGAACTCAGTTTGAAGAAAAGTTACAAATACAAACAATCAACTCCTTTATTATACCATAAACAGAAGATTAATAATTAAAATCAATGCATCAACAAGGGAGACACAAGTTAAAACAATTAGAAATGATCAATACCCTAGGACAGAAAAGATATTCCAACTAAATGAATAGATAGTAACGTTTAGGATAGTGAATCAGAATAGTACAACTCAAAATAAAAGGTACACAGATAGACAGTGCCAATATTTTTAAGGTAGAAAAGGGATAGAAATAATACTAGTCAACAAAATGAAAGGTATCAAATGACAACGGATAGTAATAGTAACAATCAAAATGCCCAGCAATCAATCAACCCAAGGTGACACAATACTCTCTGAATAGTTAAACAAACACTCGAAGTTGAAAATAACTCCCAACAGGAAAAAATATAAAACTCAGCAGATCCAAATCGAAACAATGATCCTGCTGTAGCTTTAACTCATAGCGGTAAAAAAAAATAGAATACAAATAGACCCAAACTGCAGCTCCGACACACAGATGGTCACTCTTTCGTGGGTATTCAAGGGGTACTGATTTCATGTCCACAAATACCTCACATTAAGTACTAAGCAATGAGCGGCAAATGTCCGCAGATAAAAGGAAAGACTTTGGACGCTGCGTTCCCCTGGACTTCGCTAGAGTTCAACTGAAACTCAGGGAACTGGGAAGCGGGGTTTATGCCGTCTCGGGCCCACGGCCCCAAGTCTCCCAGTATCGATCGACAGCTAAGGATTTTACTTTCACCTAGGTTTCCCCAAATCAAAAGGAAGAAGCTACCAGAGAAACTGAACAAATAAGACAAAGTTTCCCCAATCAAATGAAACATATACCGAGGCCCAGCGGCTATTGGATGGAGGAAGTTCAGATACATTACAGAGAAAGAAAGATATACTTCATCATTCATGTAATTGAAGAACAAACTACATAAAACAAAAGAATGGTGAGTTGTACCCCTTACATATATTTTTACCAATAGATCTATATTTCTATCTATCTGTTTCTCTGCACGAGTATAACTATTTTTTTGGTGCGGCAAGGCTTATCACAAGGATTGTTTTTACGACCCTTGACATCATCTCTATCATTCTACCTTTCTCTATCTATTGATTATTCTAATAAGAGGAAAAAAAAAAAGAAGAATAAACGAAACAAAAAAAGAGGAATAAAATGAAGTAGGGCAATATTGATGTGCAATAAGAGGAAGAGTAAGAAGACGAGAACCAGGAGAAGGGAGAGGAACAAAAAGAAGAGTAGCAGCAAAAGATGGAGAGGAGGAAAATATTTTGGAGGAGGAGCAGCAGGCCGAGGATGAGGACTTCAGAAGAGAAACTGGAAGAGGAGGAAGTAATAGCTCAGGGAGTAAGAGCAGGAGGGAGGAGGAGCAGGAGGAAGTAAGAGAAGAAGGGAGGAAGAGCAGAAGGGAGGAGCAGGAGGGAGGAAAAGCAGAGGGAATAGGACGCAGGAGGGAGGGAGAAAACGCAGAGCGAGGAGGAGCAGGGGCATGAACAGCTAATAGCCTACCTTAACTTTGAGAGAGAGCAGGAGAAAGGGTGAGAGTACCATGAAGCATATTTAAGAGTATATGGGTTTTTCCCCCACAAATTGATTGGCTTCAAGGAAACCATATGGTTCAGAAAAAAATTCACAAAAAAATCAATTGATTCCTTTCCTTTTAGAAACAAACAACACAGATAGAAGCATAAAACTAAAATCGAGGAAAATATATTGGCTTTTATCTTAAAACTGGCACCATTAAAAAAATGTATGCAGATTTATCACAGCCTGGGTGTTTTTCACGCACAAGTGGCGGTGAAGGTTAAATTCTATAGAGATTTAAAAACCACATAGAAAAAGTCAGAGTGCATTATTTCACATCCATTCTCTTCACAAGATCCAACAAACTGGACTTGACAGATTCCAAGGGGATACCAGCACTGTCTCCTGCTGCAAAAACATCATGGGTTGAAGAGGATAGCTGCTGTTGCCTTATTTCAGACCGTCCAGTCGTTACTTTCGAGAAAGACAGGAAGCTAATATAATAAGAAAAATGAAAAAGAAAATAGCTCTTAACAGAAAAGTGGGTTTTCACGCAAAAGTTTTTCAATTTATTTTTTAAAGATTAATAATTAAATGTTAACCTACAAAACTGTATTCCCAGTATACAAGGATTCAACATTATGTTATCCACTGAACCTATTAAGGAGGTCACCCTTGGACATTGTGTTCAATTTACAAGTAATTCTGGGTTTTCTTAACACCTTTAATTTTTTTTTTTTTTCTTAAAACCTTAAATTCAATTGAAATGCTCTTTAAACACCACACAAACCTTTTCCAGTTTGGCATCAGGTCAAATAAATCGGTCACATACTTTGAGAGAACTTGATTCTGAAATTGACAACAAAAGAAGAACCTGAGAGAAAATACTTTTTTGGTCACATGCTTTTATTTCTAAACTACATCACTTAGCTATGCTCATCCATCCCGTTTGATTTAATGTCATTATCGGGGTACCTTCATGTCTGATTGAAAAGAAGACGTGCTTTATAAAACTGGTAATTTATCATATTTTACACCTATTCTTCACATGCCATCCGTTTCCCTACCTGTGCAAGCGATGTCATGGTGATGTGAAGCAATGCAGGAAGGTGGCTTTCTCTCACTTCAAGCCTGGGACTTTTGGAGCCTGCCCTCTCTGCCTTGTTCATTCTGTCCACCTCCCTCAACAACTCAACAGCTTCTGACCACAGACCATGAGAGAGGTAGCACTTCAAGGCTTTTTCCTTACAGTTGTCACACTCAGTGGCTAAAATAAGCTTTGCCTTTGAGATTGCTGCCACTCTTGGGTCGGTAGAAGTTTGACAATCTGGAAGGCACTCGCATGCCGCTTTGTAGTATATAAGCTAGGAAAAGAGAGGGGTTGAGATGATTCGATGAGCATGGATAGAGATATCCATGCATAATAAAACATAAATATTAAATTGGTAATAAGAAATGAAAAGAAAAAAATCGTCTTCAGAATTTCACTGTGTTTTAAAAAAAAATTAAAGCCCATGAAAAGGCAAAACTCTGTTTAAGAAAATTCTGTACATGGAATATTGCACGACTATGAACAAAGTTGCATTCTTTTAAAGGGTGCTATTGATGCATCATATCTTTTTCTACTAATTTGTCTTGTTGATTTAAATAAAACTTTGGAAACAAAGGGAGGATCCAAGCAGCCATAAGCAGAAATGTAATAAAACAATAAAAAATACCACAATGATAACATACATAAACCTAACTGTATGTTATGTAAATTATGTATATCACTTTCTGGGAGCTTTTGAAACAACTTTTGTTTGTTTATTTACAAGAAAATAGCTTTCAGCTTTAATCTGTTTTTTTTTTTTTAATTAGTTTTCACATTAACCTTAGTCAATATGAAAACTAGGGAGGATCCAAACACAATTCCCCCCCCCCCCCTCCTTTTTGAATATTAAATATCTTTTGGCTTTTCAAGTCAAATTTTGAGTCTGCTCCATGTGCATCCATTATTTTTACTTATTTTAATTTAATACAATGACCTCTGCTCCAACTTAGATGATGTTCAAAAACAGACATTTTGGTTCTAAACATCCTGAATTACCTGACACCTGTAAACTAAACACTTAGTACTCACTGAGTGTTTCTTACGAACAAAAGCCGAAACGCCTACTGCTTGCTCACTCACAAGCTCTGCACATTTGGCAAACTGCAACTGTAATTAGGAGATAAAAATATTTATTTTAAACATCAGTTCTTTTAATCAATAAATATATATATTATTCTAAGAACTTTTAAAAAATAAATGGGAGAAAAAACTCAATACATCTTGCAAAAAAGTAAGTTACACGTACAGGTATCATTCCAACTTTTAATTTCAATCTAAGTGGTAAGATTTGTTTTCAGTTTCATAATATTGTCTTCACTCTTTAGACAGGTAATAGAGCAAACCAGCATTAAACTTGACATCTAGCATTTATGAGACAAATCTAACCAGTTTTGCAGGTTCAAGGTGGAACAGAAGGCGACACACAAACTCAAACTGTAGCAGATCACCACCATCCAGGCCGAGTAAAGACTGCCACTGCCTCAGTTGGTTCTGGTCGACAGTATCTGGGAAATATACATCAGTAATGAAGCCCATGCTTCAAAAAAAAAAAATGAACAGACTGAGATTAACAAGTAAGTCTACATATTTTGCTAATTAATAAGAAATAAACCCATGCATTAGACACAGAAGCTATATTCTTTATATTTTAAAGTATGTTGAAAAAAAGTATAGCAAACAATATCACACAAATAAATAAGTTATATAACTAAATACCATAGCAAAAAGATACAGAGAAGTCCCACTTAAGTTTCAGAATGATTTAAACTTAAGACACATTGATGTCTCACCATTTTGAAAAGTAATTCCCTGGAGAAGACACTCTAGCAGCTGTTGGGGATAAACCTGTGATAGCCACAAAAGCTTGGCATGGTTCCCAGAGCGACTGATGGTTCTGGCATCAATGAGTGCTGACACCATTGCTTTGGAGGAATCTTCTGAACTTCTCTTCAACAGCTGCTGCTTAGATAAAAAAAAACGATTTTGGTAATGAGTTTTTAAAGGTTACATTTTTATCACTGGGCAAGCAGGACTGAAAATCTCAGGCATGTGCCATTTTCACATTAGCATTTCAACATCTTGGGATTGACAGTCTATCTAAAGAGAGGTGTAGCCATACTATCCTACTACTATTAGTATATCAATGTTTTTATTAGATTACTATCTATCTCATGGTGATGTTAAAATTAACATGCATGGTGATGTTAAAATTAACATGCGTTGATTGGTTTTGATTAAAGTCTTTTTAAGCATTCATTTGAAAAAAAAAAAAAAATAATGCAACTAAATTTTTGTCGTTGTTCAATTTTACATTTGCAACTTGAAACTGATATCTATTTTCAGAGCTAAGTTCAATTTAAAAAGGAAAAAAGACTTGTGAGCGTAAAATAGAACAGTGAAATAACAATTAATAAAAAAATGTGTCTTATTCTTTTTAACAGAAAAAATTGGATTGGAATCACTTTACCTTGTCAGGTTCCAAGAGGACTTTAGATAAGTCTTCCAAACGCCAGTACTCCTCTACATGGGGAGCTGTTATAAAAATAAGATACAGTGGAAACCTCACAAAACAAATCTGCTATTTCAAATTTCACATAAATCGAATTTAGTAAAAGATATCTTATTTTCTTCTTTTTGGCTCTATTAAAATCGGACTCATAATTCGTAAGTTTTTCTGGTTTGATTCTGTTAACTCGCAGCTCACACCACCAATAGGCATTGGAAAAGTACTATTTGTCTTGCAGGATTCAATGCCTATTACTGCCAAAGACATTTCTTTAAAAGAAATGGGGTTGAGAGAAGGTTGCTATAGAAAGAAAACAGAAAACTACCATAAATGCAGTTTTAAGCAAATATCTACTAGTTTTAACACTTTTGAGGTTCAGGTATGACCCCTTCTGTAATTTGAACCCTCTTAATTTGAAATTTAGATAAAATAATAATGAGGTTTCCACTGCAAATGTATACAATTAAAAAAAAAAAAGTCCTTTAAGCAGTCTTATCCTGACATATTTACTCTTAATATCAGCACACATATTCAAAAAATCAGTGAAAATTGTTCACCATGCAAATCTTTTTTTTTTATAAAACTTGCACTGAAACGTTTTAAGAGTCTTGCCAAGCTTCACAATGAATTTTAAACAGATCTGACCAAACAAAGCTATGTTTAGAAGATTAGCTGAATTTAAAAGTCTTTAACTCATAATTATGTCAAATATTGGTATCTACGCATTCCCTTCTTTAGAATTTTTAATTGTAGCTTCACCAATAAAAGTGACAATATAGTGAAAGAGAGAAACCCACATACCCAAAATTTGAGCCACTTCACTTTGCTGATGCAAACCTCCCAGACTGCTCCATTTCTCTTTTAACTTTTGAAGCTCTTCCGACAATGCAAGGCTATAGCCTTCTGATTTTCGCTGAAAACGTAAGATAAATTGAAACTTAACACTTCCTTTAATAAGCATGCAAAAAAAAAAAACATATTATAGTTTATCTTTGCCTCAGAATAACAATAAAAAAAAGAATTTAAAACACTTCCTTAATAAATATATGTCATATGGTAAAAATAATACTTAAACCTTATATCCTTTTGACATTTGACAAATTTAATGATAGATTACCTCTTGTAATCTAGCCAGGCGCAGGATATCAGTCTGAAGAAGTTCATCATTTGGCAGCTTATCAGGCATGCTGAGGACCTCTTTGGTTGACAAATCTTTACCCTGTTTAGAAGACATCAGGACTAAAAATGTATAGAAGATACTTGTCAGGAATATGTCAATGATTAAAATATATTCAAGCTGAATAAGATGCACACACACAAATTGATGATATTACAGCAGACATTAATAATAATTTGCAAACTCATTTTAAGCATTATTACATCGTCATGGCAGGTACCCTCCTATTCAAGCAAAACTTTTTTTATGTAATGCTGTTTTAAGTCAGCTACATAGATTTTGGCTCCTAAAATGAAAGCGAGTTTTAAGAACAAAGGGAAATATATCATATTGTATTTCCATTCCTCATAAATGCCCTGAACTTTATAATATATTATTTTATTAATGTTTCAAACACAAAGAAAACAATCTATTTAAAAGTGATCTTAACATTTGGTTTCATGTTCTCAAACAAAAAGGACTAATTTTGCAGGAGGATGAAAACCTTAGGAAAACATTTTTAAGATTAGATTTTAATTGTATGCACCAAACATGTATTGCAACTCATCCTAAATTTGACGCAATGTAACTTGGGGATTTTCTGTAACAGCTGTGCAGATTAAGGAGTTCAAGGAAGCAATTTGTTGACAGTCTTCACAAATTACTGGAATAAATATACATGTCATTCAATTGAAAAAAAAAACAACCAAACAAACATTAAACCTATTGATAAATTTACATTCAGTCCATAGAGCTGATCAGGGGTAAGAATCCAAGCCAGAAACACTGGTGATGCACTGGGTATCACTCTAACTGCACAAAACTCATCATCTAGGTGTACTGCACCCAGTTTGGTTCCATCCCTCAAGCTATACAGACTGGAAGAAAAGACATAGAGAATAACTGTTTGATGATGATAATGATGACAATGCTGCTGCTGATGATGATAATAATAATAATAATAATAATAATAATAATAATAATAATAATAATAATGATGATGATGATGATGATGATGATGATGATGATGATGATGATGATGATGATGATGATGAAAATGATAGCATGAATGATGAAATCTTTAAACTTGTTATCATATTTTCTCTAAAATTGTACAGCTCAAATAAAAAAGTCTTCATAAGGACTCTCTATGAGATATATCTAACAAGATTTTAAATAATAAAGTGCCTACGACTATTTACCTGATAACATTTCCAGATACGATGCCCAAAATCTGCTTGTGCACAAACCAAAATGTCTGACCAGCAGAGGCAGAATCTATATCACATTTTTCTAGTTGCACCGTTCTTTTGTTAAGCTGTTTTTTCACATTATCTGAAAAAATTGTAACGAGACTAAGAACCTTGTTTGCAAACTATTAGAGTGCAAATTTTGTGACTACTGGAAAAAATAGAAGGAAAAAAACAACAAAAAACAAATAACCAAAGAGTTCAAAAGGATATACTTACCACATAAACAACCATTTTGAGGTACATTCTTTAAATATTGCTGCTTTACGGTAGTTACCGATGTACTCATGATGACATTTTTTATCTACCCCTTGAACTATCTGAGGCAACAACTTTAAAGTTTAAATATATTTTTACACAAAACTGACAACACAGCATAAAGAAATGCACATGAACAGTTATAGCTAAAAATAAGTACCATAAGTGTGTCTCTATAAAGAATATGCTATTTATAGACTTTGAATGTTTTCTGCCGTATTTCAAGTCAACTCACATTTAGAAAAGGCAAAAATGTCCACAGCACCATTGGAGTTCAGAACAACTGCCTGACCCTCAACCTCATCAGCTCTGATGCCACAGTCTCCCTGGTCTGGTTCCATCTTGGCAAGTGAACATTTTTATAAAAATAAAACATTGGCTCTCACAACCAAAATGCAAAATTTAATATTTACAAAATTTGAAGGAAAAAAATCAGAAAGGATGAGAAGACTGAACCTCCATTACAAAAAAGCAATAAGGTTGTACAAAAAATGCAAAACATCAAGTTATTTATCCATTTCGACATGACTAGTTTTTAGTGAATTACTAAGGTAAAAAAACAGATGAAATTTTCCAATCTAATAGCCTTAATTACGGCATGGAATCTTAAAGGGAAAGATAGATATATAAAATAAATTACAATATTTACCCGTGCGAGACTAGACAAACACATCAAAGTAGCCTCTTGAAAATCAATCCCATCATTGATTTCTGCAGTGATGAACTTGTCCCCAACATATAGAGTCATAACATCCTCGGTAAAGTCAAAAATCATAAACACAGACACCTTGCTTTTATCATGCCTGTGGAAAAAAAAGAATCATAGAGGAATACATAGAGGGCAAATTTTAATTTCATTGTTTGTTCACTTGAGTTACTTAATAAGTCATAATTTTATTCACAATTGAATTGGGGCCCGTCCACGATATAGCCTATAAGTTGCTGACGTTGGACGTTAAAACCCAACCAACCAACCAACCAACCAAGAATAGAGGGCAAATTTTAATTTCATTGTTTGTTCACTTGAGTTACTTAATAAGTCATAATTTTATTCACAAAATTAAAAAAAATTGAAGTTTGCAATCGCAGCTTATGATTTAAGTAAAAATGTGCAAGAAAAAAATGTAAGTTTCAGTGCTCTCCGTCAAATCCGCATGTGCTATCGACCTTCCGTTTTCCTTTGGGATTTTACTCCAGGGCTTGCCTTGTAATGTTGGATACAGACTTTCAAAGTGTGTGGCCAATCCAGCCCCATTTATGCTTTTTATCTCTGTCTTGATAGGGGCTTGCTTTGCTGTCGCACAGTTCTTGGTTTGAGACAAACTTCAAGTCACCTAATGTTGATGATGTTTCTGAGGCATCTGTTGGTGAATGATTACAGTTTTGGGTGTTGGTCATGGTTACGCGTCACATTTCTGAGTCATAGAGTAGAACAGACTTAAAGTTGGTATTGAAGATTTTGATCTTGTTTCAGACCAATAGTGCTGTTGATCTCAAGATTGGTTTACTGGGGTTGAATGATTCAGCATCTGATGTCTTATCTGTGCCCCCGTCTTTGTTTACAAACTACCAAGATGTGTTCAAACTTGTCGACCTCTTCAATGTTTTCCTTGTGAAATCATGGTGGATTTGCCTGTCTGCTGCTGATTCGCATGGCTTCTGTTTTTCTGATGTATATCTGGAGTCCAGTTTTCCTCGCTTCTTCTGCCACACGATATGGCTTCTCTTGTGTGTCCTGTTATTTTGGGTAGAGAAGCCTGATGTCATCTGCCAAGTCAAGGAGCTGCCTTGTGAAAGTCCACTGGATACCTATCCTTTGACCTGCTGTAGACTGCTTCATAGCCTAAAAATCCAAGTATGTGTCAAACAATTTCTATTGCCAAATGTTTCAAATTCCTTCAGAATAAAAAATGTTCTTTAAAAGAACTTTTACACTCAACTTTTGCCCTCAAATACAAAACTGAATGTTTGCAATCGCATATGGAAAATAGGTGTGGATGTGAAGAAAGATAATCGGATTGAGTTTTTTTCTTTCTTTTTTTCACCTCAATATATATATATTTACCCCTTTCCCTATTATGTTTTCTTTCCAATTTAAACCATCACCTACGCTCATGTAACATAAAAGAGCATTACCATTGAAAAAGAGACAAAAAGTAATAAGGATGGAGGGATGTAATAAATGGGAATAATCTTGTATGATTAATATATGTAAATTTCATTGTAACTGTTCTTTATTTTATGTGACGTAATTCTTTATTGTTTTCCGGTCCGCATTGTTTTAATAACCTTGTAAGAAAGGCATTCTATTCTAAGAGAGTCATGCTGTCAACATCGTGAAATAAAACCTATGATTTAATTATGAACTTGTGTCTTGAGTTGGTCATAGATCTAGGTATTACATTTGGCGACGAGGATTAAAATATAGAGCTTAGTTGCAGGCTAGATTTTTTGTGAGCCTATTTAAGAGCTAGTATGTTTTTTAGAGCCTTATCAAAAGAATATGCTATTTATAGACTTTGAGTGTTTTCTGCCGTATTTCAAGTCAACTCACATTTAGAAAAGGCAAAAATGTCCACAGCACCATTGGAGTTCAGAACAACTGCCTGACCCTCAACCTCATCAGCTCTGATGCCACAGTCTCCCTGGTCTGGTTCCATCTTGGCAAGTGAACATTTTTATAAAAATAAAACATTGGCTTTCACAACCAAAATGCAAAATTTAATATTTACAAAATTTGAATAAAAAAAAAATCAGAAAGGATGAGAAGACTGAACCTCCATTACAAAAAAAGCAATAAGGTTGTACAAAAAATGCAAAACATCAAGTTATTTATCCATTTCAACATGACTAGTTTTTAGTGAATTACGACCAAAAAAAAAAAAAATGTTGGAATGTGGGGCCCACTTCAGTGTTCCTTCCTATCACTAAGGTAAAAAAAAAACAGATGAAATTTTCCAATATAATAGCCTTAATTACGACATGGAATCTTAAAGGGAAAGATAGATATGTAAAATAAATTACAATATTTACCCGTGCCAGACTAGACAAACACATTAAAGTAGCCTCTTGAAAATCAATCCCATCATTGATTTCTGCAGTGATGAACTTGTCGCCAACATATAGAGTCATAACATCCTCGGTAAAGTCAAAAATCATAAACACAGACACCTTGCTTTTATCATGCCTGTGGAAAAAAAATAATCATAGAGGAATGCATAGAGGGCAAATTTTAATTTCATGGTTTGTTCACTTAACTTACTTAATAAGTCATAATTTTATTCACAAAATTTTAAAAAATTGAAGTTTGCAATCGCAGCTAATGATTTAAGTAAAAATGTTCACGAAAAAAATGTAAGTTTCAGTGCTCTCCGTCATATCCGCATGTGCTATCAACCTTCCGTTTTCCTTTGGGATTTTACTCCAGGGCTTGCCTTGTAATGTTGGATACAGACTTTCAAAGTGTGGGGCCGATCCAGCCCCATTTATGCTTTTTATCTCTGTCTTGATAGGGGCTTGCTTTGCTGTCGCACAGTTCTTGGTTTGAGACAAACTTCAAGTCACCTAATGTTGATGATGTTTCTGAGGCATCTGTTGGTGAATGATTACAGTTTTGGGTGTTGGTCATGGTTACGCGTCACATTTCTGAGTCATAGAGTAGAACAGACTTAAAGTTGGTATTGAAGATTTGGATCTTGTTTCAGACCAATAGTGCTGTTGATCTCAAGATTGGTTTTCTGGAGTTGAAGGATTCAGCATCTGATGTCTTATCTGTGCCCCCATCTTTGTTTACAAACTACCAAGATGTGTTCAAACTTGTCGACCTCTTCAATGTTTTCCTTGTGAAATCATGGTGCATTTGCCTGTCTGCTGCTGATTCACATGGCCTCTGTCTTTCTGATGTTGATCTGGAGTCCAGTTTTCCTCGCTTCTTCTGCCACATGATATGGTTTATCTTGTGTGTCCTGTTGTTTTGGGTAGAGAAGCCTGATGTCATCTGCCAAGTCAAGGAGCTGCCTTGTGAAAGTCCACTGGATACCTATCCTTTGACCTGCTGTAGACTGCTTCATAGCCAAAAAATCCAAGTGTGTTTCAAACAATTTCTATTGCCAAATGTTTCAAATTCCTTCAGAATAAAAAATGTTCTTTAACATAACTTTTTCACTCAACTTTTGCCCTCAAATACAAAACTGAATGTTTGCAATCGCATATGGAAAATAGGTGTGAATGTGAAGAAAGATAAATCAGATTGAGTTTTTTTCTTTCTTTTTTTCACCTCAATATATATATATTTACCCCTTTCCCTGCTCTTCCCTATTATGTTTTCTTTCCAATTTAAACCATCACCTACGCTCATGTAACATAAAAGAGCATTACCATTGAAAAAGAGACAAAAAGTACATAACCAATTAATCCATTTCTATAAATTCCTTTGCTGTTAGTATCACAATGAATTTTGCTCATATGTTGACTTCTTTATCTTTTTCTATTTAAATTAGTTAAAAAGTAAAGAAACTCAATAATTTTGTTCAATTCTATAACACCCATACTTACATTAAAGATATAAAAAGTGCCTCCTGTGAAATGGCATGAATATTGCACCTAAGGACATTGTGTAAAAGGATGGAAGATGGGCCAAGACTAGAAACTTTGCTGAAGATAAAACCTGTTTTGATGGAAAAAACAAAAGAATATCAAAATGGCCTTGTTTTCTTTAAGACGTACATGTGTGGGTTTTTTCTAGTTGAACTTAATATTTGACATTACAGTACTTACATAGAGCCATTAGATGATTAGTCAATAAACGAAAATGTCCTCCAAAAAACAATAACAACCTGTATCAAATATGTGTAAAGCATGATTTGTTTATTTTATTATTTATGACTAAAAACATATCCAAGTCACCCCCCAACCCCACCCCGCACCCTCTACCATAGGGAACTCTAAAGTGTAAAAAAATGGAATAAAAAAAATACAACTGAAAACTCACTTGGAGGTAGCTGTCTCCTACAAACACAGTACTGAGGTTGTGGTGGTATTGACAATGAAACAGATGAAGAAGCTGGTGATTGGCGCCTCTCACACCACACCAACTGGTGTATGGATCGAACATAGTTTACACTGACAACTTCAGCTGAATTGGACTGACAGAGATCTAACTCTCCCCAAGGGACCCATATACATTTCTCTGTAAATTTCCAAATCTGTATGTGTCCCTGTTTGTCCACCTACATGCAAAACATAAAATTGAGAAAAATAAAAAAGAATATTTCTGGTAAAGAAGAATAACTTGATGCCACTCGCATAGTTTTATTTTTTTATTACAAAAATCAATTTTAGCCACTTTGCCAAAAAAAAACAATTGATAATTTTTTCATATGTATTGGAATCTCACAGTAACCTTGGAATATTAGATTAGAATGAGACCTTGACATAATTATGCTCAAGAATTT
Source organism: Elysia chlorotica (assembly GCA_003991915.1). Classification (NCBI taxonomy): domain Eukaryota; kingdom Metazoa; phylum Mollusca; class Gastropoda; family Plakobranchidae; genus Elysia; species Elysia chlorotica. The sequence continues at coordinate 346,012 of RQTK01000179.1, forward strand.
ATGTATCTTACCACTAGACTATAACAGTGACTACTAGTTTGTTATTTTAAAAGTGAATAAAAGAATTTTTTTTAAATAACAACAAAAAACTCAATACCATTTATACTTTTTTTCAAATCCACACTTATTCTCAGAAGTTAGTGATAGGTATACAGTATACAAAATAATTGTTTTCTTTTTTCTGTGTGAGATTCTATGCAAAACATATGCAAATTGCAAGTAACCCATTATAAAAAAAAAACCTGAAACAGTTTGAGGCAAGTTTAAATTTGAAAAACCCTTGAAAAAAAAACAGCCATGATACCAACATTCTCTCAAATGTGAGACAACATGAAGCTTGGACCTTAGTCATATCAAGATTAACCATTATTATTTTTAAAAACTTTCAAATAAAACTCCCTAACTCTGATTATCAATAAGAGCATCTTTCCCAAATAAATACATTTTCTATTTTTCTCTTTTCACTACAACAATTCCCTTGTCAAAAGACAAAAGAGATATGCATCATATTCACTTTACCAATGAAATGATATCCTCTGCCAGCATAAGACAATCCAGAAGAGGAGATTGCAGATTTGGAATGTCCAAAAACTTTTGGTCAAAGGTCTGAAAGTATTAACAAATAATAGTAACAAAGAAAGGTTATTGTAAAACATTTTTTCTATAACATAATTATATGTTTTATAGAAATAACTTTCCTTCTCTGAGTCGAATTGAAATTGAAAAAAACATTCAAAATACTGAAACTGATGTTCATCAAAGATAAATAGTCGAAACTTCAAATTAGAAAAAAAAAAAATGAAGGTATTCACTGTGCATTTGAAATAAATTGTTCACTTTGTTAGAGCTAAAAAAATATATTTTATGTCATTGATAATCTTGAAATATAAGAAAAAAAACGAAGAAGATAAATACCATACTGAACAAAGTTCCAATGACCAGAAACATGATAATGAAGTCTAAAAAAGTGAACATACTCAACTGCCAAATTCTTACAAACCTGTTGCAGAGCTACTGGAATGCAATCAAAGGTGAAAAGTTTACGTCCTTCATTTGTTGTAATAACAATGTGTCCCGGGAAATGCCATATGCTGCTGACATTGCCATATGCCTTTTTGCACACAACATCGTGGAATAACTGAAATTTTAGATTTACAGTTTTTTGTAATTCATGGTATAAAATTATGTTTAAAGATTTAGCCATAAGTACTTTCTGTCACGCATAATAGATTCCTTACTAACCATTTTTGTAAATGCCTGATATTGATTCAAGTTTGGAATTTAACTTAATATTTTTAATGGACGCTAATATACAAAAAATCATAACATTTGATTAAAACATAAAGGTTACCTAAAGATTTTAAGTTTTTAAGGACTTAGATACATTTTTTAAAAGTATAATGTCACAAAAAGCTCTCAGTTTCTTCTTTATTAGATTACTGTTGATATATTTGCTTTGCATAAAGAATAGGAGAGTTAACAAATGAAAGAAATCATTGACTTAATATGCCATATATAAATACACATTTTGAGAGAAAAAAAATATATTGCTTGCAATGGTTCTACATGTACCTCATTCCTAAATAATGGCATGCACACTGTTGCTTCTTTCAGAAAAACTTCCATAATGTTGCATAACAAATCTGTTGAAAATAAACAAAAATTGAAAAAAAAAATTATAGATAAAAGCCGCCACTTTCAACCCTTTTCTATATATCACCGCACTGGAGTTTATAAATACCCAATCCTCAGATCCACTATTGTATGATATCCCTTTATAACTTGTTCCTCAAAACATAGCATAGGTCACATTTTACTACTTTTACTTTTAGAGGAGAAAGCTTTAACTTTAGGTCTTGATAGAATTGGTTACATTTAAATTTTAATCTGCTCTAACAATGATTTGCAATGGTTCCAATTTATGGTTCTAATTTATTTTTAACAACAATATACAGTGATTCTTATTTATAAAAAAGAAAGTGAAAATATTATTTGAATCTTTATTTCAACTAATTTTTAGCTCCTTCATGGCTATTACATGTATAGAAAGATGAATGTGGGCAATGCTTATATGATACCTTTATATAAAAACGCAAAAAATCTAAACCACCAAATAAACCCAAGTCAGCAGAAATATTGTCCAGAATATTTGAACCACTTTGAAATGTTTGCTATATTAACAGGAAATATTTCTTTGTTCTTTTTAGTACAACATATTAGAAGTCGTAGATTCTGCATTACCTTTTAATGCTTAAATGATAACAAAGGTTAACACATTAAATTTTAATGAGGCTGGAGATCTCTATTCCTCATTAAGTTTCAGTATAGTAGATCTACCTGTTAATTTTTAAAGAACAGAGTATTTTTGGGATTTTGTGCCTTAGATTCAATATTCCATAAAATATTAGTGCTCTAACTTCAATATAGATTTGTAAGCTGAATCACAATTTTTATAGACGTGTTCGGCAACTGGTAGTGGCCAATCACATTTTAAGAGTTAACGCTCTACATAAAAATTATAAAATAAATACAGCACTACCTGCCGGCTGACTTTTATTTTAGATTGGCCATCCTTCAACATGAGAGAAAATGAGCAGCTACACAGTATCAGTACGACTTCCCAACTTTTAGTCAGAGTTAGCTCAGCGAGCTATAGGATTGAGTAATCGTAATCAGTACGACTTGCTGTATAAATTTGAAAAAGAATTATTCCTTGCAAAAGTTTTCTCTCATCACCCATGGTATGTTCGTCCTCAACCCCCCTTTCCTGCCAGCGTAGTAGGCTACCCATGTTTAACAATTGAATACAATATAATCGTTTCATGTCTTTTTTAATCAGACAAATCATGCCCATAAAAAAATAACAAATAGAAATAACAACAAAAAGACATGGCAGGTATTTTAAATTCAATTTTAAATTTTTTTTTTCTTCTAAATAACACAAAGATAGGGAGTATAGCTGACAGGTTTTAATAATCGAATTCCGCCCACCCACCCATTTGATCGGCCACAGGTTAGGGACCACAAGACCCAATTAGAGTTTGTCTTCCTCTTAACAAATAAAACTTAGATCTAGATCTTGGCTACATCTCAAGATAGATCTAGATCTAGCCTAATCTAGATTCTAGATCTTGAGTTCACGATTTTACAAACGCGTTGAGGTGCAAATAAATACAAAGAGCTTTAGCTAATCTATATCTGGATTTCTAAAATCTATTTAGCTGAAACTTAAACTTTGTCACGCTTTTGAAACCTTTCACTACTGTTTTTGATTTGAGTCTTGAGATCACGTCTATCGTTCGGCTGCTAGGAACTGATGTCTGAATGTCTGTGAATGGGCAAACAATAGTAGTCTTAGGAATGAGTTCGTGTTATTATACTTTTATACTGCTAAACTGTTGAAAGGCCCAAAAGGGTTAAAGGTCAAAATGTTTGTTTTGGGTTGACTTGACACGGCGACAGGAGCAATTATATTGTTAGGTATTGTTTTCAACAATGTTTTGTTGACAGTTTCAAGCGGAAAGGTGGGGGGTTTTAAGGATCGGTTTCTAGATCTAGTTTGTAGACCTTGGAAGGATTTTTCAAACATTTTAGGAATCAATTTTTAATTTATAATTTTTTATTTCAAAAACTAGATTTAGATTACCGGTACATTTAACCTAATCCTATCTAGAGCTCTTGGTAAGATGAGATGTAATAGGGCCTATCTGGATCTCTCTAACTTTGAGCTGATTTAAGCAAATTTTGTTGTTGTTTCTTCGACAATTTGATTCTAGATTTTAGAATTTACATTAAATATAGGTCTAAAATAAATCTAAATCTATTTTATAGGCCTACATACCTAGATATCGGTAATTCTTGAGTTTTGTGGTTCCTAGCCTATGGGCGATCAAATGGGTGGGCGGCAGGAATTCGATTATTCAAATTGAATAAAATACCATTCAGCTGTACTCCCTGTCTTTTTGTTATTTATTTCTTTTATTAAAATTGACTAAAATAACTGCCAGCTGTAGTCCCTATCTTTCTGTTATTAAAGAAAAAAAAATATAAATAAAATACTTACCAGCTGTACTCCCTGTCTTTTTATTATTTTGATTTTTTGTTGTACGTGTATTGGCATGATTTGTTTGATTCATAAAGACAATAGCTAATCTATATCTGGATTTCTAAAATCTATTTAGCTGAAACTTAAACTTTGTCACGCTTTTGAAACCTTTCACTACTGTTTTTGATTTTAGTCTTGAGATCACGTCTATCGTTCGGCTGCTATGTTGGAGGAACTGAATGTACAGTCTTTGGAATGAGTTCGTGTTATTATACTTTTATACTGCTAAACTGTTGAAAGGCCCAAAAGGGTTAAAGGTCAAAATGTTTGTTTTGGGTTGACTTGACACGGTGACAGGAGCAATTATATTATTGTTTGGTATTGTTTTCAACTGTTTCAATGTTTTGTTGACAGTTTCAAGCGGAAAGGTGGGGGGTTTTAAGGATCGGTTTCTAGATCTAGTTTCTAGACCTTGGAAGGATTTTTCAAACATTTTAGGAATCAAGTTTTAACTAGATTTAGATTACCGGTACATTTAACCTAATCTTATCTAGAGCTCTTGGTAAGATGAGATGTAATATCTAGATCTAACTTTGAGCTGATTTAAGCAAATTTTGTTGTTGTTTCTTCGACAATTTGATTCTAGTTTCTAGAATTTACTTTAAATCTAGGTCTAAAATAAATCTAAATCTATTTTATACATGTAAGATCTAGCTCTAGATATCGGCACTCCTTGAGTTTTGTGGTCCCTAGCCTATGGGCGATCAAATGGGTGGGCGGCAGGAATTCGATTATTCAAATTGAATAAAATACCATTCAGCTGTACTCCCTGTCTTTTTGTTATTTATTTCTTTTATTAAAATTGACTAAAATAACTGCCAGCTGTAGTCCCTATCTTTCTGTTATTAAAGAAAAAAAAATATAAATAAAATACTTACCAGCTGTACTCCCTGTCTTTTTATTATTTTGATTTTTTGTTGTACGTGTATTGGCATGATTTGTTTGATTCATAAAGACAGATTTGGTTGTATTCGATTGTTCATTTGGACATGGGTTGTAATGCGGGCGGGGAAGGGGGTGGGGACAAACATACACAAGCACATAAAATTGAAAGAAGCTGGTTTCTCAACAGACATCAACAATTGGGCTTTAGCACTGACGGAACATCAGAACAGGATATCCATGATTTGGTCAGTCACATCGTCTTGATTCTCCTGCTTTTGAATCAAATGCTCTAGTGCTAACTTTCATTGAGATGAGGTTTTGCTCAAGGGTTGCTGGAGAAGCAGAGGTAAATTGTTCTACAAATAGTGTGCAATAGTGATAAAGGGAAAGTGTGCCAATTTGAGGATATTTGCTGTGTTTCCTCACACAAACTTAAAAAGGATTTCATCGATTTAAAACATTAGGCCCTACCTGATCAACCAAAATTATTGTATCAGGCTACACCATCAGATCATGGTGCTATGAACTTAGATGTAGTTCATAACTTTTTTTACTTCATGAAGCTGACAATTTTGTTAAGTTCCCAAGTTATACAACTTTCAGATCCAACCCACTAGTGCTTTATAAAATGCACGGAAGGCATATTTTGGCTTGCATTTTGATGATCAGGTAAGAGGTGGAACTAAGTGCTATGCTGTGAAACTGCTATGTAAACTCTAGGCATTTCGCTATTAGTCCCCTTTCTGTGAATATTATTTTTTACTTATAAAATCTAAGGTTTTTAATACTCTGTTAACTTTTAACAAGAACTGTTCACATCAATAGCAGAGAAAATCAAAGTGAAAAATTACTGCTTTAATTTGAATCATTATATTTTAACCCTGACTTAATGATGTGTTTTTCAGAACTTATTCAGCAAGAAGTAGGGGCAGGTATTATGGATTTGAACTTATCAGTCCTTGGAGTTGAGATATCAATACAATCAAAATTAAAATGGAAGGGATTTGTTTTCATATTTGAATTAAAAACTCATTGAATCATACTTTCTTTCTTTCCTATAGGTATCAACATGAACATTATAAAGGGGCGCTGTAATTGCTTATGTAGAGCTTTCAGCCTAACATTTAGCACTGAAAATTACAGTCTTGACAAAGCTTGTTACAGTAAATTGTTCACACACTTCAAAAGCTCAAGTCATCTTCAATATGCTCTACAGAGCAAAAGAAACCACAGCGCAATACCATCAAAGGTGTTATCATCATCTGTGGCAGAGAAACCTTTCCAAACTCTTGGCTCAGAGGCTGAAATAGATAGAGACTCTCAGGTCTATAAAGAGAATACGAAACGTTTTGCACATTATGTTGAAATTTTAAATAAGGCAGAAACCGTCGCTAGAGCAGGTGGTGGAGAAAAGTCTATAGAGAGGCATGTGAAGCGCCATGGAAAGCTGATGATTTCTGACAGAGTGAAGCACCTTGTTGATGACATTGATGACTTTATGGAGCTTTCCCTCACAGCTGGGCTTGGGATGGACTATGGACATGTCCCAAGAGCAAGCACACTCACTGGTAGGTGACTTTCAGTCTTGACCCATGAAACTATCTCATAATATTATACAGGATGGTACACTATTTAAACATTCAGGGAGTGAGAGGTGTAATTTGATTCTTTTTGTTTGTTTGTTGTTGTCTTTTCTTTTTTTTTAATTATACATTTTCTTGTTTGTTGGTGCTTTTTTTTTTTTTAAATCAGTGAGTGGGTTGCAATTTATCAAGAAAACATAACTGGGAAGGCTTCTCTGTTAAATGTAGAAATCCTTTATATAAGAACTTATGAAGATGAAATGTCTATAAATTATTAATACTCTAGTTCTTCTGGCCAAATAACCTTGAAATTTTATATATTTAATTTTCCATAAAAGAAAAAAAAATATGCTGCCTTCATTGCACGGTCACAATTTTATATTATTATAGTTAATTATTATAGTTTTCTGAAAATTGTATTGGGTCCTCATAAAAGCAGTGTAGTGTACCCAAAGAAACAAGTTCTTAGTAAATTCACAGAAAAACTTAGCGAAGAAATTTCTTAGAATGTCTGATTTTATATCCAATATTTACATCTAAGTTTTAAAAGATAACAAAAACTTGCTAATTGTTTTTGTAGTATTTGAAATCAATTTACATTAATTATGAGGAAAATGATATTTGGTACATGATTTGTCATTACTTGAAAACATTTTGTTCGTTTATAAGTCCAATTACATTAGTCTTCATATATGTCAATACAATTTCATTGTGTACAAATGAAAATGTGAGTCCTGAACCTTCTAAAACAATTTATTAAAAAAATATAAATTGATAATTCATTTCAGGAATTGGAAAGGTCAGAGGGCGTTATTGCATTATTCTTGCTAATGATGGAGCTTTCAAAGGGGGTGCTGTCTACCCAATAACTCTGAAGAAGCAATTGCGGGCTCAAGAGATTGCAGAACAAAACAGACTTCCTTGCATTTACTTGGTTGACTCTGCTGGTGCCTTTTTACCATTACAAGTATGCTGAAGATTTTCTTTCTTTTTTTTATCTTTCATTTTTGAATTTCATGAAAGAATCTGGAAAGCCTGTTCAAACACTGCCCAAATCAATACAACAGATAGTTCAAACCTCACCTGTTTATTTGCAGTTCAGTGATCAGTTGCTAAGCTGAACACGTCACAAATGGCTTTTATGTTGACCTCTGAGGTTTCATGCGGTCAAAATTTAGTTTTTATTGAACGTCAGTGCATTTTAATCTAAGGTAAGAAAAAGCATAGCGCACTGCATAAATATTTAAAACCTTGCGTTAATAAATATCAACCCACCAATAATAACTTTATTATCAATAATGACTTTAACTGCATTTTTTTTTTAACCCAGAAAATCTACCAGGTTTTTTTTTTCCTTTTTTTTTTAATAATTTGTAGAACTGATGACATATATCATAGTTTTACTTTGCATTTTATTATTTAAAAAAATCACCCAGAAAATCTATCACGTTTTTCTTATATAATTTTTACAATCATCCATCCTAAAGACAATAGAAGTTAACCTTTGGTGGTTTTTTTGTCTTATTTTTTAATGTAAAAAAACGAATGCTACATACAAAAGAAAGTCATGAAGAAGATCTAAATCTTTTGGGCCTATGCACTTCAATTGTTGTTATTATTGTGTGTGTGTTTATTTATTTTCAACAGGCTGAAATATTTAACATGGGTGGCAGATCTTTTTACAATCAAGCTGTTTTGGGTGCAGCGAAGATTCCTCAGGTAGCCATTGTGTGTGGTAGTTGCACTGCGGGTGGTGCTTATGTTCCCACAATGGCAGATGATGCTGTTATTGTAAACAAGACTGGCACGATATTCTTGGCCGGCCCTCCGCTTGTCAAAGCTGCTCTTGGGGAGATAGTATCCCCAGATGATCTTGGAGGAGCCAAACTTCATTGTAGGTAAGTGATTTTCTAGTAAAAAATTTAAATGAGTAGGAAACCAATGTTGTCCAGAAGGTCAGAATAAGGTTATGATCGTTATTTGCCTTAAGAATGGTTGATTGCAGTTGTGTTTTCTTAATTATTTGGTCCTTTGTTTTGTGGAGAACTTTAAAACTTTATTTTTTTTTTCAAGAAAATAAGGTTTTATTTTTTTTTACATACCTTGGGAAGAGTTATTTTAAGAAATGTTTATTTTGAAAACCTAAATTACTAAGCCCCTGAGGCCAAATCTATTTTTAGAGCTTTCTCAGTCATTGAAAGTTTGAGTATACATTACCAACACCATTTTATGTATTATAAAAACTTTGATGTTCTGTGTGTTGCTTCAGATGCTATTTTTCAACTTAATTTTGTTATTTATATTTTCTCCCTTCTAGGACTAGTGGTTGCACTGACTATTTTGCCACGGATGAGGCCACAGCGCTGCAAATGGGGCGGGATATTGTGTCATCTCTGAATGTTTATTGCAATTCAGAAAAAGAGTTTCCAGAATATGATGAACCTGTTTTTGATGTGGATGAAATTCCTGGAATCATTCCATCTCCTAAAGATCATCATAAAATGAACATGCTCCAGGCAAGTGAACTCTCCATCTTTAACCTGAGAAATTGATGAATAGTATAATGTAAAAATGTAGGCTAATATAAAAATGCTATTTTCTAGATAAAGTTTTTATAGAGTTCTATAATAAGCAATACAGAATGTTAATGAACTGTGACATCGTTTACGCGTATGCTACTATGCAACCATGTACTGGGGGTGAGTAGTGTTCACCAAATTGGCTGTTACGGGCTTAGAGTCTAAATCTACCTAGTAGGTTCTAGAAACTACTCTAAGTTTGATTAAGAAGAGAGAAGGTGAGTAGTGTTATACTGTTAATGAATAATTATCTATCTTGAAACTTCTAGCAAGGCCTAGAGATTTCTAGATCTGTTCCTGGTTTATATAAGAGCAGAGCAATGTAGAGTGATAGGATGATCGAGTGGTGTTTTTTGTAGAGAGAGGAATTTGTATACTTGTAACATCTTGCTGCAGTGAGCGCTGTTATTTTGCTGTTACTTGGATCCATTATAGATCTAGATATATTGTCAAATACTGAGTTAGATCTGGACTTTCTTGAGTTGTATTCTTAACCCTCAGTAAAGTAAATTTATTACGTTTCTACAAAGGATTTTTAGTATTCATTATTTTGTTATTGTTGACGAGATAGTGTGTCCGATTCTACATGAATTATATTCAACAAATTGATCTGAAACAGATATGGGATGAAAATGAATGTATTATATATTTAAGTTGAAACAAATGGCTCAAGATAACAATAAGATATTTTATCCCTATAACCTGATAAACATTTTTTTTTCAAAATGAACTGTATAGAGGTAGCTTTTCTTTTTTAAATTATTTGTTGTGTATTTTACAAACTGTAAATGTTTCCAACTGTACAAATGCATTCTTTTCAGATCATTGCTCGTCTTGTTGATGGTAGCAGATTCCATGAGTTTAAGGCAATGTTTGGGACCTGTTTGCTCACTGGATTTGCTCATATTGAAGGGTATGTTCTTATTTGGAACCTTAGAAGTAGTGTGATTACACGCATATTAATCGCCTTTCCATTGACAAATTAATATATTGTGACCATTTTCGTTTACACTTTTTGCAGTGGTCTCCGCCTAAAACTCTCCACTTTCAAGCCCACTCCATCTTCAAACCCTTTGAAACATTGTTTTTCTCTTTGATTCAGTCCTCTTCAAACCTGCTTGTTTCTTTCCTTCTCTCCTTCTTTCTCTCTCTCAGCCCCCCTCTCTTTCTCTTTTTTCCCCTCTCTTTTTCTTTCTTTCTCTCGCCCCTCTATCCATCGCTCTAGCCATCCCTCCCTCTACCCCATCTCTTTCTCACCATTCTTATTTTCCTTCTCTCTCTCCTTTTCTGTCTCTGACTTTCTCTTTCTCTTTCTCTCACATCCTTTTTTTTCCGTCCCTGTCTCTATCTCTCTCTTTCTCCAAACTCTCTTCTACCTCTATCTCTTTGTTTTTCTCTTTCCTTCTTTCTCGCCTCTCTCTTTTATTCCTTTAGTTCTCTATCACCCATCTTCCTCTCTCTCTCTGTCTCTCTTTCCTTCTCTCACAGGACAGTGAATGTTAAGGGTATGCAATCTCTAATCATATGGTTGTATTTTCGGTTTTATTTCCGCACATTAAGTTCTGATCCCTTAACAAGAGCGTTGACCGTTTCTATAGTTATCATAAACCATTGGGAAATGTGTACACTGCTGTACAAGTGCGGTTAGCCATCTGGTCAAAATCAAACAAACCTTTCTTTCCCCATCGCCAACTACCAGCACTTGTTAGTCTATAGACAGGGAATTCAAAGAATTGGACATGCAGGTGTGAACGGCTGGCTGCTATGGACTGAGAACCATGGTTAGTGTACTGACTCTCTCTCTCTCTCTCTCTCTCTCTCTCTCTCTCTCTCTCTCTCTCTCTCTCTCTCTCTCTCTCTCTCTCTCTCTCTCTCTCTCTCTCTCTCTCTCTCTCTCTCTCTCTCTTATAAGGTGGTCCAATGGTAGACAGCATGGCATCTAATGAGATCTAGAGAGATACGGGTTCGATCCCCTCTTGAACCGCTGTTTTTTTTACGCACTGGTTCAGTCAATGTCAGTTTGTATCCCTCCCTCAGATATCATTTTTGTTGTTGTTTTTTTTGTTTTTTAACAGAAACTAAGACTTTAAACTAAGATAGAAATTCGTTTTCTCTCATGCATTCTTCAGGCTGATGTGACGACTGCGAGTGGCTTTATTTCAGTATTAAATGTTCTGAAATAGCTAAATGAAGGCCCGCAGTTAGAATCTGGTTTTAAAAAAATGCATTTTCTCTGTCTATACAGACACCTGGTTGGAATTCTAGCCAATCAAGGTATAATGGGAGAGGCAGAAGCAACCAAAGCTACCCATTTCATTGCCAGTTGCTGTGAAAGGGACATCCCCTTGCTGTTTTTTCAAAATACTCTTGATGACTCAAACAATACTCCAGAAAACAAAGAAGAAGGTAACAATAGATTTCTTTTGGCTCAAAATTAATTTTGAAGTATTAAGCTATTATCAAAGAGAAGCCAGTGTATAAAACCATGAGAAGGAAAAAAAATTGAGACTGGGGAAGTTGTTGTTGTTGTTTAGTCCAGTGGTCTCTGAGCTTGTGCTCTCTTGCCTAGGGCCATGAAGAAAAAGGCAGCAGTTCTCTGTAGCTGCGCTGAGGTGGAATACAAAGCCTTGTGGAGGTCAGGTCTCATAAGAAGGAACTGCTGTCTTAGTTGGCGAAGACAGGGGCATTGGAACAGTGTGTGTTCCACAGTCTCCAAACTCTCATCACACAATGGACACGGTGGTGTTTGTTCTAGATTGAGTTTGTTCAGGTGAAAGTTGAGGGGTATGTGTTGCATTCTCAGTAAAAAAAATAGCACATTGTTCTTTCATTTGAAGAAGGTATATAGGATCGTGAAGTTTAACTGTATTTTGTTGCTTGTACACAATTCTCCCAGTTGTACCCCCAGCCCACTGGTTCATCCATTTTTCTTTAAAAGATAATTCTTTTGGCTGTAAGGTAAGTTGTTTTTACTAGAGGCTGTTCTTGCATAGAGACTGGGGAATAAAACCCTTCACAAGTTTAGAAATTAATATACCAATCACTGCATTTATGAGTTTATGATTGGGGAAAGAGCTGAGGGAATTGCAGCTTGTATCAGACAGAAACTTTGGAGCTATATATCATATCTTGCATGGAGATCTTTTTGGGGATAAACAGAACCAGATTTTATTTTTAGCTTCTTTTTGGTTTGTTGTGAACTTAAAAAGGTCCTGCAGAACTTATGGGGACCATTATTATACCTGACTGTTATTATTAATAGACCCTATATTTATTTTCCCTCATGATAAGCAAACCACCCCTCTCACTAACCTGGTAGTAATAAATCAACTTAGCAATTCATACTGTATTTCTCATCTCATCATTGTAAAACATAAAGCCTTAAGTTTACATTCATTGTTTCTTTTAAAGTTTTGGACATATTTTCTCATTCAAGTTAGGTTGGAAACTATCCAATATGCTGCCATATCTTGTATTAGGTTAATGTGAGGCTTAAAAATTCTGATAAATAATTAAACTAAAAATCTGAGACTCCCCATGACGATTTGGGAAACTTAAGCAAGATTGTCTTAACCCGTTTTTGAGTAGAACGTTGAAAGAAACAATCATCTCTTAATTTTCATTGTTCATGGCTCAAACTATATGTATTTAATGGATGGAATTTAAAAGCACTCAATTTTGAATGAACCCTATACTCTCCTTTGGGACCTGTCATCCTGCGGTAACTGTCAAGGAATCTTGCTGTTATCCATTCCTGGCAAATTCAAACAAGAGTCATGTTAGAGAGGCTGGAGATTACCCTGTACAAGAGACTCCGAGACGAGCATGCAGGCTTCAGACAAGATTGTTTGTGCACAGACCACATAGCTACCATGCACATCATCATCGAGCAGGCACTGGAGTAGCAGCCCCTGCTGTATGCAGTGTTTGTGTGACTTTCAAAATGCATTCAACATCGTCAACCAAGATGTCATCTGGAGACTGATGTACCACTATGACTTTCCACAAAAGTTTGTCAATATAATTCAACAACTTTATAACGATAGCATTTGTCAAGTCATCCACGATGGAACACTAACGGAACCCTTCAATGTGAAAACTGGCCTCTGCTAGGGTTGTTTGCTCTCGCCGCCAATCTTCCTTATGGTGGTTGACTGGGTAATGCGAAAGTCAACTACAGGCCAAAAGGCAGGTATCCAGTGGACCTTCATGAGACAGTTCGAGGATCTTGACTTTGCAGACAATATCAGCCTTCTCTCACAAAGACAACAAGATTTACAAGAGAAGCTATATCATGTGTCAGAAGAAGCCTGGGTGACTGGACTCCAGATAAATATTGGCAGACCCACTCCAGCTGCATTAGAGAGGTTGACAAGTTGGCAGTATTGTAAGTAAAGACGGGGGGACAGACAAGGACATGAGAAGCGGAATCAATAAGGCCTGATACGCTTTCAATACCCTAGGACTAATCTGGAGGTCTACAGCCCTGTCCGTAGAAAAAAAGGCCTGGATCTTCAATACCAACATAAGTTGGTCTTACTCTACGGCTCAGAAGCATGGCGCTTTACCAAGACCAAAGGCCATAAACTGCAATCATTCATCAACAGATTCCTCAAAAACATCCTCAATGTTAGGTTATCCCAAACGAATAACTGTGAGACAGAACGAAACAAAAACCCATTGAGATGGAGATCAGAAAGCGCAGATGAGGCAGGATTGGCCAAACGCTGTGAAAGCCTGTATCGAACATCACAAGGCAAGCCCTGGAGTGAAACACCCGAAGGTAAACGCAAGGTTGGTGGTCCGAAGAGGACTTGGGGGCGAAGCACCGATGCCGAGATAAGAGCCACTGGTAGTACATGAGCCAAGCTGAAGATGACCAGCCAGAACCAAGTTTGGTGGAGGAGATCTGCTGTGAGCCTCTGTTCCACAGGGAATGAAGAGGCTTAGACTAAACTAAACTAACTATACTCGCCTTTAAAATGTTTTATTGTTTCTTCAAATCCCAGTCCTTCAACAAAGTCTATCAATGAAGTCTCAAGCAAGGATGTTGTCAGCAGTAAGCTGTGCCAGAGTTCCTAAAATCACAGTGATCATGGGAGATGGCTTTGGCACGAGCCATTACTTGATGGTGAGTACGGCATAATGAATTAAATGTATTATTAATAGAGCAGTAAGATTATTATGCTGAGCAAAAACTTTATCCAAAGATGCCTTGGCTTTTTAAAATTTGTAAGTTTCTTTGTATTCATTTATATAGATCTTGAATTTTAGAAGAACCTAATCTGATTAATTGAATTCCTGATTTAGATCTGTGTTAAATCCTTCACCCTTAAGCTCAATGTAAGTTTCATTGATAAGATTGCTGATCAAAATGTGTTGTTTTTTTTTGCCATCATCTCTATAAATAGGGAGGAAGAGCTGTGAGCCCAAACTTTTTGTTTGCATGGCCAAATGCGCGAGTTGCCATCATGGAACCACACATACTGGCCAAAAAAGTAGCACAAGAGGTAATTTTTTTTTAGTTCTTATAAACACCTCTTCTTAAAGAGGGAGTTACTCATTTCTTAGGCTTGAGAGAATGAATCATAACACTTACATCTAATATTTTTTACATGTTGCTGCTAGAGTCAGTGGAGATTCTTGTACTTTTGCCTCAGCGGGTTAGATAAAAGAGTTACTGACCCAACCAGTAGGAAATAAAGTGATGTATTCGGTACATGAATCACGACCCTCCTTGCCTAAAAGGCATGAACCTTGCTCCTCCATATGGAGACAGACAGATCAGAGTAATGTGGAGAATTGAGATATGTAGAGACACTGAAAGCGGGTATTTTTGGAGGATCTGAAACAAAAGGGGTCACAGGGATATTTTAATTTCATTCAAGAATTATTGTTTATTAATCAATTTAAATTGAAGTTAAACTGCTCTAATAGAGTGAAGTGATACAAACATGGGATCATTTTTTTCGTTCTTTTTTCTAGTCTGATTTACAGGAGGTAGATGGTGTAATGAAACTGACAGAACAAATAGAAAAAGAGTCTTCAGCAATCCACGGCTCATGCCATGTTCTGAATGATGGCATTATTCTACCACACCACACCCGAAGGGTAAGTTCCTTTTTTAACCTATCCCCCTCTGAATACTTAGAAGAGACTTGCTTTTAAGTGTGGCATTTTATAGCAGTTAGCAGTCTATTTTTTTGTTTTATTTTTAGTGCAGATGTTTAAACCATGCAAGGGAACTTCATATCTGTAGTGATTTCCAGAAATTATCATGTTAAGATTTGCTCTTTATCTTTACATCCATCTATAATAGAGACAATGAACTCTGTGTAAAGATTTTTAGAAAAGCTAGAGCAACAAATGTGACAATAACCATTAGTATAATTGAATATGCCATTGATATTCCATTTTTTTTCCCCCAAACAGCAAAACTATTTTTAACATTTTTTTTTGCTTTGTTTTGTTTCTTTTTTTGTAGGTCATGATTTAATTGCTTTTTGATTGTTAATGCATTAAAATATTTTTTTGTATACAGAAATGCAAAAGAATTATGCTTAAATTAAAAAATTTTTTTTTTTTTTGTATACAGAAATGCAAAAAAATTATGCTTACAAAAAGATGCTAGATGGAAAAGTATTAGAAAAACATATATTTCATATTTTCAGTACCAGGACATTAGAGAGAAACTAATTCCCCCTGATTTGCACTAGATTGCATCTTCTTTTTTTTTTACTCTAGGTACAAAAATACCATTCATTCAACAAAATTAGCGGAGCGGTTCTTGTTTTCTCAAAGTCATCTAAAATGTACCAAGTTCATTGTAGAATGTGTGGAATGTAAGCCAAAAGCTTTATGTCTAGTTGGACGAGACCAAGCCCTGAACAATGCTGCAATCTCTAAATGAATTTGTTTCCTATCTACCTTTTCACTTTTCAGAGACTTTCTCAGTGCCTATCTATTTGCAAGGCTTACAGAGTACCTAAAGAGCCAAATTAT
This sequence comes from Elysia chlorotica, assembly GCA_003991915.1. NCBI lineage: Eukaryota > Metazoa > Mollusca > Gastropoda > Plakobranchidae > Elysia > Elysia chlorotica. The sequence goes on from RQTK01000179.1 coordinate 362,166, forward strand.
CCAATCCAGAGAATGTAATGAAGTGTCTTGGTTGTTGTTTGATGCAAGTCCTGCAATGCCAAGATTAGCAGCCTTTGAACCTTTTAGTTTTAATGCCAACGTTTTATTTGTTGTTGCTGTAAAATGAGGAAGGAAAACCTTAATACTTGATTGACCAGTCTTTGATTTGTGTTAGTAGTAATTGTGTTTGCTTTGCCCCACTGAAAAATGGGAAAGGGCGCTGTACACATTGAAGTTGCCAATGTGCATTCACATTTTGGTTGTGTTAGGCATCTGTACCAAATTATTTTATGTCTTAAACGTGATTTATATTGCTCGCAATCAAAAGGCCCTTAACATCTCTTGTCATAAAATTTAAGACAAGTTAGGTCATATCCCAGTCTCTGTAACCTTTATTTCTTCAGTACATTTTTCGGTTTTGTAATGGTTTGTTACTTGTTGTGACTGGCAGAGTTGTATACTCTTGAAGGATATGGTAGAGTTTATCAAGCATGGTGGGATTTTTCTTACTTCGACCACAGGCTACAGTTTTATGGATTATCTAAAAAAGTTAGTTTTTTTCCTAACAAACTCTTTGGCTAATAAAATATGTCATGAACTATCATCATCATCATGGAGTGCCACCTTGATAGACTTTGATGACCAGGTTCCTCCCCATCTCCCTGTCCACACATTTTGCAACCAGGTAATCCCTTAGCTTCCACCAATCCATCTTCCTAGCCGAACTCACATCTCTCGCTTTCTTTACACTCATCTTTTCAGTTGTAACAATGTGTTCTAAATGATGGTTGCACATGACATGGCCAACAAACTTTGCTATTTGTGCTCTGCTACTACTGTGGAGATGCAATACTGAGCCTGCATATTTTAATACACTTTTGTGTCATTGAGCATTCTTCATCCAAACCATGTTTCGGTTGCTGTCGATACATTGTTCTAGCTGGTTTCTGGCTGATGTGTATAAGGACTGGACGTACATAACACTTGAGTACTCTTTGTCTCATATCAAGGGCTAATCTGCTATTAGTCAGATATGTTTCATTTTTGAAATTTCTGCTTGGCTTACACTGTTTTCGATTTTATTTCTGTGTAACATTTTCTGATTTCTGTTATCAGCTCCCCTACGTATTTAAATTGTTCTCAAAAGTCACAACATGAACTATGCTGATTTTAAAAGCCTGGCTGTTTAAATAATAAGTTTTTAGCCAAGCTATGTTTTAAATGTATGCTGAGGTTGCTCACTGTACTTGATATTCCTTCTATCTTATTCTTGAGTACACATCTGTCTGGATCTCAGGATAACCATTGTATTTTTTGTTTGCAGCCGATGGCATTTGTTTTGTGTTCACATTTCTCAACAAATTTTAAAAGGTATCACAAAAGCCTCCTACATATCATTGAAAGGATAAAGAGGAGCAACTGAATTGTTTTCAGACTGCAGATTTGTATTGACTATAAGATTTACCACATTTTTTGTAATATTTTACAACCTAGTCTGGTTTTTCACATATGTTTTAATCAATTTCAAATCATATACATTTTTCACCTTTCCAATTGCAAAATTTGTAACGGTTTAACAATTTTCATCCATGCTCAACAGTTGTATTATTATGAAGCATCTAAGATTTATAGCTTGTGAGAAATGCATATTATTCTACCCACTAATTTTCTGAACTCTTTGTTTATTTGTATCTCCCTTGAACTTAATAGAGCCTATTTTATTGACTTAAAACATGAAACTAGTAGTTTGACTATTACATGGATTCATTTCTTGGCTAATAAGTTATTTCATGTTAAAAACTGTGATTTTCTATCAGGCAGTATATGATGCCTCAATATCTTATGCACTTCAATTTAGAGAGTCAACTAAATTACTATGACAACTTCTAATTTACCATGATTTTTCTAGGGTATGTTAAGCAAACAATTTTTTATTGCTTATTTACACACATTTAAGTAATGCAAGTAAATTTTCTTTGAAATTGACCATTATATAATTTTTTTTTAAATATCTTTATCACTCAATTATTATATTAAGGATTGATCCTTTTTTCTTTTTAAAAAATATGCCATACGATTGTTATAGTTGCAAGATTGACTGAATTTTTTGAATGATTAGAAAAGTTACTTTACACATTTTCTCTTTCCATCCCATTTACCAATCTTTGATTACCAGTTTGCCCTGATATTAACATTATATATATATATATATATATATATAAACTTTTATGCAGCAAATACACAAACACACCCTTCCTCTCCCAATAAGCAGATACTTTATTAATATTCTAAGATTTTGTCCATTATAAGAAAACATATTTTTTCATCACTAAGTTGTATCGATAAAATAGTCCTTTTTGTACTGTAAGTCCTTTTAAAACCTTTTTAGCACAATGATATTTATGCCTTTAGACATTTGTTTTATGTATCTATGCCTGTTACCATGTTGTTACCTATGAACCACTCAGGAATTATTAATGTTTTACAGTATTTGATGGTGAGAACTAATTTCGACATGCAATTTTATTGTGACCTCTAATTCCTAAAATTTTAACATTTTGGAAATTTTTTGTTTTTGTTTTTGGTTTGTTTCATGAAGACTGCAGGAAATGAATTGTGTGTCTGTGTATGAATGTGTGTATCATGTTGTAATCTTTGGACACATGCATCTATGTTATTTTGTAATACAACAAAAATTCCCATGTTGACTAATATGGTCTTTATAATTAAAAAAAAAAAAAGATTCTATGCCTATTCATTGAGTGCACACTATTTTGGGGTATTTTGTGAACAAACCAAAGCTTAAAAAATGTATTGTTTTGAAGTGGAAGGTGTGCAGCAAAAGAGGATTATGCATGCCAATGCACTCAATATGTGAGCAGGATGCTGTTAAAAAAGGTTAAAAAATTAAACAAGAATGGTTAAAGATTTGATCATGAACAAGCATTTTATTCTTTACAGTCATAAAATCTTCATCATCAACGAAGATAAACATTGAAAAATAAAATAATTTGGCAATCAAACAATAATATTAGGTATATTATGCTAAGGAACCAATTGTAGGATTGATCTTCTTCACAGATTGTATTGTAATTAATGAAACAAAGAAGATGGACACACAGATGCCTTTAAAGAAAACATCAGAAATACATATACCTTTTCATCTCTAAATCATAAAATGTTTCTATTGTAAATGAGCACAGTTGTATTGTAACTAATTTTCTTTTTCATCAATTTATAGCTTTGGCAGAGTCTTTTTTTCCCCTCTGGACTTAGGAACAAAATATATATCACTATATTTTAATACACTTTTACCATGTATTGGATCAGATCATCCTTTTTACTTTTTTTTTGATTAAAATATACAAAACTTTAAGAATGACACAACAATTTGAGTATACAAATTTTAGTCATACGTGTTATATCCTCACTATTTTCATTGCCAAAAAAATAAAATCTTTCATGATGTAACAAAAGTGTCACATAGAGTATTTCACACAAGCATTAGTTTTCTTTTTAACAGAATGACCATTTCATTCTCAGGCTGAAAAGGAAATATTTTGGATATGTTTTACTCTTAAAGCCCACCAAGTATATTTTATTTAAAAAATGTTGTCTCAGAAGTTAGAGACATAATGCATAATCATAGCAAGTAAGTTTCTCTATACCTTAACGGGATTGTGGATTATTTGACTAGTACGTTTATTTTTATCACCCTGTATCCCTTTTCATAACTGGCTGAGTGGAATGTAATTTTCCTCATCATCAGCAATAATCCTAAATGCAGAAGTTATGTCATGGAAGTGTATAGCAATTTAGTTAAGGCATACAATTTTTTTTACAAAATGTCATTAGAGATAGGATCAATTTTTTTTCATAAAGTCCTCATAGAGAATAATTAAAATTATAAAGATCACTGTAAGTCCCAGTGCCAACTACTTTCAATCAACATCTAACTAAACTCTAAGTCCTAATCATGAACATTTTAGTTTGTCGAGAATATTCTCAACTGTAGCCATTTTTTTCTAGTTAAAACTCATAGCATGAGACTTAAGTTAAGCCCTTAAGTCCAAACACAAGAGTTTTTTTTAGAGCTTCATATGGATCCAAGGTAAATTTAATACAAACTCTCTCTAACTAATGACAGATTTTGAACAGGAGAGTTTAAAAAATGTACTTTTTTTCCCATAAAAAATGTTAGATACAGAAAGTAAGTAGAGGTTGATTTCTTTCTTTCATAATCAACTTTGTGAATTGTATTTGCACATATTTCAGTAATACTAATAACCATATCATAAAAAGTGAAGTAGTTTTTGGAAGTACCTGTACAAGTGTATTCAAAAACAACTATACAAAGCAGGGTTTTTTTTTTCAAATGATTAGGATCAATGCATGAGAGCATAAATATTGCACATTGTATAGTATGAAAATGAAGTTAAAGTGAGAAGTAAAGTCTTGGGGATGAAAAAGTTAAAATTATGGGAAAAAGGAATGTGCAAATGAAGCTTTGGAAATCAATGTATGTATTGTTACACACAATATACAATATTGGTTTGAGAGGATTTAAAACTCTTCTCTACTCTACACTTAACATCCATTTCAAGAGTTTTATGTTATATGGATATTGAGAAGGAATGAATTGAATAAGCATTACAGTTATTATCTTTATCTTTTAATAAAAGGCTTGGAATACAGACAATTATTTACATATATACAAAAAAGGCTTGACAGAACAGCGCAAATGTTGCATAATCATACAATATATGAAAGTTCAAACAGGAGATAACATTCATTAAAAAAGCAGCTCACACTAAGCATCAAAATTGATTTGCTTTGTTTAGAAAACAAGCATCATCCAGTAAACTTTCGACCACCGCAGCAAAATGCTTTGGAAGATATTTGAAGTGCAATAATTGAAGAGAAGCTTGAATAGCTCTCTAACTGTACACTTACTCTACCAGAGATATGTTTGATTACAACAACAGAGTTATTATAACACAAGTTTTTTTTAGGATAAAAGCTTACCGTCAAAGTGTGTTTGAAAAAAAAGTCTTTTTAAAGCTGAAATAATGAATCATGGCAGTTCATTTTTAGAAAAAGGGTTTATTTATCATTGTACTTCTTTCACTAACTGCTCAGGAACTCAGTTGGAAGCCATAAAAGCTTGATATATTTAAAAACACAATGAATATCTAAGCCTTTAAAAGGGCAAGAAGGCATAAAACACAACAAATTTTGAGTCTTACTTGCTCAAATGAAATACATTTGTATGATACAAGGCATGGCTACCAACATTCTCATACAAAACTTATACAAAACATAAGAAATTAATTGGGATTAATAAAATAATGAGTAGATTCTTACATAATTTACAACTTTGATAATAATGATCGACATGGCAGTGTCTCTTAGAATAATTTCTTGACTCAGAATTATGTATTCGGGCCAACTTTATTTCCAAGATTAAGCAAGGCATGAAATTAATCCCTCACTGCTATGCTTTGGTTATTTTCAAGTTTTCCCAATTTCAACCTTAAGACATGGAAAATCACAAACAATGTGTTTGTCTGTTTTTGGTTAAGAATGCACAATCTTGAAATTGATGATTTGCTGGTTTAATTGTATCAGACCTTGCTGGTTTAATTGTATCAGACCTCTGTACCTTCCTGCAAAAGTCGTTCTCTTGCACTCATGCGCGACAGATCTGGTGACTCTTCCATAAGAAGACCTGAAGAGTCACTGCCTTTGAAAGGCATTCTTCCCAAAGAGTTTTCATTGAATATGCCTCCTGAAAATGAGTTATCTACAAAGCCACCATCATGAGATTGGGCTGTGAAAATGCCCCCAGGAGAGTGAATATCATTGGCGTGCGAGTTTGCAAGGTCGTCAACTCGTAAATCAGGCACCATGAACGAATAGAGCTTGGGTGGTCGAAAATGAAGGTCAGCAATTTCATCTGCCAATGTTTCTGGTGTGATGTCATCTTCAGTAGCTTCTCGCCTTGACTCTGCTTCGTAGCCAGAATCACCATTGCACTCGGCGGTACTGTTCATCTGTGAGGATCCAGCTGGGGAGCTTGAACTTTCTAGTGGGCCCATACATTTCTGTGAAAAAGAATATTGGTAAATAATAATGGTGGCAAAATTCAAGTTTATCGATTCCCCATAAACAAACAATAACTTATCTGTCATTTATGTTTTTATCGTAAATATAATGAAATGTAATGTCAAAGGCTTTTTCTAATACCATGTTCCAAAATACTTACTAAAAATAGGTTTCCTACTTTTAAAATCAAAGAACACAGCTTATCATGCAAGCAATTAAATTTCATTGATGAAAATTGTCTTGAAATTCAAAGTTCTTATTCCAGAGCTTGGCGTAGTTATTTTCTTTTTTGTTTTTGCATGTAAATAAATTTTGGCATTCAAAATAGTCTTCTTTATGATAATAGAAATTGTGTGTACATAGTCATGAGTAAAAAAGCAAAGCTAAACAAAAAGGAATTAAGCAATATTTATATTCAAGCAAAACTTCCGGGCTTCAAACTAAAAAAAAGATAAAATAATGCATTTTTCTCAATTAACAAATATGGCTAAAACAATAGAAGTAGGCCCAGTGTAGGGGTAACAATGATTCTTGGAATTGTAATCATTAAACAATTTTTTAATCGTTAAACAATTTAATTGGTGGAAGGGCAGAGATATGTAAGCATTTCTCATCATCAAAACCATGTCATCGTAAATAGTTTAGTCAAGACATTTTTTTTAATAACTAAAGGAACTGGATAAGGAGCATGTCCACACAAAGCAGATGACAATATACTTAATATCAAGCTAGAAAATCAGAACATGGCAGTTATTGGTTCTACAAGTTTGATATTAATATTGGTCATCTTCAGCCTCTTGGCCTATTGTAAACATCTCGAGAACAATACTATTAAGAGAAATATATAATTTGTCAAATAATCTCTTCGAACTCTCCAGCTTTCATGCACCTTACCAGTTTTGTTTCCACCTATACTCTTTGAGGTGATTGTATTGGTTTGAGAAAAGGGAAAGTTTGGGTTCGGGCCTAACATTTTCTAGTTCAGTTGCCCTTGAAATTGCAATTGACCTGATATGAGCTGTCACCAGCAAGACTGCTGGATTGATGGCCTGAGAAGCTGCTAAACCTGGACTCCTCGAGATCGTCTGGGATGATTGGCAACAAGGGAGACCTCAACATTGCTTCGTCCTCCTACATAATGAGTTGCACAGGTTTGACGGGATTATTTAAAGCAAACGGAAAAACAGGAAATTGTGAGGAAAGGAAGTTGGATAGGCTTAGTTTGGTAATGTTAACAAATCGATGCATGTGCAAATGATAATCTCAGGAATGAGGAAGGCGGATCCAGAGACCATGCAAATCCACATTGATAATTATTGTTGAACCAAGGGTAGTTTAATTTACTTATTAACAAAAGTTTTACCCATCAAATATTCTAATTGATGTGATGAAGTAGGCCTAATCAAATTTTACTTTTTGTGTTATCAGAGTAAATTACAAGGGCTAAATTTTTACACCCTACATCATGTAATTTAGAGCTGTTTTTTTTTTATATTCCTTACAGCTCATACATAGGTTTTTTTTAAAGCAATTATACCTATGTTATTGATTCAGATTTTATTGAGGTGTGACTTAACATGAATTGCAAAATATTGCTAAGTGTCAAATGGTGTTGATAATTATAGTATGCTAAACAAAAAGAAATAATGGTGAGAAATTAAACTTGTTTTCAGTGTAGCTTTAGATTAAGGCATTGTATCAGGTCATATTCGACATTAAATTAACATTAAATTTATTTAATTAACAAAAAACATTTTAGGATTGATTTATGGGGGAATAAATTTCAGTTAGTTTTTTGTTGTTGTTTGTGTGTGTGTGTGTGTGTGTATTTTTTATTTTTTTTTTTGCATCAGTTAGTTTTAACAAATCTATTAGCCAAAATTTTTAGGATACATGAAAGTTGCTTGTGATTATTTGGCTCCCCTAATCGAGCTTTTATATAAGTAGGGCTATCATCATCTGAGACCTATCATTTCCGATTATAGAGGAGCACAAATAAAATCCACAATCCATGCATAAAAGCAACACAGAATGGCAAGTAAAGCAAACTAAGCATATTTTATATCCCATTACCATAACTATAGAAGATAACTACTTACATAAAGCAGCTCAATGTAAAACTAAATCCTTTAACCATTAAAGCATTAGACATGCACATCATAAATGCGTAACAAAAGAGGAGCATTACCAATCATTTCATTGGTTTTCAAGAGGTATCCTTAATATGCAAGGGGTCTAAGTGCTTACAATTTTTTTCAATGTAAAACCCAATCATCCCCCAAAAACAAAAATAAAAGTGGCCAAAGAAGTGAATCACTCACAGAGCACTTTTGAGAAATACTGGAATTAAATGTAATGGATTATTTACAATTAGATTAAGACATTTTTGTAATAATCATAAGTGGCCCTGCCTAACAGACACCTAAAGAAAAGCTAGGGTGACAATAGAAAACATGTTTACAACAAATAATTGATATCCAGATCTTACATAAGCAAAACAAAAAAGGATATGGATTATCAAATAAGATATTGCATTCACTTGTGACTTCATGTCACAATCACACCATAGGTCACAGTTGATGAACAAAAAAGTTCAGAATTAGTTTTCCTTATTAAGAGAAAAATCTGTGGCACTAATCATTTTAACTGCAATTAATTATTTTCTCATTAAGAATAACAATATTAACGAGGGATGTATTTTAAATAAATTAAAAAATTTCAATCTTGCCATCTTCAAAATGCATTGGCCAGAGGTTTGCATAAAAACTGCTGTATTCTATTTGTTAATGAAGGGGCCAAACTGAATTTTTGATAAGACCAAGCCTGAACCCAAGGGAAAATTAAGAAGTTGTAAATTTGAAAAGGCGCAGAAAGGATTCTTACACTAGTCATACTTTTATAAGATATTTATTATAAATTAATGACAAAACAATGTTCCTTAATTAATTTTTTAATACTAAAAATAAAGTTGAAATTAATATTTTAATTTAAATGAAACGATAAATTGATTTTCTGTCTATATTTTAGAATACATTTCTAAATTTATCATGTATTTGTGTTTGCATGTATGTCTATGAGGGATTAATTTTTAGAAATTTATTACATATACATTTGTTCCTTCTTTTTAAATTCTGGAATCAAATGCCAGGGTTACAAAAAAAAAGCAGTATGACTACGTATATTGTTGATCATGAGTAATTGATTTATCAAGCAGCACATTTTAGAAAAGCACAGTAAATGTACAAAGGGAATGAAAATAACAAACCAAATGCTTTTTCTGCACTCACATTTCTCATTGGAGCAGAGGCGTCAGCCTGTGAGTCCCACTCTAGTTCCCCTTCACCATGAAGTCGACCAGGTCTCTCCAGTGAACCTTTAATGAACAGAATCAAAATTACATGAACTTGATGTGTTCGATCTTATCATAATTAGAGTGACATATTTGTTATTAAATCATTAATGATGGTGGAAAGTATTTCTGTGAATATTTTGGTTTAATCAAATAGACTTAATACTTGATACAAGACAAAAATATGCTTATATCATGAATATATTTAACTTGGCAGATGTTATAGGCTATTAAAAAAAGAGGAAGACAAAAAACATTAATCCTAACACTTAGACAAGACCTCAAAAGACTAAACAATACCCATTGGCCACATAAACTTTACCCAAAAAGGAATGTCTAAAGTTTTTGAAGGATTGCCAGAATAGGAGAGATACCATAAACACTTTGCTGCAACAATCTACAGATCTGCCCAGGCAGAGAAACATGAGGGCATCTCAGTGGATAGCCTTATTTCAAATAAGTTAAGTTATTGTAACACACTATCATAGTCATAATGTTTGTCAATATTATTCTCATTTCTTTTTCATTGTAATTTTTCCAGGAGACACAACTTTTTGTACCAACTTTATTAACCACTTGACTGCTGACTAATATTTTTCACCTGTATTCAAATTTTTAATTTGGCTATACCAACTGAAAAGCACTACCTATTTATTTTGTCTTGAAGTATGAAAACTACTGACCAGAAATACCTCAAACTATACATTTGTCAAGGAGAATAGCTATACTTTTGGGAAATGTTATCAGTTGTGTGGAAATGTACAAACATAAGATCTACTGCGGTGAAGATAGTGCACACCCCCAAGCAAATCTAGATCTACTGCCCTTTGCATTTAATGGACAAGTTGAATTAACTGTTAATGTTTTTTCGACATAGTTTTGTGTGTTATGAACGAATTTGACATTAAATTTGCCCGCATATCTTCTTGACTTTATAAATCACTTTGACTTATATTTTGTTTGTATGTGAAATATTGTTGGGTTTTTTTTTTCGAAGATAAACAATGCATTTTTTTAAAATTTTCTTGCTTAACAATTTCCTGCTAGGGGATCACGTCCCCCAGATTCCCTGTTTTTGTTTAGATGTTTGTTTTTTTTGCATCCCCCAGACCCCCTTTTTTCTCTCTTTTTTTTCGGATTGGACAATTTCAATGTCAAATTGGTTGATAACACACAAAAATATGCCTAAAAATATTAACCTGTCCATTAAATGCGATGGGCAGTGTTATCTATAAAAATACCAGAAGACAAAACTTCAAAATCTGATGTCACATTGTCATCAAAATCAATGTGAAAATCAAGGTCTGCATCAATTCTGGCTTTCAAGATGTTAACAAAGTGAAAACACCAACTCTTATGAAATAACTAAAGGCCCTAAAATAGCCGATGTATTTGTCCTCAATGCAGTGCAACAGTAAAGGACAAATTCGTCCTCTTCGCAGTTAAGTGGTAAAAGATTTAGGATTTGTAGAGCTGCCTCTAAGAATCATTTTGTCTTACCATTTGATAGAGGGGTTTGTCTTCGCTCCATCTCTTCTAAAACCTCTGAGATAGAGGATGCAGGTCTTTGCTTGCGAGCATTGTAAATAGGGCTGATAAACTCCATTTCACCATCAGCCAGGGGCTAAACAGAGAAGAATTGAAGATTTTGAAGATGTTTTTATATAAAATGTATAAATCAAAAACTTTCTGTATATATGATTCAATATGGGGTCTGTTTTAATTAATTGGAAGTTTGTTGCTTTGAAATAATAAAAATGTTCTCTAATTGATTCGTATATAAGACAAAAGAAAATGCAATTGTTTTAATAAGTAAATGAAAAACGTAGAAAGAAAATTTACTGTTAAAAATTTCATTAGAAGAACTCACATAACTGCCCTCCCCATATCTCTTTTTGGCTTCATCTGGTGGGTGTGCATCTTCTTTGGGTACTGAATTAGGAAAGATATTTATGTATGTATTATCAGGATACAACTGATCAAAAGATTTTTTTTATAACTTTGAAAGAGTCAACAAAACCTTAATACATATACAGAAAATGTGATACAGGCTATTCTTAGGGCTCTGAAACATGGTGCGCAAACAAGACTAGCACCACAAAACTACAATCATTCACGAACAGATGCCTCAGAAACATCACCAACATTAGGTGGCCTGAAGTTGTCTCAAACAAAGAACTGTGGGCCAGAACATAGCAAATCCCCATCAAGACAGAGATCAAAGAGTAAATGGGGTTGGATAGGCCACACACTCCGAAAGCCAACATCACAAGGCAGCCCTGGAGTGGAATCCCCAAGGTAAAGAAAGGTCGACTGTCCAAAGCAGACTTGACGTCAAAGCACTGACACTGAGATAAAAGCTGCCGGTACAACATGGGCCGAGCTAAAGAGGACCAGCCAAAACCGAGTCAGTAGTTGTTGCGGCCCTACGTCCCACAAGGAATCATTAGGCTTAAACTAACTTGACTATTCTTAGCGCTTTAATCTAGTTTTTTTTATAAACTTTTCCTATATCTATTTTTCTTTTATAATAACTCAATATAAGTTAATTACAAAATTCTATTTAATTCTTTGTGAAATAAAATAGAATTATAATATGATACAATCAGTGACTTTTAACAAATAGTTAAACAGATATATCTGTTAAACAAAGAAGTTGATCCAAATAACATGTAAAAAAAATAGTTTAAAAATTGAAATTTACACCAAAATTCATCATCAATTAACACATTAAAAGAACACACAAAAGATAGTGAATCTGATGCTGATAACAATTTCTTCTTCTTTTTTGTCATTTTTTTTTCACTGCTTTTGCAAGTTGAATGATGCGTGGAAGATTTGTAAATGCGAAATGACAGAAAAGTGATCTTATAATTTTGATAGGCATTCTTATTAAGGAAATAGTATCTCTTCCATACATTCTTTATCCTTTATAAGCCGACTTAATCATCATTGTGGAAAGAACTTGTGCATAAACTGGTGCAAGCAACCACAGATAAATCTTACTTGTATATTCTCTTAATGAAAGTTAAGCGAAAAGCCATTAAGATTTTGTTTTTCAATTTGTTTTCAAAACTACAATATTTCCATCAAGCTGATGCATGTGTTACCTCTGGGTCCAAGAGCCACACTTATCATACTGAATTCGTCAAGCTTTGCCAGGTGATCATTGGGAACAGTTGGTGGGTGAATCACCCTGCGCAGTGTGGCTGTATGGGGTCCATAGGTAGGGGACTTTGGGTCAGGACTGCTGCGGTTAGAGCATGAAGATGCTCCCAAATTGGTGTGGTGGTTATTTAAAGGCTGTCTCAGCTCCATATCTGCCTCCTTTCCCGTACTATCCATAGTCCCATCTGCTCCGTCCTTCTCCTTCTTGACTAAGTAGTCCCCTCGGCGTTTGCGCATGCGTACCAGGACCAGTATCAGGCAAAGGCTTATTATTAAAAGGAGTGCTACGACGACCACAGCAATAACTGTGAATGAAAAAAACAGAGTTGTCTCAATAATCAGATAAAAATTGCATTTTAGGATTGGAAGAACAATGGAAAATCAGCCTAAAAAAATGTATTTGTAAAATAGTCAAGTTTCACACTTTGAGAAATCGTGGTAAAAGACTATCAAAACATTACTTCTTAAAATTAATTACTAATTAGTGTAGTTTTAAATTGCAATATCATGCATAATATAATCAAAATTTTTATGAAAACACTATTGTTTATATATTTTGATTTAAACTTTATAGGGTATACTTTTCAGTTTTTATACTGTTTTAGGCAACTAATTTATAGGAGAGAATAGATCTAGGCATTACGGAAAAGTCAACATAGAAGATTACTGAAAAAAAGCTAATCTTGTTATAAAGAAAAGAAAAACACTGGAAAAAAATTGGTTATACTTTATTCTAACTAAATTATATGCTTAATATCCCTGCTATTCCAACACCATCTCCAACCCTTTTTAAAAGTTTTTTTTAACCTATGATGAATATAATAGTTATTTTAATATCGCAGTCACAATACTAAAAGAAAAAAAATCTCACATTTTCACTTTTAAAAAATCATAAAAAGTATCATTCTATATCCCTCAAATTTTAAAACAATAGAAAGTGACAAAATTTTCAATTTAAAACATTCCATATTAAGGAAATAATAAGAAGACCACTTACTGATGGTGATGTCCCCTACAGGCTCTTGAGATGTGTTGAAGAGTACAGGGTATGTGCCATTGCCAGAGCCTTTAGTGGAGGTTGTGTGAGGAGTGAGGGGCGCAGATGTAAATCCTTGTTTAGGGGTTGGCACCGCACTCAATGTGACAACTTGAAGTTCTCTGTCTGTCCATGGTGGCATTGTTGCTTCCTGCTCAATGATAAGTTATGGTAGGCTATTGAATCGAAAATTAGTGTAAATACATGTAAACGGAAAAAGTTTACAAATAACACATTTTATAAGTAATATTAACACACAATTAGGAAATGTTATTTATCACTAACAACCACCTTAAACTCCCCCTCTTACCTCATCTCCTTTGATTTATTGCTTTTACGTGCCTTATTTTTGCACAAGGGGTGAACTGGCTCAAGTGGTAGATCAATGGTCGCCCGATCGGGATGTCTACTGTTCAAAATTTTTGATTGGTCAAAAATGTATTTGTCTGATTTCTTCGGTCTGAATTTAATGGGAATGGCTGAGACAGGAGTCTATGTCTCCCCGCCCTGTCTCGTGTGAGGCAGCACATAAACTTGTGAGACTTCAGTCTTAGAGACCGTCCACAATATAGCCTATATAGTAGGCCTACTGACGTTGGACGTTAAGCAACAAACTCATCTCAATTCAATGTAACCCCTTAATTTTGCTCCTAAATGTTTCAGTTGTCTTTATTCTTCCCCTTTTTACTCCTTTTATTCCTACTTTTACCCACCATGAAAGAGCCAGGCGTAATGTGTGCTGAGATAGGAGGAGCTATGCTGGTGGGCAGATAATCCTGGCTTGTAGAGCACACACTTGTTGCATCCCCTAGAACAGAAATTCCTTCTTTTTCAATGTAAAGGTCTCGTAGTGTATGCAATGTCCTGGAATTTTCCCCAGCTTTGGGGACAAAGGCTGTATCTGAAACGACAAGAAAAATAAAAACAAATAATATAAGTTTGTTCCAAGTGTCCTCCACTTGTCATCTTCACAAAAAAATTTCTTTACAATAAAAATTTGATCTTTTTTGGAAAAAGAAGGCTTACTTGATATGCAGCCAGAGAAGTTTGCAAGGTTGAGAAAGGCAAGAGAATCTGTGATGTATCCACCAATATATATGGAATCGATGAAGTTGAGGGGGTAATCAGGATAGTTGATGCCAACCTCTTCAACTCCATCCACCTGGAGAAAGATAAAAATATATGAAATTATTTTTTTTTTGATGAATTGTTTGATACAAAATAATAAAATCGAGCTGTATTTAAACAACTGGGTTGGATACATTCTTTTTAGAGAAGCATTAAAGCATAAACCTTAAAGTGTATGGCGTATTAGTAATGAAAAGAACTAAAGTAAAGATTGAGTTGAAGTTAAATGTTTAATAAAACATAAAAAATGTTTTTATTTCGATTTAAAATCTATCGTTGTCATGGGGCATAATTATAAAATTACAGGCTGTGCAAAGATGCAATCCATATCTAGTTAGGTGAAGACATAAAAAGTGCAACCACCAAATAAGCCAGGCACCAGTCTCAAATAAATCTAGTGGTACTAAGCTTACTACCTTGCAAGGTCTACTGAAAAATATAACTATTATGAACGTAGGGATAAAATTTAGCCATTGGGTCAGCATTTCTCCAAGATGCGTTGGGATGATATAACCAAATTGCAAACAGTATCACTGAAAGTTGAGGGTTTTCAAACACATACTGTCATACATTGTGATAAATATTGGTAAATATGTGGAACAAATTTAACATAACAAAGCAAATTTATTTTCCAGGACGTAAATAATTCTCTTTCTAAATGTGTCATATAAAATGCAACATGGCATTTTTAAATACATGTATCCATCCACAGATAGTGTTTAAGGTCTGCTACTAAATAAAGGCAGTTGGTGAAAAATAAACGGGGGCCTGAAATGTCTGAAAAGCGATCAGATTGGACTAGTGCTTTCAATTAACATTTCCCTTTTTTTCAGTTAGAAAATACAGAGCTCATGAATAAATGCATTTGATATCAAAACCAACAAAAATTTATATCAATTTTATACTCAAAGTAAGGATATTGCATGACTGATATTGAAAACAGCAATGTCAATAGTATCCATATAGCCAATTCGTTTATTTTCTTTCTAATTTTAAGAGCAGTATTTTTACTAATAATTTTGTTGTTATAACTCTGAGAACCAGCGTTAAAAATCACTGTGTGTTGCTTATCCAAAATTCTAATAGAAATAACACTAGTACATGTAGTAGCTAAATAATAATAATAATAATAATAATAATAATAATAAATAAAATTAATAAAAGGCAGAGTAAGAGGAGGAGGAGTGTGTGTTATTTTTTAATTGTATGCAACTGAATTAATAAAGACACTGATTAGGTAATTGTTGTCATACTCATGGTGAGACAGAGTGAAATTTTATAAATTTCAGTGATTATTTATGGTTTCTAGGACACTTGATTTTTTTTTTGGAACAGCATTGGTGCTAAATGGTCTTTCTCATCAAGCTCAAAGCATTTACTACAACCCACTCCAAATGGTTCAAAAAAGAAGGAACAGATAAGGGGGTGAAGAAAAACTGGAGCAAACAAAACAAATATTAATAAAGCACTACAATTCTACCGACACACTTTTTCTTTCACACAAAGCAGTACTATTGATATTACTAAGATTTACAGACTCTTCTCTATTTTTTTCTCCATTGCTTTAAAAATCTTTTTACTTCATAAATCTATATAGTTATTTTCAGCATCATATTAATTTCAAGTTCACTATTTTATTTATACATTTTCTATTCATCTATATTTATAAAAAACAACATGTATATAAATTTCTTTTGCATGAAACAAGTTTATTCTATTTAATCATTTTTATATGTTTGTTAGATAACAAAACTGTTAATTTGGTCCGTGCAACATTTATTCTGTATCTTCTATAAGTTACGCTGTAATGAGTTTTTTCTCTATTTTCATTAGTAAGTGTATCATTTCAAGCAGCATTAATATACGGTACTCACAATATTTCCATACTGATCAAGGTGTAAAACCTGAGAGAACATGATCATGACTGCACAAATCTTCAAGCAAACTATTTAACTCTTCAGTATTAAATAACCTTTGGATCATCAAACAAATCTATTATCAATTGAACTCCAATGTAAGTAAAACTAAAACTCTGTTTTTTTTAAAGTTTAAAAAATTATGCGATATCAATAAAATGTCATGTGTAAAAACTCCATTATATGAGTTTTTTAAATTATATGTTTATCAAGGCCTTCAGTTTCTATGATCATATCCTGCCACAAACATAGAGGTCAGGAAATGCCATATGTTAAGGATGCTTGATTCACTCTTTGTTTTATATCAAAATACAGATTACTAAGGGCGTACAAAATTATGAGATATTATTTTCTACTTGTTTTCTTTTTTGATAACCTTATGTTAAAAAAACCAAAGGAATACCACAATATTGACAAAATTAAAAAAAAAATTAAAACATTAAGACAATATCAAGTGTGAAGTAAATGTGAAAGTTATTAAAGAAGAGGACAACTTACCTTCACATGCATATTTGAGCCGTCCCGGATGTAAGAAAAGTCATGGGGAAGTCCATCCTCAAACTGAACATTGACATTCATCCGAACTAAAGGTAAGAAAACACAATTATTTGTTAAGTTAACTCTGATACCACCACTACCACCTACAGCAACAAAAACCACAACGACAATAACAATAACAACAATAGCAATAGGAAAAAAGATATTGATACTTATAGTGTTCATTATTTTAATGAAGCTTCTTTTTACACCATCCATCTCTTATTGACCTTGTAGAAAAGAACTTCTATTATCCTAATTTTCTCATCATTGATTGAATGACAAAACATTTAACTAATAAAATTAATGTAAAGGTGCTGAAATACTACTGTTCTTCGGTAAATATTTGCATTACCAACATTGATTCAAGCCATGCAAGTTTGGAAGGGAAAAAAATGCTCTGCTTTTCTTAGTAAGCAAGACTTACATGTAGATGTTCCCTGATTGGTTTCCAGCTGCATATGGCCGTTTTGAAGAAATTTTATCATGACATAGTCATTATCCCTGCAAGAGAAAATTGTAATTCTGCACTGTCAAATCATCTCATCAATAATAGTAAAAATGACGTCACTTAAAATAACTATCAACACCAAACTGAAGGCTCTCTTTAATCGCATTCTTCTTCATGAGAGATAAAAGTTCCACTAGAACGTGATTCAAATAGTTGCTGGAAAACCAAAACTTTATCTTGTAAAGGTCTTGAGGTATACTAGAACATGATAAATGGACAAAAAATTTACTTCCATTCCTCTTTTTGTTCTGTAAAGGTTTCACTCCTGTGTTGTAAAAGAATTCAGTTTTTGGAATATTATTAAATGGCTTTTGTTCTGTTAAAAAACAAGTGAATAAAAGAAGAAAGGTAAGGAAGGGATGCAGTCATGGTCAGACAATTTATTATTATCATTCTTAGTTGCATACAATTTTTTGTGTGCATGCAGATCTCCTTACTTAGAGCTGGATATATAAATTAGTACAATCTCTTTGTTTCTTGCTTCTGGTCTCCGACGGTCAGCCTTGAACCGGAAAGAGAACCTCTCACTACTGGAGTAGCGTTCTGCCCTTGGGAGTTGGAAAGTATGGTGCACAACTGTATTGCCTTTGACCAACACAGATGGTTCTGAAAATTGAAAGTAATTGTTTAAAACAATGTATTTTTATCATTCTCATTTTAATGAACTATTTTAATTTGATCTGTAGGGCTTGAGTTTACTTCATCCTAACTACATTAGTCTAAACTATCTGAGTTGAACTCTGTCATATTTTCTTCATTTTTATAAGTCAGGCTACAGATACATTCTTTTCCAGAAATGATGTTTTTAAGTTTTTAAGTTTTGAGTTTTTGTAAGGGTGAGGTTGTCACTAGCAGCTGCAGTTTTTACTTTGTAGACCCTGTAGTAATTTAACATATCCATTTAATTAATGGGCCAAACAGCTATATGGATCTTTTCTCTATTCTTGCATAAGTTTTGTTGTTGCTGTTGTCGTTGTTATTATTGTTGTTGTTGTTGTTGTTGTTGTTGTTGTTGCTGTTGTTGTTGTTGTTGTTGTTACGCTTATATGTTAGGAATTATGATTCTCTAAGGCATTCAAATCATTTCATACTATTGATTTTTAAATAACATGTATAAAGTTACCTATTTCACAACGCTGACCAGAGAAGCCACTCTTATCACAGTTACACTGAAATTGGCCATTCTTCCATTTCTCCACACAAAAGCCGTTGTTGTGGCACGCCATTTTTTGACAACCTTTTTCACATACTGGAGTCACCACTAAAGAAAAGAGTGAAAATTAAATTCTGCATGAATAAAAGAGAATTATAATATATGTGAATTTAGCTGGCAAAATGCTATATGTTATTAACACTTTAAAAAATTATTGGAAAAAAAACATTATTTTTAGGCCTCATATTTATCATTTGCTAATTTGCTGTTTCTGTTAAATTTTGAAAACCTTTAAAAAAAAAATGAAGATAGGCCTTCTTCTTTGCATGATTGAGACTTTTGCATTAAAAGTTAAAGATTAAAAGTAACTAAATAAGGAATGTAATATAAGTGAAAACTGTAGGCCTTGATGATTTAATGAATGGGGTACTTCTCTGAAAAATACAACAACTGTTAGCATTTGCACCAAAATGATATTTAATAGAAGAATACCCAATCTACTTACATGTGCCATTCTTCAGAGAACTTGCAGAGTCTTGCAGGGGAAATACAAAATTACCAACCCGCAAACCCCGCAGACAGCCACTCAATGCAGAGGTAGTGCTTGCACCTCTCTTAACACCTCCAACATAGGCGTTAATGAATGGAGTGGAAGGTCGATCAATAATAACCGTTTCTGTGAAATGATAAAACAAAATTTAGGTAACTCGTCTATACTTTGTTTACCTTGTTTATCTTAAAATTCTTAAGTCTAAAGTAACTTATTTAATACCTAAAACTGAACCAGTTTATAAAACAAGACTAATCAAGAGAGAGGAAGACACAGATATGGCAACATACAGAAATATAAGAATTAAGAGAGATAAAGAGAGAGAGAGAGAGAGAGAGAGAGAGAGAGAGAGAGAGAGAGAGAGAGAGAGAGAGAGGGGGGGACAAACAGACAGACAGACAGACAGAGACAGTGAGCCAGAGACCAGAGAGAGAACAAAGAGAAAAAAAAATAGAGATAGGGAAAGACAGAATGAGAGAGAGAGAGAAAAAGAGACAATGAGAGAGAAAATGAGAGGGAACTTACGTAGGTCAGAGTTAGTATAAGGGTTGAGCTTGTAGGTTTGCAGTCGACCCCTCCTGATTTCTATGACTCTAGAGTGACTTTCAACAATCAGACGTGTAAAGTTGTGGTAGTTTTCAGCAACAACTTGTTTCCACTCTCCGTCATTAAGAGGTTCTATTAATGTTGGAGTAAAATATATTAACAATTTTAAATGACACTTATCCCTTTTACTAAAAGTAAGAAAGTAGAGAGTGACTTTCAACAATCAGACGTGTAAAGTTGTGGTAGTTTTCAGCAACAACTTGTTTCCACTCTCCGTCATTAAGAGGTTCTATTAATGTTGAAGTAAAGTATATTTTAAATGACACTTATTACTTTGAGCTACCAATAATTCTTTGCCTTAACAAAATCCAGTATGCATAAATGGCAACTCAGGGAATCACCCACATGTACTCAATATTATGGAATTCTTAGAAGTCAATCATAAATTATAATACATTATTGCACTAGGCCTATAATAAAACTTGATGGAGGATGTGATACACTTCAAGCTGGCGATGATATGCTAACATCTTGGAATCACATACTTAAGCTGGAGGGGTAGTCAAATGATATAACTACTATTCTTTGTCTTCTAATATGTTATAATATTAAAGAGCTACTCTTTATAGTTTGTGTTTGATATATGCTTGGTTTTAATTTTTCAGTTAACATAATAGTTATCCAACGAGAATAATTTGTTGTTTCTTTACTTAATGAACATGTTTGTAACCATAATACATAACTTAAACTTACAATAATCGGTTGTAAATGATTTCACATGTTATGTTTTTAACTTAAACGTAACTATATAAGTCAAGTCATTTGGAACAAATTTATTATTTATTGTTGTTTTTAAAAATCCTTTTACAATTCTAATGAATGTTAGGAAATTCAAAACAAAAGTTTTGAGACTGCGCACTATTCATGATGGTTTTAATTGTTTTCTGAAGTCAAACCTTCAACCAAAATCGGGAGTAATAGAGGACGAGGGTGGTAAAGTGCTAACAGAGTCAAATACGATTATAGAACGCTGGTAAAAATGTTTAGCAGCAACAACACCAATAAAATCAAAACAGAGGATCGCTGTGTAAGTTTTGAATCAGAAGATATCAATCACAGAAGTTAGGCTATTTACTATCTTAAATACGAGAAAAGGCCAGGGTAGGATGACATCACAGTTGAGATGATACAACAGGTGGAGATCCAGTAATGAATTTCTATCACAAGCTGTGAGAAAAGGATCTGGAACAAGGGAGAATTGTCGACAGACTAGAAAAGACCTTGGCAAAGACAGGGCAAAAGCTGGATGGATGACATAGCAACTTGCTAGAAAGGAGGCCCAACTAGGCAGGAAGGATCGTTCCAGACAGAAAGTTCTTCAGGCAGATTGTACGGGACGTTACGTCCAACACTACCTACAAGCCAGCATGATGATGATTATTATCAGCTGTTTCAAGTATTAAAATTTCATTTGCTTTTGCTTTACAATGTTTTGTTTCCTTTGCTTTCTTGTCCAACTTTATATTAAAATAATTAAAACCACATAAAAGCAATCTTACTATATGGGGGTAGTTGCGGTTCAGCCACTAAAAAGACTTGTTTCAAGAAAAGGGAGACAAAAGTTGAGCTAGATCAGTGAAACACTTGCACCATTTCAAAGCAAACTTAACATTTCTGGTAATATTTTTGCCCTAATTTCGGAAGGGAAGTTTTCCCTGAAGTTTAGACCTGTAGCATCAAGACTTATTTAGTGATATCACTATTATTAGCTCTTAACTTTGCATCAAGCATCATTCATTAATATCTTAACAACATATGAAAAAATTGATTATTGCAATAAAGATTTGAATTTTCAATCTTTATAATTATGTAAAATCATGATTCAGGAATGATACAATTTATGAATATCTAATGCTAGTCTTTTTTCCAAAATATGTGGAATAGTGATTAATTTACGACTATCTTATGCTGATCTTGTGATAGTGTACTAACCATCTGTACTCAACATTTCCCTAACAATCCTATCCAGATTGTTAAAGGATATTGTGATTGTTCGAGCATCTGACAATTCTAACTGCACAAAGTTGCCAAACTGGTCATGCATGTAGAGCAGCAGCGCCTCAGACTCAAGGGTTCTGAAGCCAAGCACGACTGTGGCCGATAGTGCTTCAGGCTGCTTATTGATCAGGTCAAATTGTAAAGACGATCCAGGCAAGCCAGAGAAAGTAACACCATCCTTAGTAATGTCTGGGATAAATAAAGAAATAGAATGTTAGCAAGACTGCCATAAATTGAATTAAGAAATATAGATAATTAGTCAATAAAAATCTAACGTCATATATAAGTTAAAAAGTTAGTATAACCTCCTAATTTTACTCTTCACTGCACTTTTATTTTTGAGGAGGCGTATCAGATGAATACATTAAAAATGTGCAGCCATTGATTAGCTGGTTTCTTTCCCATGAATTCAAGTAAAATTCGCCATTATAACTTTCTCCATCATCATCATTGAGAGCCATGCCGGTTGATGTTGGTGACAGTGTCCCTACACATCTCTTTCCTTGCATTTTACAATCAGTTTGATCCCTTTGCTAACCATCTTCCAAGTCCGTCCCAGAAGTTTTGTCTTTGTCTGCTGCTTTCTCTATTTCCATTCATCTTTCCAGTTTTAATAATGTGTTGTTTTTTTTTAATGAGATTTAATGACACCGTACTGATCTACCTAAATCCTGGTGTAATCAATAGCAACTTTTTAATGTGATGGAAACACTTCTAAAAGTTTGATTTAGACTATTTTCTGTGCGACATCGCAAAACCTCTAAAGTAATGGATGTGGATTGTTTCACGGAAATTCTGCAAAGGCCTTATTTTAGGTCATTTAATTTAACAAAGTCTGTGCTTACCTATCTCACATCTTTTTCCCATGTGTGCCCAGGGATTTGAACACTGACAAGTAAAACTGACCCAGTTTTCTTGGCAAATGCCACCATTTTGACATGGATTTGGCCAACAAGAAGACATACATCCTTTGGATATTTCCAATGCACTGGAATGTAACATTTAAATAAGAAATTAAATGTCATGAAGATGTAGCAAATAATAAATAAATAAAAGCTAGCCTTTATTATTTGCGAGTTCCACAAAATTCTAGAATAATTTTAATTGTAAACCAAATTATGAAAAGAGTTCTGATAGCAATGTAACAAGGAAAAAAATATTGTAATATCCATGTTGATCAGCTATTTATTTAAAAGAGGAAAACCCCTTGTGGAAATAATGATGGGAAAGAAATTTCAACTGCACTGTTTTTTATACTTCATGTGTATTGACAGCTAAATAGTTTTCTTAAATATTTCTTAAATTTGAAAGAAGAAAAGTCGCAGGAGATATGTATAGATTCATTGTAACTTTGTGAGTGAACTTACTTAACATCAAGTAGGCTGGGCAGATCAACAGGAGAGCCATTGTACATCAAGCCATAGAGACAGCCTGTGAAGCCCTGCATGCCCTGCAATTCAAGTTCACCCACAGGCACTCTGAAGAAAAAGTGAACAAAGGTCGTTCTTGTCACAAGTCTAAACATATTCCAAATTAGATGCTTAACATACTTTACAATAATAGTTTCTAAAAGATTTAAGGGAGATAAAAGTAAGCTCAGCTTTTAGTGATCTTAAAATTTAAAGAGGTAACAATATTTAAAACTCCATAAAAGTTAGTTGCAAATTATTTTTTAAAGAGAAAAAAATTAAATAGTCCAAATCTACTAAGAAAACTAGACACCTGGTTCCGAAAATTATAAGCCTTAGAAATTATCATATCTCACCCCACAGGTAAACCTCCAAGATACAAGCTCTTTCCCTCTTGATCACTATGTTCCCCTACTGAACTGGACCAGAATCCATCGGGCAGCTCCAGTAAGACTCTGGTGGAGTCCAGGGAGATGCGCATGTTGTAGAAGTCCCACTCAAGTACAAGAGAGTGCCAGTTACCTTCACTTAGAGGGCTTGGTGCCTGGACACGCCGCCTTATGAGATTAGTTCCCTTGAGAAAGTAGACTATGATGGAATAATCTGGGAAAATTAAATAGAAAGGTAGAACTTTTTAGCAAGTTATTAGGTTAGCCATGAATCATTTTTCTATAGCACTTGAACTAGTCTTATTTTGGAATAAGATTTAAACTGAAGATTTGGTACTTCAAAACTGTTTATACATGTACTATAATATTGTATTCATAAGTAAGACCAATTTCCTCGGATATTTTCTCCGTATATGATCCCCCAGGGGAACCTAGGAGACGTTAAACCCGGACAGAGGGAGATAATTCTCTCCCTCCCTCTACAGAGAACCTCGGATATTTCATTAATTGTGATTTATAATAAATACACTTTGCAGAAAGGCAATTCATAGTTCAACAAAAATACTAAGTTTTTGTCAATAGTTATCTTGGCTTCAACTGATAACACATAGAATGCCACAAAGATCTCTAGAATTCGAAATTTCCATGAATTCAAAAAAATAATCATAATTGATTAAAACAGCATGTACTGTTTTGTAACAGTCACAAATATAAAGTTGAACTCCGATATTTTACTATCAATTTGTAAAGACGAGCAAAAATGAGAAGGTAAATCCTAAACAATATCCAGTTAAAAATCCAATAAGGAATACTGGTATGGAAAAAAAAATTTACCAGAGTCAATTATGACGTAAAATGCATCTGTTTGTGGTCCACTTTTTTGTGGCCTATGGTCTGGGGCTTGGTAAAGAAGAACAGAATGCACACTGTGAGTCTTGAAGTTCAGCCGAAGATCTCCATTGAGCCAGGGGTGAAGCTTGAGAAAATTTCCAGGCTGTGTGATTGTCACTGACTCTTCAGCTGACTGTGTGGCTAAAGAAT
>RQTK01000179.1:392584-419941 GCA_003991915.1 Elysia chlorotica
ATAATAATAATAATAATAATAATAATAATAATAATAATAATAATAATAATAATAATAATAATAATAATAATAATAATAGAGTTTATTTATAGGGCGTCATATCCAATAAACTCAGGTTATGGCGCTTTTATACATTAAAATTTCATTTAAAAAAAGAATATATGACTTGGTGACATAGAACATAGATAACAATACATGTCATAACATTAAAAAAAACCAAAAACACAGAGAATCCATTCATACAAGAACATGATTTGCATACATAATTAATCGAAGCGGTCGAACAAAAGCGTTTTTAACAGATTTTTTAACGGTGCTTCTGAGTAAGTGTCTCAATTGTTATGGTAGACTATTTTAAGTTTTCGGTGTAGCTGCACTGAAAGCTCTCTCACCAAATCTCTTAGTTCTAGATCTTTTTACATTGATAATTTTTTTCCGCTCGAGCGCAGGGGCAGTGAGAGGAGATTTATCAAATATGACGGGTCCGTTTCGTTAATACAATCTGTAGCTGAGGATGGATGTCTTATAATCAAAGAGTGATTTTACTGGCAACCAATGTAGATGTACATGGTCCCGCTTTGTATTTCCTGTTACCATTCTAGCATCTTTATTTTGGCATGTCTGCAGCCTGTCTAGACTCTCGTTGGAAGAATTCACATAATTATAAAGGGTTACAGTAGTCGATCCGTGAAAGAATGAAGGCTGAAGAAAGGTTCTTTTTTATGTTTTGTCCAGATTGTCATTGCGCTTATTCTCCGTATTTCTAGATGAAGTAACCTACAAAGATGATTATTATGTGACCCCATTGGTAGATGGTGTTCTACAATCACACCAAGAATTTAGGTCGTTTTATAAACTAAAGCATTTGATGTCCAACATGTATGTGCAATTACATTATCTTTCAGCTGATTTCTGATATCAAACAGTAAACAGTCTGTTTTGTCATTATACAGCTGAAGTGTGTTTGCAATCATCCAGTGTCCTACAAATGTCTCATAAACATGGATGTTGGTATAGGCTCTTGATCATATGATGTAGGAGAAAAGGACATTATCAACTCTTCTTTTTTCTTTCTTTCTTTTTTTTTTACATTTTAAATGAGTCAAAAGAAACTCCAAGAAATGGTTCGTGCCCTGGTGACAGATCTTATCTACTACCGTCAAGTGATAATCGAATCTTGCCTATTTTTTCTTGAAAAAATGCCATAAATTTATCAGGCAATTCGTGAGCTAAGAACAAACTTGTAAGTTTGTGCTAAGGCGTTTTCCAAACATGCCAGGCTTTTGTGATATTGAGTGACGTTTTGGACGAGATGCACTCATTTACTTCGTTTTTATAGCAAACTTGCTTTGCTGAATCTATCAGGGCCTTTACTTTTGACTTACATCTAACAAAAAGTTCACTATTAATCGTCAGTTGGTCAGTTAATCATTTCCTTTCCGCCCCTCTACGCTCTGCCGTTGCCTGCTTTATTTATAATATCATCCAATGAGCTGAAGGACGTCAGATTAAAATTCTTGTTTTGGTGACCAAGAAGCTCTTTTAGTTTGCTATATGAAACGATCATATCCTCATGGTTTACAATGGATGGTACAATGTGTAAAAGATCATAATGAAAAGCGTCTTTATCAAGGCGTATATTTTTGAAAGTAAAAATTAATTTTTCATTCATTGGTTTGAGGATGGATGTTTCGAAACTAGTAACAAAATAATCCGAAAGCCATTTATCTTAACATTTATATTTTTCAATATCTCTAAGTTTTCGATTACAGTCCAGAGTGTGTTGCTTCCGATGTGTCAGCTTATCAATAATTTGATTAAAGTTTCGAGATGATATGATTGACTTTACAATCTTAACATCATTCGTATCGTCACAGTGAATATTAAAATCCCCACGACAAATAGGCCGTATGTGTCTTGGCAGACAACATTAAATTTGAACTGAACCACCTAGAAAGAATGCTTCTCCGTGATGCTTCACCGTATCCTGAAATCTAAATCAACACTTCTAATGAAGCAGAGAATGTTATGCGCCTATGGATAGCACTGAAATTTTACTGTTCCTAGTTGTTGTTTTTGTTTTTTAGCCTGAATTTTAAAGAGTTGTCCCGGAAACTAACCAATACTGCTGTCATAATAATGACACCAAACAGATAACAAAAGACCATGTCAAATATGTAATATTTTACTGATGGTTATCATTTTAAAATGTGTCCAAAGGATTCCTATTGAGATACACTATTTACAGCTAATCAAACGACAAACGCACATGTTTAAATCAAATGCCCCAAATTCACACAAATCGAAATTGGTCCTATAAATCAGGAACTAGGTAGTTCTGCAGTCTCACCTGTTGTTCAAAGTGACCTGAATGTCATGTAGCTGGCCATCGCTGATTATGAGGTCAACCGTCATGTTCTGCTTCGTGTGCTCTTCAGAAGCAAAAGGGATCAACTGCAGCACCGGGTATTGGTCAATAATCCAGAGCTGAGAGCGCGAGAAGATTGAAGAGTAGGTAAATAGTATACAGCCTGAAGCTTAAAAAGCAGTAGAAGATTGTAAAAGAGATTTAAGAAATTTTACCGGAATACACAATGGAACACACAGAACATTTCAGCTGAAAAGGTTTGGAAATATCAACTACGTCACATTTGATTTGAGTGATTTTGATTTGAATTGCTTTGACGTTCAACGTCAGAAATGTGTAGGCAATATTGTGGACGGGCCACAAGACTGACGTTTAACAAATTTATTTGCTGCCAAACATGAAACATGGCGAGGAGACTTGGAACATTCGTCTCAGTTGGTCACATTATACTGACACCGACCCAACAAGTTAAAGGGGACGAAAACGGACAATAAATTTTTGCCGACCACGGACCTCCCGACCTGGAGACAAATGCTCTACCACTTGAGTCAGTTCGCCCCGTATTGGAACAACAATGTACATAGCACAACAAAATAAAATAATAAACTGAAATCTAGACAGGTTTACCAACCTGTTAACTATTGCAAAAAAGGGGGAAAATCCTTTCACAGATAGATGAACATTGAATCTTCCTTATTGAATAAAGTTTACCCCAAATATCTTTTAAAGTCACCATTTTTCATCCAGGTTGTGAAACTTGACATTAACTTGTTTCATTGAGGCTAATTACCTGAATGCTCCCAAAATTTAGGTCGGATCTTGGGTTCTGTCTGCTAACCAGTTCCATGGACATCACAATAGCGTTCTGGTGGAAGGTTCGAACCTTGAACTCAACAGTCAAGGTTTTCTTGCGCTCTCGACTGCTCCACCGTAACAGGGAAGACGACCTGTAAGGCAGACAGAATTTATTGTCAGTAAAAACTTACATAAAATTTTTAAGGAAGATGTTTACGACACATGCTAATCCTCGACAAAGTTTAAAATTTATCCCATCCTTATATGTTTAATATAATAGTTATTGGTCCACTTCTTGTTATTGCCAACAACCATATGAAGTGGTACTCACATTTTTTTTCAAGTACGCGTGTACGATTTTCTTCTCCTTTTAGTTAATGAATGTATATTATTAAAAGCACATCAATTGCAAAAGAATTGTGCTGAAATTTACTGAATAAGCCACTAAGGTCTTTTCCTCAATAAAAGCATAGTGTATAATTTGTACAATATTATTCTAGTGCGCAGATGTTTGTGTTAACATTTGGAAATCTATGATTTTTGTAGTACGAGAAGGAAAAAAGAAAGATCTAATGATTTCGGGCTGTCACTTAAAGATTGCTGCTTACCTTGGAAAGGAGATGGGTACTTCGGCTACCGAGTGACAGCCGTACCTGGGCTTCTCACCGCCGTTGTAGACAGACCTGGAGTTTCCCTGAGCCAGCTCGTACAGAACGGACACCTCGTTGATGTAGACGTTCCTCAGACAGCCCACGAAGTTTTGGGTCACAGGCAGACCTGAAACAGCAAGCTTTGGTTAGATTGTACGTCCCCTAGGTTTTTCGGAAGTTACTACAGGCACTTGAACTTCTGTGAAGAATGTCCAGAATCTCGTTGACAGCGAAGAAGTCAATCCATAAATTTTTTTTACGAACCTAACACAACAAGATCTCCCATAAGCACAATTCTTACATGTCAAGCAATTTTTTAGACTTTAATATTGATGAGAAGAGAAAAGCTGATGCGTCCAATTACAACTGAAATGATCGAAGAGAAGCGCACTAAGAGAAATACAAATGGGTAAAAAAAGATAAAGGACCGGCTAACAAAATGGCTTAACGTAGAGAAAGTGACGGAAGCATTGTAAGCAGCGAGGGATCGCGATTTGTGGAAAGTATGACCGATAACGCAGTTGATGGAGGTTTGTTCGTAGAATCGTAAACGTAGACGGAGGCAGCAATAAAATATTAAATTTGTAGATGCATTGTCTCTCTAAATCCTCAGATACCACCAACAGGGACGCCTAGATGGGAGTCAACATACGTGGACGCGATGCTGAGATGGGAGTCAACATACGTGGACGCGATGCTGAATTTTGGCGTGGATTCCATGAAGTGACTGCTAGATGCCTTCATTAAGTTGGTATTAATTATTTTGTTTGAATAAAGAGAAAAGGATTTGTTGGGGCGGCCGCCGTTTCATTGATAAATAGATAGATCATCTGGTCGCAAATGAGATAGAAATGACAAACTGGAGTTCATGACTGTACTTCTAAACAGTAACATTGAGAAGAAAGAAAACGAGAGTTAAAAGAGAGAGAGGGAGAGAGAGAGAGAGAGAGAGAGAGAGAGAGAGAGAGAGAGACAGACAGACAGACAGACAGACAGACAGACAGACAGACAGACAGACAGACAGACAGACAGACAGACAGACAGAATATAAAAATTAGAGGAGAGGGGAGAAACCAGACAGAGGGGGGGAGGCAAAACAAGATATAGTTGTGTTTAACTCCACAGTCACCGTGTGGTTTCATCAACTTTTCTGGATGTTTTTACTAGTAATGCACTATGCCAAACTAAAATATTATGCCTAGAGCCCAAAAACATTTTTATTTCTTGGCCCCATACCACTAAACACCGATGGGCAAGAGACATTCACCCGGAAGTGGATGTTAGGTTCTCTAAGTTCATGGGTCAAGTCAAGATGGAATGTATGGAGAAGTGAGCACTGCGGTATAAGTTGACTTTTTATTGAACAGTATGGGAAATGGGGGCGGATAGCGACGAGGCGATGGTACAGGGAGAGTCATTTATTAGTTGTTGAAACTACTTGGACGTGCTGGTTCCAATATGTCAAAAGTATGATAAACGAACGAACACACGTGGAGCTGGACAGATAAAGGGAAAGGGGGAGAGAGAGAGAGAGAGAGAGAGAGAGAGAGAGAGAGAGAGAGAGAGAGAGAGAGAGAGAGAGAGAGAAAGGGACAGCGAGAAATAAGAGAGAGAGGGAGAGAGAGAGATGGGAGTGAGACAGAGAAAGAAAAGAGGCAGACATATAGACAAACATACTGATACAGGTACAGAAACGCAAACAAAGGGAGCCAATCAGCCATCAAAGAGATGGATGAAAAGAGAAAGAGAGTGTGTCGGGGAAACATCGCAGACCAACTTGTGGACATTTTAACGGAACGTTTCTTTTGACTGACCCCATTGATAAGTGCAGTACCGCTAGCTGATGTATTGCTGAAGCGCTCAGCCTAGAACATCGCAAGCGTCTATTAGCTTATGAGATGAAGAATTCAGCTATCCCATCGATTCGATGGTTTCATCAAATCAAAAAAGTAAAAAGAAAAGGAAATATGAGAAAAGCCTAAAAAATACATGAAAAAAAAGGAAAAGAGATAGAGAGGCAGAGAGTGGGAGACAGAGATATGCACAGAATAAAGAGGGAGGCGGGGGGGGGGGGGGGGGGGAGAAGAGTGAGGCTGAGAAGAAAATTAATATGGACAGACGGTGATGGTAATGGCCGCACGAGAAATTGAACACCTAGAGCTAAAATTCTACCTCTGAAAGAAAACGAGGCTTCAAACTGAATGGTCCGAAAAGTATTCCAGTTTTGCCCTTTTTAGCCTTGAAAAGCATCACAAGTACAATCTATTTTTCTCTCTATCTTTATCTGCCTCTCTTCCCTCTCTCTCTCTCTCTCTCTCTCTCTCTCTCTCTCTCTCTTTCTCTCTCTCTTCCTCTCGATCTCCCTCGTAAACTCTATGTTTCTCGATTTGATTCAGCGCATGAAATGTTGATCTAGAAACAGCTCTGGCTTCCTTGTAATTGTGATGTTTGCTTTGCGTGTTGTCTCGACCCAGATGGGGAGTTGTTTTTTCATCTCCTTTATCATCGGAACTGACGAAATTCAAGAGAGAGTTGTGAGAGATCTAAGTCCTGATCTTTCCTGTGTTCACTTTATTGGTCTTCATCACTGGGTGTGGTACAAATGAACACTTTAACTATCAAGTTTCCCTGTGAGCAATGTTGGATGACCTAGAACAGCAG
Organism: Elysia chlorotica; assembly: GCA_003991915.1. Taxonomy (NCBI): domain Eukaryota; kingdom Metazoa; phylum Mollusca; class Gastropoda; family Plakobranchidae; genus Elysia; species Elysia chlorotica. Next base: position 399,059 of record RQTK01000179.1, read on the forward strand.
TTCATACGTTGAAAATGTCAGCGACAAATGAAAACCGCCATGACCACGAAGGGACTCCCTGGTTGTTGAGGAAAAAAACAGAAAGGTCCATGCTATTTTGGAAAGTTGTGTGCAAGTCGCGAAAATTGGGGAGGGGTTCGCTAGGGAGAGGACATTGGGTTTCTCCACACACAGGGAAACTTTCGATTTCTTGGCCGATTTTAGTCCGGCCGAGGAGATTATTGTTTGCGTTCCAGCAATTTACAGTGGAGGCACTTAGACATTGATAGGAGAGGAGGTCACATCCAAACAAAGCTGGCCAGCCCTTTTTGATCTTCGCACACGATAGGAACAGGACATGGTTGGAGAAAGTAGGTCGCACAGGATGGAAGTAGGCTGGGATGATCGATGTATGAGAGGCTTCGTGATCGGAACAAAAGTAATTTTCGCCAACATTAAACTTATCCGTACATATATGTGCCGTTATCGTTTTCTTCCAACGCTACAAGGCTTCTGATGACACTCCGATATTACTGTCTGTGCAATTATCATAAATCTCACGAAACCTCAATCACAATTGCTTTACACTACTGTAGTACACTGAGGCAAAAAAAATCAGCTCAGATGAATGATGCTGGAAAGACATGTTTTTGGAGAGAAAAAAACTGTTTGCTGCTAATGACTTGGATGTAAAAATCAAATAAAGCTTTATATAAAAGACTTTTTTTTCCTTTGAGGATGTGCCGTCAAATTCCGCTCAGACGTCTCTTAGGTTTATACTCAAATCAATGTAGGCCTGCATATATAGTAGAAGGCTACATGCGAAAAACAAACAATATAAAACTATAACATAATGAGGATAATATAGCGAAAATGTCCTACCATCAAAATGACAGAGTAACTAAGAAGTATTTCAAATATTCTAATATTTTAGTTTATACTTATAAAAGCGACAAAATGTTGAGAAAACTGCGTGACATTGTCGTTTTTCCGTTAAACCATACTTAAATAATTACTACGACGTTTAATCTCCTTTATCAATCACTGTGCGGACTTTAATTTCTTGAATAATTCTGCTTTTCATGTTCTATAGACAAAGAACTCGGTGTCTGCCAGTACCTTTCTCGTGGCGCATCGGCTAATCGATTGCTTAGGGAATTCTGAGAACCCTCGGCCCAGGGCACGTCCAACGGAAGAGCATTATCCTTCCTATGCTCACATGGCCTTGACATCTAAGAAAGCAGAGACTACTTGGTAGTTTACTAACTGGAATATGTATCTCTCTCTATCTCTCTCTCTCTCTCTCTCTCTCTCTTTCTCTCTCTCTCTCTCTCTTCCTCTCTCTCTCTCCCTCTCTCCCCCATCTCTATCTTTCTCTCTCTCCCGTCTCTCTCTTTCTCTCTCCCCCCTCTCGGACCTTTCAAAAGCACCAATCACCACGCCCACGATGATAGGTTACTTTTGGTACAGGGTAGGCCTACCCCTACTTTGAATAATTTATAGATCTACTTCCCTGGCAAGGATGTGGAATTATACCGCTTGGTTGGGGAGATTTTTACCCTTGACATACCAGTCTTCCCGGTCTCCAAAAGGTTATAATCACAATCTCTGTCAAATGCATTCATTTTTACGATTCTCTTAGCTTTCGTATAATTCTTCTATTTTTTTTCTAATGTCCACCGTCATCATATGCGTGAGCACCGACACATTAGAATGCATGAACGACCACAATTAAAAGAAACTCAAGGGAATTCAGTGTTCTGAAGTTTTATGAAGCTTAAGCAAAATAATAAACCATTTTAGATACGTAAATTATATATGCTCGACACTTTTAATAATATAATTATGTGGAACAAAATCTAGTAAGTTAATGCCAAAAAAAAAAGTCTTTATCCAGTGAGTTCAATCAATGCCAAGCTGACTTAATGGTGAGTAGCAGAGGAGCCGCTTGTCCAGGGAATGGGCACTGAACAACCAGAAATTGTGATATTCGCGGAGTTTAGGATGGAGGATAGAGAAGGACAGTGGGTGTGGGTGAAACAAAGAGATTGAAGGAGTGAGATCAGGGAAAGAGACATAGAGAAAAAATAGAGATGCAGAGACAGAGAGGCAAATAGATAAAGGGAGATGGAAGTTTAAAGACCCTGAGAAGACGTTAACGCAGGAACAAATAATGATGATGATAATGATGATGATGATGATGATGATGATGATGTTGATGATGATGATGACGATGATGATGATGATGATGATGACAGACAGACAGACAGACAGAGACAAACACACACACACACACACACAGACAGAGACAGACAGAACTGATACAGACACACAGACATACATAGAAATATACGTTTGGGAAGAAAAACATGGAGTACGATGAATATAGGTGGAAACGAATTATATGGATTCAGTGGGGCATGCGATATAAGATGGCAAGGAGAGATTAGGAAGAAACGATGCAGATTTCGAATCGAACACTGAGACAATAGTAACACAATAACAGGAAGGAGGACAACATTACCACTAGATTGCTGGTCGAAGATTCTTCTGTCTCTTTTTTTTTCTATATAAGCCACGAAAAATGGCTATTTGACTGCTTTATGCATAAGAAATTAATGTCAATATTATTAAACCACGAAGTTGGTACAACGCAATAGTAATTTGATTCTTTTTCGATTTGGCTAACGCAGAGATGCATTCAAAATGTCACGTTTCCATAATACTTTACACACAGGTAAGAAGTACATGTATATGTTAATTTGTATCAGTTAAGCCGAATGCGAGTTACTCCAGGAGTACTGGGGATCACGCTCTGTTTGTGGTCTCATTCACAGAAGAAACGATTTATGGAAATATTTTATTCATGTTTAATTTTTTTTTTCTTTTCATAAAAAGTTGTTCGAAAAATACTGTAAGAGTTCAAGGTTATTTGAATTTGACTTCCCTTAAAGGTGTCAATATTTCTATTTAATACATTTTTGACAAAAAGTATAGGGGAACAACACAGCTTTTTTATTTATTTTTTTTTTTTTTTTGAAACGTGTCTAAGAAGCATACAACTATAATGTTTGAAAAGTTGTGATAGTAAGAATAATTTCAGCGCCTTTTTTATTTTAAACGACAAAGGTGGCTGGTTTTGTTTTTATTTTTGTTACTATTTTTTCCCCTTATTTTGGGGGTGGAGGTGGAAAACAATGTGATGACATCTAAATTGCGATGACATCTATTTAAGACCGAGGATAGTAACGTATAATAGAAGCAAGTAAATAAGGAGGGGAGAAGTTAACGACAAAGATTGAATTAACACCATACCTACCTGCAGTATTAAGGAAAGCTATCGAGGAACATAAGATCTGTCCAACAAAAAAGTGAGGTGTCTTTCATGTGGAAAAATATATTTAGTTTTGTTAAGGGGGAAAATTTCTACCAATCAGTAACGCCTAATTGGTGGTTCTTAAGAGTCTATATTTTGTCTTCTTTCAAGAGCAAAGGCGCCCCAGGTGTTTTAATAGATTGAAACCGTATGTCCACCGTGCTCTGAATGGGCATTATCTGCGACATTAAACATGATCTACAGAAGTAAGGAATTTTATCTTCTTATGCTGTTATTCTCTTTACTAGTTACGTTATATAGCATTATAGGCTCCACATAGATGTGAACTAAATCCTGGAATGGATAAATACAAATCATAGAAATAAATTAATGGTAGAGCGCTATATTTCTTATACTAAAAACATTCTTGTAGAAACGTGTCTTTCGAGTAAATAAGAGTTATTTGTTTTATAAATAGATTGGAAAAAATACGCCAAGAACTAAATTCATGACGCCTTTTAATAATGTATCGGTCCAAAACCGTGTTCACTTACAGATAAGACTCTCCTTTGAGATCAGCATTAAGTTTGTCCCTCGGGAAAGATAGCAGTGCGTTCTATTTTCCTGGTCATTTTAATTTGAAAAGCAAGATTAACTTTCTTCCCAGTACATGTAGTTTAGAAAGACGTAGAAGCTACAAGGGTACAATTCCAATAACTATTAAAAGAGACTATGGCCTTGAGTTATCTCTAGGGACAAAGCGGTGAGCATTGGATGCCATACTATCAGGCGCTCATCAATCATCTCTCGTTTAGTTCAGAGCGACTGGGCACAAAGAAAAGGAGATAAGGTGGATAAACTCACAACTAGATTTACTTGACTGCCTTAGGACCTAATGAAGCTATCACCGCTCGGTCTACTAAAGTCTAGTGCATGTACAAAAACATTCTTGGCGGGCATACCAATAATGAATGTATCTCGCCATTATCATCTCCGCGTTTTTAAAGCATTTTTTCTATATCAAATTGATATATCTATATATACATATTTATGTATCTGGTATACTCTGCCATGCCCCACAGCACTCACATGGTGAAAATATACCAGAGAGAGAGAGGGAGGGAGGGAGAGAGAGAGAGAGAGAGAGAGAGAGAGAGAGAGAGAGAGAGAGAGAGCAATGTACTTTAGATGAAATTCTCTTCGGAGGTCATGAGACGGTTATAACAAATCTGACCGGGGTACACATAAATGGGATAATTAACGAGCTTTTTGGTATGCCATATAGGAGCTATATTGTTAAAATCCCTTCCGCAAGGATTTGAGGGGAGTGCTGGCATAACAAGGAAACCAAAACAACAAACAAACCAGACCAGTGAAGAGCAGATAATACAAAATCTTATAAGTAAATAGAGAGTTTTCGCAGTAAATATTTTACTACACCAAATGAAAATAAAGGAAAGTCATAGAGAAGGGATTTGATGGTAGACTAAACAAGTAAACGTTCAAATATAATCAGAGACGTATAGAGATAACTAGGGTGCCAAATAAATTATAAATAAACGGCTCGGGATGATTGGTAAACGATGGAGAAAATGGTGGTAATCAGTAAAGAAATGTAGACACCTGACGAAGAGAAAAAATAGCATTGGTTAGACTGCCTTGAAAGATATATCGAAAGAGATAAGAAGAGAGAGAGAGAGAGAGAGAGAGAGAGAGAGAGGTAGATAAATAGAGAGAGAAACGGGGTAGATTCAGACAGAGATAGAGAGAGGTACATAGATAGATAGGTAGATTACCGTAGATAGATAGATACGTAAATATGTGGAGAGAGATTGAGAGAGAGAAAGAAAGAAAGAAGAGAGAGAGAGAGAGAGAGAGAGAGAGAGAGAGAGAGAAAGCGGAGGTGGATGGGAAAAGGGAAAATGATAGGTCAAACTTGAAAATTAGTATTGTGATTTGCAATATCAGTTATGGAAGTTAGATATACCAGTTCTTAAAAATAATTAATAATTTGAACGAAACAATATTATAGTATAAAGAGGCAAAAGATATAACCACAAAATAAAACTGTGCAAAAAGTAAAAGAGGAATAGAAACAAAAAACCGAATCACAAATATCGCGTCTCCTGCATTGGCTATCCCGAAACAAAATAAAGTAATTACTTTTATTGGAAAGAAATTTGAAACACCAGGCTCTTCTATTCTAGCGCCCCAGGCCTTCGTTGAATAGGCTACGAGCTCGTGTGCCAGCGAGTGGATTAAAAGTATTATTTGAAGCTATATCAATAATTGAGTGATGTGATATTTTCTTCCTGCTCTGAAAAGAATTCTAACAGGTCAATGCATCCACAGACCCACGGTAAATCTCAATGTCTATGATTCTCTCTCTCTCTCTCTCTCTCTCTCTCTCTCTCTCTCTCTCTCTCTCTCTCTCTCTCTCTCTCTGTCTTCACCTCTCTCTCTCTTTGTCTGTCTGTCTGTCTCTCTCTCTGTCTATCTGTCTGTCTGTCTGTCTGTCTGTCTGTCTGTCTGTCTGTCTGTCTGTCTGTCTGTCTGTCTGTCTGTCTGTCTGTCTGTCTGTTTGTCTCTGTCTCTATCTCTGTCTGTCTGTCTGTCTGTCTCTCTCTCTTTTTCTCTATCTCTCTCTCTCTCTCTCTCTATCTATCTCTCTATCTATCTCTATCTCTCTCTGTCTATTTCAATCTAAGTCTCTGCCTGCCTTTCATGTGTTTGAAGGTCTTTCAATGTGTATTTATATTCATCTAATATTTTATTTTTCTCGCGTTGTTTTTTTTCTTCCTCTCCTCTTTGTCATTTGTCAATAGTTTGAATATTTTCTTTTCTTTCTCGGTATCTCGGTCTTTGTAATTTCATACTGTGCATCACTCTGTCTCTCTTTGTCGTGTTACCATTATATTAAACCTTTTTGGATAAAAAAAAAAGTACGTTATGAGTGGCTACAAAATGAAATCTGGTTTCTAATGATAAATTAGTTTATCAGTGAGTACGTAAACACACACTAATAAAAGAATGGTCTAAGTTATTGGAAAAAGAACATAAAAGTGCTAAAAGATTTGTGTACTGCCCACTCTTCATCATATCCGCTTTCTCAGCCGCCACCAGTGCCATCTTCGTCGTCCTGATTGTCATTTATTTTATCCAAACCGCGATTTTTCTACTGAGACTGTTTTAACATGACCGTTTTTGCCATCGCCGACAAATCACCATTTTGGTGATCAGGTTTCTAAATTACCAATGGATTCAACGCTATAATGCTATTCCATATAGAACGACGACTTCATCAACTTTCTAAATACCATCAATATCTCTATGTGTTGTACCTTCATCAACTTTCTAAATACCAACACTATTTATGTAATACCTTTAAAAACCTAGTAGAAAGGTTTAAAAATGTAACACTGGCTGTGTCATGTGCTAAATGCATAGATCTATAAATAGTGCTATTTATATATCTATAGCTAAATATAGTCATACAAACCAAACAATTCCTCGTATTATTGAACACTTTCCAAGTCAAGCTCACCGAAAACGTCATTGCACTTATTATTATAAAGGATAGGTTACCCTCATCCAACGTAACCAACGCGACGGGTATTTAGTATAATTACAGAGACTTATTAAAACTAAACAGATGTGAGGTGTTTACGAGCTGAGATAACGAAACAATTATTATTTTGTGCCAATGCAAAGACATGCAGCAGTTGGTTGTCAAAGAGAGACAACAGACTTTGAACAAGAGAAATGCAACAACAACCACACAAAAAATGCAATACAGAAATGAAAAAGGACCACCCTCTGTCCTTCCTATCTGGGCTCACAAGACCCGCTGCGCTCTATAATAACATGTCTAAAGTGTCTAGAGAGGCGGTTATCCCGGTATTTCTAGAAGTGCCATATCGGGGAATTTCCAGTGCCTTTTTTTTCTTCACCTATGTTAGTCCATCTATGTTGAAAAACCACGAAATTCGTGGTGAATGTAGGATGGACAAAGCTGAAACTGATTCCAACATACATCAAACAATATTTTCCCATTTGCCATTTACTCATCATAGATCTAGTTAGGACTGAATTTGAACACAGATCTTGATCTGGGGTCCAGATTCTAAACTTGGTTCAGCTTTATAACGTTTATTATGATTTGTTCTTGCGGTAAACACCAAAACTGAAACAGATTCTAAACATAAAACTAGACTCTAAGCTTGGTTCAGCACTGCGTGCTCAACGTTTACTTTGATCAGCACCAGCACCACTATCACCACCACCACCACCACCGCCACCACCATTTAATGGTGCTGATCAAAGTAAACGTTGAGCACGCAGTGCTGAACATCCTCATCATCATCATCATCATCATCATCATCATCATCATCATCATCATCATCATCATCATCACCAGCACCAGCACCACCAGCAGCAGCACCACCACCATGTATGTTTTATTTTCGCTTCTACTTTAAAAAATTAAATTGTTTAAGAATTGTCCTGATTTTTCTCATTCTAAAATATCCTGGGTTCCTTTTTTTTTAAGTCATGAGATATCACGAGGCGTTGAAGACATAAATTTTCCACTATACGATGTTAAGGAAATTAAAAATAATTGGCATTATTTAAAAGCATCGTTTGATTCATAATGCATCAACTTAACATGCCTCTTCCCCGACAGTGCTCCCGCGGGATCAGTAGATGCGTTTCAACGACTTAAAGCATCATGCCCTCAATGTCCATTGCTTCGTGGAACCGAGAAGTCTAATACGCATTGGGATTTCCCCAAAAGGTATACCACTTTGTTGAAAGCCAAAAGCCATGTTCAAAAGCCATAGATCTTAACGTCATAATTAACTTTAGTGGAACTTTTAAAAAAAATTAATTTCATGTAAGTTAACTTCAATTTAGACTGTCGTTTCTTTTGGATGTAGAAGATCGACTCCCTGATTTTCATGTATTAAAGGAATATTAACTCTAAAAATGTTGCCCATGCCCAGGCTTTCTTCGCCCTCCTCCCATAAAAGGATCAAATTATGTTAATTGTTTTAATGCCATTTCCACCCACGCCCTAACTTACGCGCATGTGGTCATCTAGAAGTTGTGGACTGGATTGTAATAAGTCTCAACTGGGATCACAGTTATCGCTGAAGCGGCCCCAGTAACCGTGAAGGGATGGTGATGGACTACAATTTGATGGCCCTGACTCATGGCTTCATCTGGTGAAATTGTGGGGGTCAAGACTCTTCAGCCACAGCCACGCTCTGGTCACACATCTGCACATTATTCGCCGGTCAGTTTAGACTGGCTGGCTGGATGGCTCCCCGAGATAACCTCCCATCTTCGTTAATTGCTTTTTGTCTGACAACCTCTTCACTGCCTCGAATAGATTGCCAATTGATGCGCTTATTTCGCAGGGCCTTAAGTCAGACCTTATTACCAGAGAAGGAAGTTTGAAACAATTAGTGTTATTGTGTCGTGGATTATTAACGCGGCTGTAGAGAGCATGGGAAGGACACAGGCGCGGGCAATGCGACTAGACTAGTTATCGTGTTTTGGATTGATTAAGGTTGAGTGGATATTTAAGAACGATAATTAAGTAGATAAACATAAACAATCAATGGCAAGGGAAAAAAACAGAAGGAAAATAAAAGGTGGAGGGGGACAAGTAGTGTTAAAAATAGTGGACACGTATAAATGATTCGATGGCGTACCTACCTCAAAATATTCTGGTGACTTATTTGATGGTCAATTTACTTTTTGCGAGAGAGAGAAACAGAGAGAGAGAGAGAGAAAGAGAGAGAGAGAGAGAGAGAGAGAGAGAGAGAGAGAGAGAGAGAGAGAGAGAGAGAGCGAGGCGAGAGAGAAATGGATTGGGAAAGAGTGAGAGCGAGAAACAAAAAGCATTCTTGTGATATGAGAAACAGGAAGAGGACAATAAACAAAGATTAAGGTAATGAGATAAAATTAAAAGAGAGAAAAAATGTCAGTGTGGCAATTTGAAGAAAGCACCAGAACCAAAGCCATTAGAATCGCCAGGAGGACGTTCGCATATAATTATGACAATAACAAAATACCTTTAGAGTTGAAAAAAGTAAAGAAATCATTGCATACTCCTAGCTTTTAACGTCTCCTGTGTTCTCAAGTTAGTAAAATCTTATTCGGCGAATACTTGGGACTTGGTCGACCACATAAATTATCATACTGACACCGCCTTAGCCAGCACGGGAAGGTATAACACAAGGCGATCAACCTTCTGGTTTGATGTTTGTTTGTTTAGTTGTTGTTCTTTTGTTATTTTTTTTTAGTTGGAGGGGGGGGGTATTGTTATTTATGTTTTATGTATTATTTATTTCGTTGTTGCTGTTTTTAGTGGGGGAGTATGTCTTTTGTTGGAGTTAGTTTTTTGTGTTTTTGTGATTTTTTTTTTAGTGTGTGTGTTGAAAAAAGCGAGGGGGTGGGGGAGAGATTCGGGAGAGATTGGGTGTTGTATTTTTCTGATTACCTTTGGTTTGCACAAAGTTGTTTCCCCCTCCGATGTAGATCCCCGAGTCGAGGCTGAGGTAGTGGTCGCCCCTGGAGACCCGCTTCTCTGTGGGGAGCCCGTCCAGGTAGACCGTCACTCGGTCTTGATGGTGGTGCACAGTCAGGTTGTGCCATCTGGTGAAAGGGAAGGGGGTCCAGTACATAGAGATTGGGGGGATAGGGAGAGAGTGTGAGAAGGGGGTTAGGAGGGAGATGAGGGAGAGAGAGAGAGAGAGAGAGAGAGAGAGAGAGAGAGACAGAAAGACAGACATAGACAGACAGAAAGAGAGAGGGGGAACGAGAGAGAGAGAGAGAGAGAGAGAGAGGGAACGAGAGAGAGAGAGAGAGAGAGAGAGAGAGAGAGAGAGAACGAGAGAGAGGGGGTTGGAAAAAAGGGTGTGGGGCAAATGAGCAAAGGTATTAATTAAACAGTTTAAACATAATGTATTAAAATCAGTTCACTTAAGGTATTAAGTAAGACTTGGATAATTCTTTCTAGGATAAATCAAAATAATATTAATTTTTGTTACTCTAACAACAATGTAAAACATAATTTTAAGAACTAAACCAATAACATCGATACGGGTTGTTGTTGTCGTTGATAAGGTTTAAAAAAAATTGAGTTAATTTCCATTTTACTTTTTCTTTTTCTTTTTTTTTAATCTTGGCCCCGTATGATTTATCTTGCCTTTTATTTAAACTACAAAGTGACATAATTTAACTGTGCTTTACCTTTGGTGATTTGACATTATTTTTTAACAAACTGTCACCATCAGAAATTCAAAACATCACAAGCTAAAATTACAAAAAGAATTAAATTGCAACCTAGAAAATTAATACATTTCTTTGCCTCGGTTAAAAAAAACCCTACCCACGACTAGAATGCGTGATAGATCAAAGTGTGACATATAGATTACTGAACATTTTTTTAAAATATGATATATCCTAATGTTGTACTAATATTTTATTTTATCACTATAAGTGTCATTCAGATTTCCACTTTTATTATATGAATAATTTATAAACTGCCTTGTTTTTTTCCTACTAGAAATTGGATTTGTTGCGCGTGCTGTTAACATTTTAATTTTTTTTTTTTTATACCCAATTCTTCTCGAAATGCTCGTTAACAGTACAAATTCGCCCTGAAAGCGACAAACTTACTTACACAACCGCTATCAATAATACTTATGATGTAAAAAAGGACAGCCATTTTTTCACTGGAAGCTGTTATTACTGATGCAGCAGTCACAAGTTTCTCATTCCAGATACATGAGATAGATTTGTTTTTAAAAGCTGACATTTCAGTTCTTGCTTCTGACATTATAAAGCTCGGGTCTGAGAATATGCCTGCAGTTTACAGGTTATTATTGTAGCTTTGATTTAAAATATACAGTGTCAGTGTTTTTAAGTTTTTGTATAACTGCTTTAGCAGAATCAAATGTTCAGAGCAGCAGGAAAGAATGTTTCAAATTATCGAGACATGTGTTTTGATGGTGGAAAGCTCGAAAATCTCTTTATTATAACCCTGTGCAAAAATTTTTTTAAAGAAATTTCCATAAGTTCATAAGTACTGGTTCAACTTCAAGTTTCTCTCCACTGGGGAGTAGACCAGAACGAATTGTTAGTAATTTGGTTACAACAAAGTATGGGTGTTGTTTTTTTCGCTTATCATAATTATGTGCAACTGTTAAAAATTCATGCTTTGTTAAATTAAAATATGTTGTCAAGTTTATGGCATTGCTTGGATATAAATCATAAGGGAATAGTCGAATTAATTATTAAAAAACAAAATAAAGATTAAAAAAAAGCACGGCTTTAAGAGCTGCTCTATATCCTCTTTAAAAAAAGCAATTTTACTTCAACAGTTTGAGCATTAAAACCATTCACCAAGGTATGGCCAGTAAAAAACGTCTACATATTTATATTTATAAGCAGTGATTTCATGGCATTGAAAAAGGTTACACAGTTCGGTAAAAAAAATAGAAGGAGAGTATAAGGGTTAGAAATATATTAGACCAGGGTTTTGAGACTTGTTACTTTAAACCAAACATTAAAAAACCGAAATCAAACAAACCAAAAATTGAGAAAAAAAAATCTCACCCACTTCTGAGGAAAAGAAACAAAAGAAAACAAAAATATGGTGATTGTATACAAAAAAAAACGTAAGGATAGTCATGTTTTCAAACTCAAATGTTGATATAAAACGTGTAAAATAAAAAAAAATTCCATAACTGTTTCTACGAATCGTGCAAAATGACATGAAGTAAATAAGTATTTATTTTTCAATGAAATTGGCAAGCAATGTGCTTTTTCTAAGTCCTCCAATCTGGATTGACAATGACACCCATTTTCGTTTCTGCTTGATAATCAGGAACTGGTGTGCTTTCTGCCTTCTTTTTCAAGACTCTGTCTTCTCTGATTGATCTCGATGTACATCATTTCTTTCAGTTATGCGGTGAACATAACTGTGATGTGCAACATGCGGTGTCGTCTTAATCATGTGAGACAATAAAAGCTTAACACTCCTTTCTTATTATGTAGCTTCCATACAATGGACTAAAAGTTACTTCAAAGTCATTACAATTTATAATTCATTGCCTAGCTTTTAACAAAAAAAAACCAACCAAAACAAACAAACAAACAAAACCTTCAGTCAAGTTTGTTACTTTCGGAGATTAGTACTTTACAGATTCATTGTTTCTGGTCTAATTATACATTCAAACCAAAAATGAAAATTAAAAAAAAATAATGACTTGAAAATAAAAGTAAAAAAAAAAGCAAAAAATATATGAAATAAATACATGGGGCTCCACCAATCTATGATTTCCTTCATAGTCTGCCAGTAACTGTCAGGTTCATTGACTGTATACATAGGTATGGTGGCACACAATCCCACTTTGGCACGATAATTATATTTAAACGTCATTTCATCTCTCTTGGTTGGTATGCAAAAGACAATCGTAGTTTCTTTCGCCCCAATTTTTATGTTGTGTAATGTGTCATGAGAAATGCCTGCTTATGGTTCAAAGACAGTATTGAATGATGATTTAAACGCCCGATTGCAGCCATCTCGAAACTTAATTGACTATCCTTCCCCAAACATAGAAACAATATACACTGAACTGCACTCTACTACATTCTGTCCCAAGTCTCGCCGAGTCCCGCCGCAGACAGTTCCTTGTACTAGTTCAAGTATGAGAAAGGCAAACATGATGTTAAAACCATAGGCAGTTCCTTGTACAAGTTCATCTATGAGAAAGGCAAACATGATGTTAAAACCATAGGCAGTTCCTTGTACAAGTTCATGTATGAGAAAGGCAAACATGATGTTAAAACCATAGGCAGTTCCTTGTACAAGTTCATGTATGAGAAAGGCAAACATGATGTTAAAACCATAGGCAGTTCCTTGTACAAGTTCATGTATGAGAAAGGCAAACATGATGTTAAAACCATAGGCAGTTCCTTGTACAAGTTCATGTATGAGAAAGGCAACATGATGTTAAAACCATAGGCCTACCTGCCGTCGTCCAGGCCTATGCCGAGAGAGAAGGCCAGGTCATCCTCCTGGAAGGACACGGAGACGTGCACCGCGCCCGAGTGGATGGAGACGGTCACGTGGTTGTGAAAGGGACTGCCTCCCACGGCGTAGAGGAGCACCCCGGAGCCTCTCTCCGTCTGTGGAGAACAATGGGTCAGGTTTACACACTCGAGTACATGGGGACAGTCAGTGAGGAGGAAAGCTGTTCAATCAGGGAGTCCGCTGTCCAGCGAAAATTTACTTTCTCCTAAACCACTTGACAGTCTATGGAAACGAGCAAATAATTATTAAAAATAATATTTTTTAGTTTGGAATGAGTGGCACGATATTGGACAATCTAGAAAACTCTCCAGTACATATTTTATCATGGACGGTATGATTCATTTCTTTTTATTGATATCTTGTTCTAACAGTGGACATTTACGATCTCAACAATGAGTATTAGAGCGGTTGTGATGTTTCGGGGAAGAAGCCTTGTAAAAAAGTATAGGTAGAAAGGCTATGTTGCAAAGGATGAGAAAATAAAAAAGAACATACAGCATCAATACGATTTAAAGGTTGCTTAATTCGTAATTGCATTGTTCATTCTAAAGAGATCTGATATAAAACGAAGAAAATCGTGCACAATTCGATTGTTAGCTCATCATCCTTCATAATAATATTATAAAGGTCGCTTAATTCGTAATTAATTGCATTGTTCATTCTAAAGAGATCTCATAATTTCCACAGGAGTTTGACGGCAATTTTTAAACCTGTATATCTTTGTGAATCGTTAGAGATGATTGTATGTTCACGCTCTTTGTTTTTAACAACCGCAATGCCAGTGGTGTGGCTGAGCGTACTCTCCAGGGCTACTTGATTGTTTCAATCGATAAAACCATTAAGTCTGTACCCGGGTCACTCTCACAAACGACTCTATAAAAGCCATGACCACTTTGGAGGTAAGGTGCGATAGTGCGATCATTATCGATATTGTTTGCTCATGAATAATGATTTGATTTGCACCAGGGCACGCAATCATTTCACACATAGTGTAATTATAATACTCTTGTGTTCTATGAAATCAGAAAACAGGTTGACTTTATGTTAAAATCAGACAAAAAATACTGAAAAGAAGAACACGAGGATAGAACCAGTAACATGAGCAGCAACGGTTAAGTATAGTAGTAGCGACAATATAAATAGCAGCAGCAGCAGCAGCAGCAGCTGCAGTAGTAGTAGTAGTAGTAGTAGTAGTAGTAGTAGTAGTAGTAGTAGTAGTAGTAGTAGTAGTAATAGTAGTAGTAGTAGTAGTAGTAGTAGTAGTAGTAGTAGTAGTAGTAGTAGTAGTAGTAGTAGTAGTAGTAGTAGTAGTAGTAGTAGTAGTAGTAGTAGTAGTAGTAGTAGTAGTAGTAGTAGTTGTTGTTGTTGTTGTTGTTGTTGTTGTTTTTGTTGTTGTTGTAGAAGTCGTAGCAGTAGAAGTCGTTATTGTACTTGTAGCTGTAAAACGTGTACAATTGTGTACTACTGAAATCATTTTGGCAGGTTTTTTCATTCATGATTTAGGAATGTTTATTTAAGATTAACATTACAGTACAAGTATTGACTTCAAATTTTAGTTCATTAATTTGATCCTACTATCGCACATTCCTATCCAAACCGAGTCTTAGATCTAAATCTTGTAGATAATATGGTTTCAAATGTATTGTGAGATGAGACAACAAATAGTCGGCCACTAGTTGCATGTCAGATTCCCATGCCCGAAGCCTGCTATTTACTCAGCCCAAGCCATATATAGCCCGTTCTCTGTGGCCTTGGGAAACTCTGGTTGCCCCCTGCGTGACACTGGATAGCGTTACATTATCGATCACCTCTCCGCTATTTGCTCACTCGATGGGTCGTGGAGCGGAGGAATAACATAACTAAATCAGAAGAGAAAACATGCAGCCACCAGTTGATTTTGTTGGTATCAAATTTCTCACTGGGAGTCCATCTACGAAATTTGACCGACCAATACGCGTCTTTAAAACAAAAGAAAGTCGGCACATTTAGAGCCATGGGGTAAATAAACAGAACTAGCTGCAAAGAGATTTCGGCAATAAATCAAGGATGTACTTTATTTTTTTTTGCACTGGTTTATAATAAAGCTATTTTGAAACCGGTTTAATCTTCTTTTTCTTCTTCTTCTTCTTCTTCTTCTTCTTCTTCTTCTTCTTCTTCTTCTTCTTCTTCTTCTTCTTCTTCTTCTTCTTCTTCTTCTTCTCTTGTCCCTGTGTCGTCGGTGTGTGGCGGAGCGGTTTGTGAGTTGGGTATCAGTCCAGATATGTTTGAGTTGTGTCGTGTATTTTTCGTATTTAAATATGCATTTAATGTCATTCTTTCTAATTAATAAACCTTTTTTTAATGCAGTCAATGTGTTTGTTTGTTCATTTGTTCTCCGTTGAGCTATGTCCTAACACTCCTTTTTTCCCTAGTTCTAGTACATGTACTACTACTAGATCTACTACTTCCACCACAATTACTATAATTATTTCTTATACAGGAGCCTGGAGCAGTTCCCCACCTTAAAGTTGAGAGAGATGCGCATGTTGTCCGTGAAGAGCCGACCAGTCTCCTTGTCATAGAGTTCATAGTTCACCCACTCGTAGCCGCGGAGAGTTATGGACGTCAATGCTGGAAAATAAAAACAAGTAAAGTTACTGAAGTTAGTTACAATGTAGAGAGAATGAAACCATCGTATGCATATCCATCTGTTTCGTGTTTTATTGTTTATTTGTTTTATTTTAATTTTTTTTTTTAGATCTTAATGTTTAAGGTGGAACTGGAAAAGGGGAGCTATTGTCCAATGTTTAATCACTGTCTGAGCACAATAATTATTTAACAAACAGATCTTGACACGAAACGAAGACCACACACTGCTATATGTATTTCAAATATAATTTGTACAAGATAACTATACATTTGTCTTTTCTTCTCCACCCATAAATAATCACAGAAGGCTCTACAGCCTATATTAATTGATAGGGAAATGGGTCGTAGACATTTATTATTCATTGCAGCGCTGACGACATCTGCCATCAATAGAGTTCTGTTGACCTTTACTTTACCATAGAAAGGTGGTAACTCAAATTATGACGTCTTTAAACCCATTATAGATTTTTGGGGAAGTATTTGAAGTTTAAAGAAAACAAGATGTAGATTCTATGTGTTGGTGTCTGATATGAGCTAAATCACCACCTTTGTTTTTATCTTCGAAATGTTACAATGCAAGAAAATATCTTTCTAAGTATCGAGCGCAATAAATTACATTATTTTTTTTTTGTTTATTGTATCAAATTTCAAGCGCTTGGTTAGTTCATTAAACAGCTGAAATACTGAAGTAAGGGGATTCTTTTTTTGTTAGGGTAGAAGACATGTCAGATAGGTGATGAAAAATGAGAGAGGGAGTGGGAGAGTCATAAAGTTGAGAGGGGCAAGTAGGGAGAGAACAAAAGTGACAGGATAGAAAAAAAACGTTCTATAAAGATGAGCTAGAGGGAGAACATAATGTTCGGTGAAAAAATATTTTATTTCATACCCCTATCATATTTAACGTTATTCCCTCCTCAAAGAAAGAGGAAAAGACGAAATGAAAACAGGAGGAGGAGAGGAATTCTTTCCCCGGCACATTTTCCTGGCATCTTCTCTTTCTGTTTTTTTTTTTTGGCTCTCCTTTTGTATTCTCTCTGTTTTACTTCTTTTTTGTTTTTTACATTACCTTTCATGGTTATCCCTCCTTTCTCTCTCCCCCCCCCCCCCCCCCCCCCCTTTCCAATCTCTTTTTTTTTTCTGTGTAGTAATCAAAATGTTTTCGCACTTGCAATTATATTTTCAATTGTGATCGATACCATCTCTTGTTTGTAAATTCAGCTTCATTTCTCTTTTACGTGTATTTGATAACGCCATATTCATCCCCCATCTCTATCAAATTTGAAACAGAGCTCAGATTAACATTTCACGGATTAAATACTTTCGCCACAGTTATAATTTAATCTCTTCAAATCTTTAGTCATGATTATTGTCGCCATAGCAACAAGTTGCGATTTCTTTTTGTTCGCAAGAGTCAGGATATAAAGCCGACATGCCTCGGTGTTGCTTCATGAAATGTCAAACAATCAAGGAATTGAGATGGAAGTCAAAATACAAGACAGGTCAACTGATGCTAAAAACGAGTTGGATTACATCGTCTTTTAGAACAGAGAACTCGTGTTGGAATGTCATTTTGAGTTCTTATTTTGGTGAGCTGCTTCGGTCTATCCACTCTTCCTTCTGACCTTCTCTAGATCCGCAGCTCTCCATCTCTGCATCCCTCTCAGATTGCCCTCTATCTCCTTCATCCTCTCTAGTCTGCCAATTACACCCAGTGGACCTGGGACAGAGGGATCCCAGGCTTCCCGCCAACTCCTTCACGACATTGCCAGATCGCATTTGCTGCCCAGTCCCCTCCCGGGGGCTGTTGGGCTGGCACAGACCCAGGGGTCTAGGGCAGTGGGTGCCCCGGAATTCTCTGATTAGATCAATAAATGTGTCCAGCATGCACCAATAAAGATAAATGCCATGACTCAAGTACCGCTCATGCAGGCGTTTGTGTGTTTGTATCTCTGTTTGTGTGTGTGTGTGTGTGTGTGTGGGTGTGGGTGTGGAAGGAGATGGGAGGAGGGGGCTCAACCAAAGGCCTTTGCCATCATCTTCCGAATTGCGAATCTCATTCTCCAAGCTCCGTTCCACTCCACAGCCGTGTGAAAGTACACAACTTGGTATTACTATAGTTATCATTACCGTAACTTATTTTCATATTTTAACATGGGAACTTTTAAAATGCGTAATTTTACATCCCTTAACGTTTAAAAGGCGCTCACCTGCTTAGTGCAACAGTCCCGAACCTCTTACAAATTAATTTATTATAAATGTATAACTTGTATATTAGTTCTATTTTTTTTTTAATTGTATCTCTTTATTTATCTCGAATATTTTGATTTCACTTTGCTCTTAATTTTTGTGTCAAAATATTAATCTATTTTAAAATTGTATCACACTATTAGTATTTTTTAAAATCTAACGCGCTTTTAAATAAATGCAAACATTTATATTTATGCATAAATATATAAACTATAGTACACACATGTATTATTATACTTAATACTTTGTGAGCATAGCTTGTGACATTAAAGGCTTAAGAGTTGCCATAGCTACTGTCTGTACACATAGTTGTATATGTATTAGTATTATAAATGCACTCAGCGTTATTATTTCATTTTTATGTTAATTTTTTAAAATATTACGTCCATGTCTATGCAAATATTTATATTCATATTTAAGTACTTAGCATTATTATTTCACTTTATATCTTTAACAAAGTTCTATACCGTTTCTTCTTTTTATACTGCTTATTATTTGTGAGTTTTATGTAAACGATACATTTAAATAATATCAAATTAATCCTTATCATTCAAAAGAGATTTAAAATTTAGTTTCTTCATTTATTTGTTTAGTAATGTTATCATTCCTTTATTGGAAAGAAGTAGATACAATATCTCGTGATACTTGGAGGATAAAAAAGGTAAATTAGGATGAAATGTCGACCACTGCTCTATTTCACCAGTTTTTCTAAGCATTTTTGCGCACCAAAATGTGCCATAACTTGAAACAGTTTTACGCTCTATGTGTGCGTTAAATAATTATTGTCAGTTTAATTTTTCTATATTTTTAACAAGGAAACGCTACTTCAGTAGTTATTCAATTAAAGGATCACTAAATCTTAAAGAGCTCGATATAGATGGTTGCATTTTACTATGTGATGTTTCCACCTCTCGCCCACGCCCAGTTGTACCACCACTCTCTGCTATTGGAAAGTGTGTGTGAAATTAAGTAATCACAGATATGATGAAAGCAGGTTGTCTTGCAAGAGAGATATACTTCATTGACTATAGAGAGCTCTCTGCACACGGTGAGTCATTTCACATCGCCCTCCTCAGAAACACGGATATTGTTTCATCCAAATTCCGGACATTAACTCAAGCTGAAATATAAACATCCAGCGCACACACAAACACACACCAGGCGCGTGCATCTCGCGGGAACGCGCTCACCTGTTCATAACACGCGTCCTCTCGTGCAGTCTTAATAACACGGTGGACCAATTAGCCAATATTTTACTCTTAAACGTCCGTGGGAGGGGAAAAGGGTAGGGGGGGGGGGGCAGAGTGAAGAAATTAATATGAAGTAGGAACATGCGAAAACATCTCTTTTCCATTTTGCTCATTTTGTCTTTATGGCTATCATTTTGCTGATAACAAACTGTATAAAGAGCGTTCTGTGATATTAATATGGCTAACAAAAGTGATATTATAATGACATTTAATGACTATGATTTTTAGTAGAAGATAGGAATGCTCTGCTGTCAAGCTAAAGTGTTCAGTACACTATAGGCAAAATTACACCACGCCAGGTTTACGTCTATTTTTTATTCTCTCTTTCAGAAAACTCAGAACTACTTGATAGTCTTATCACCCGAATTAATGTGCCATGTTTACTTTCAGCGGAGTTGTTTTCTTTTAAAGCTTTCTGGTTTAACTGGAATCTCGCTCAATAATCTTCTCTCTCTCTCTCTCTCTGTCTCTCTGTCTCTCTGTCTCTGTTTCTCTGTCTGTCTGTCTCTCTCTCTCTCTCTATATCTATCTCTGCGTGTGTGTCCCTCTCCCTGTCACTCTTAGTCTCCCTGTTTCCGACTATCTATATATAACTTCTCTTTCTCTTCTTTCTTTCTTTCTTTCTTTCTTTCTCCTTTTATCTCTATTTCACTCTCTCGCTCTCTCTCTCTCACCTCTATCTATCCCTCAACCTCTCTCACAAGAAACCGCAACTTAGTGCAATCCCACACACATCTAAATGCTATGCGCCTTATTAAAGCAATCGCAATGTAAACACTAAGAGACATGCATACACGCCTTCATTAATCGTTATCTTCATTGACTTGTCAAGCAAAGTAACACCGTCTCAGTGTCTCCCATTTTGCTTATTAGACAAAATGATAATATGGCTTAGGACACGTAACGATTTAAGATTAGGTATAGAGTAATAAACCATCACACCATTGCTCTTATCTTGATCTAGATCGAAAAACTAGATTCTACATTTAAAGGCTTGGATCAAATTTTTGTTTCTACCTATTAGTTTGGTGTATTCTGTCCCGGAAATTATTAAAATTTGCGTGTGTGAGAGAGAAAAGGAGAAAGAAAGAAAGAGAGAGAGAGAGAGAGAGAGAGAGAGAGAGAGAGAAAGAGAGGGGAGAGAGAGAGAAAAAGAAATAAGGGGAGAAGAGAGAGAGAGAGAGAGAGAGAGAGAGGGAGAGAAAAGATCAAGAGAGATGGGGGAGAAAAGAAAGAGAGGGAGAGAAAAGAGAGAGAGAGGGAATAGAGAGGAACGGGAGAGGGGTGGGGAGAACATTAAGAGATAGGACACATAGACAGAGAGAGAGAGAGAGAGAGAGAGAGAGAGAGAGGAT
>RQTK01000179.1:420956-447661 GCA_003991915.1 Elysia chlorotica
TTCAAGGTGTATAATGTTTTTTTAGACAGAAATATAAACATACATAATACTGACACAGATGTAACCAGTAAGGAAAAACGTGGCGGGAAGAGCTCACCACCAGCTCACCAGACTCATGAATATTTATGAGTGAGAGTGGGACTGACCAAGCCCGGGATCTGCCGGCGTCTCTCCTCCTTGGGGAATTCAGTATGCAATGATGAGCCTTTCCTAGTCACGTGACACGCGTGTTGGCCTCTAGAGAGTTATCGTGCCTTAGCATGTCCCTCTAGAACTAATGTGTTGTAGTTGGTCATGGGCCTGAGCCTGAGCACCAACAGCAGCAGTGATAGGGCAACTAGAGTTCAGCTAACCTTTTGAACCTTTCTACATCTGATGTTCCTCCCCTCATATCTTTGGTTCTTTTCCCCAGCCCTCCCTTTTTTCTACTCTCCTCCACTCACACACACACACTCTCTCTCTCTCTCTCTCTCTCTCTCTCTCTCTCTCTCTCTCTCTCTTTTTCTCTCTCGTCTTCATTTCTCTTCTTTTCTTCGCTCTCTTTCATTCGCTGGTATGCATCTGCCTCGGTATATCTTATCTTCGTGTCTTCTTTTATTTATTTGGTTACCCCCCTCCCCACTCCGTTTGCGAGTTTTAGTACATGTATTGCGTGTAATTTGATTAAGTTGGAAGGCACCATGTGCTTGCTTTTCCCTTCCACTTACTTCTCCATTCCCTAGAAGAAGGAGCGTGTCATCAATTTCAAACTTAAACAATCAGATGGGTAGGCCCTACCTTTAAAACCGAAATTTTCCCCCTTCGGATCAAAACTTTGCTTTTCTAAGAGGTGTATACCAAAGATAAACGGACTGACAGTTTCAAGCGTTCATGTCAGATCTGGGCCAGCCCTTCAGTGGCAAGAAACTTGAAGAGCCCTCTATTTTAAATGCAAATGGTTGCAGCCCATTAAGACCCAATTTGGTTAATTGAAAACGAAAAGATGTATTTTAGCTTTCATTTTTTATAAAAACGAACAAGTTAGAATGTGCCATTTATGTATTTAATTCTGTTAGTTGCTTGTCTTGTGATTATTTTATTTATTTTTTGCCAGTTTGTTTCTTGCTGTTTTTGTTAGGGTTTCGGTATCTTAATCTTAGAGAAGAGAAGAAAAAAGAAACATGTTTATCGTAAATGAGGTGTTTAAATCGTTTTTGTTTTTGTTGTCGTTGTCTTGTTTTTTGTTTTGTTGTCAACTTAATACTGCTCTACTAGTTATACTATCCATGAATATGTGGCGCAGTAAATTCATGTAAATACAAGCGTCCCAAAAAGTCTTATCTCGTGAAGCACAAACGGTAAACATAAGATGTCTCTATATTGTACAGACGGCCCTGCTTAAAAGCCTTGACAGCGTCCGCGTGGAAAAAAACAACCCACAAAAAGAAACGTTTGGCTCTTGGAGGAAACGATTTGAAATAATCATTGGCACCATTAAAAATGCCATACTCTGCTGATGGCAGTTCAATCGAATCAGGCGAATTATTATTTAGTTAGGCGGCTACGCTACCCATCAATACTGAGCGCTCTTCTAGCTGGGCCGGCAGGACCTCTGGGGTATAGCTAGAATTTCGCTGAATGAAATGGAACTTTAATTAAATAATAAAATGTGCTGTGGGGTTTTGGTTGCTTTTTTCTCCTCTTAGAAAAGTCATCTGCAAAGAAAAATATCGCCAGGTCCTCCCTCCCGATCATTTCCTCCATATACCTTGTAATTAATCAGCTCCTTATTTCAAATAAAATATACCTGGGTATTTTTATGACATTTATCAATAGCCTAAATTACATGATCTTTTATAGTCACATAATTGATCATATGATTTATACATTGTCATGAAGTTATTGAGATACAAATAAATGATGAAAATAAATAGATATCTAGATAGATAAATAACTAGATAAATAGGTAGACATATAAACATAGATAGATTGATGGACAGACAGACAGACAGACAGACAGACAGACAGACAGACAGACAGACAGACAGACAGACAGACAGACATACAGACAGGCAGACAGACAGACAAGACAGACAGACAGACAGACAGACAGACAGACAGACAGACAGACAGACAGACAGACAGACAGACAGACAGACAGACAGACAGATAGATAGATAGATAGATAGATAGATAGATAGATAGATAGATAGATAGAAAGAGAGATATTTATAGATGAGAGAGAAAGAGAAAGAGAGGAGATTACAGGCAGATAGAGA
This sequence comes from Elysia chlorotica, assembly GCA_003991915.1. Classification (NCBI taxonomy): domain Eukaryota; kingdom Metazoa; phylum Mollusca; class Gastropoda; family Plakobranchidae; genus Elysia; species Elysia chlorotica. The sequence goes on from RQTK01000179.1 coordinate 423,215, forward strand.
CTACATGTGACATAAAATTCCATGTTTTTTTCTTATTGAGCAGAAAAAGGGCAGGGGAGTAATGTAGAGACGAAAATGTACAACTAACAGATATGGAGAAGGACTGAATCAGTAAAAGGGTACAGAGGAATAAAATTCACGAAAAGTATGATGTAGAGTCAGACAATATTTTTGGTCTTCCTGGAATCTTTCAGATAGCTTCGCTGGAGTCTGACTAGCAAGTTCTCACCTTGCAGATCACAGCGCGGCCCCTCCAGGTCGGTACCGTAGCAGTCACAGCGCACCTCGGGCGTGTACAGGTTGATGCAGCGCCCAGGCCCGCACGACCTGTCGCTCTGGCAGCGGTCCAGGCAGCCGTTGGTCACGCCCTCCCTGGTCTCAAAGCTCGGGCGGCTCAGGTAGCCTTCCGGCGTGGCGTACTCGATGGCCCGCAGACACCCCACAAACGGCTGGAAGTTCTGAGAGCTGTCCCCCATGCGGGAATCTGGGTTTACAAGAATTAGCATTTTGTAATAAGGCCTTTATCAATGATTGGACTGTCTTGTTCAAAGGTCTACAAGGTTTACAATGCTTTTTTAGACAGAAATGTAAACATACATAAGACAGACACAGACGTAACCAGTAAAGAAAAACATGACGAGAAGAGCGGGGCTTGAACCCGTGAACTTCAAGATTATATAAGCTGTGCGATATACCCTTGAAACACAAGGGCCCTATGTACGTCATTTGATGCGCCGTACTTAAAACGCAACTAACAAGGCACACACAAAAAAAAACTTGCCCTTTCGTGAAAACCTAGGAGCCCCGTGCACATTAAGTTGCACAACTGTTTGGTTGTAAAAATGTAAACAATGAAATATATTATAAGGACCGCGCATACAGGCAACTCTGCCTATCGAAAAGTGTCCATTTTGTCACAACTTTTGGGCGACGCAAATATCGCTCAAATCTTCTGTGTTACAAACAAAACATAGACACAGCGCGCACTGCAATCAAACAGTCCGCGGGCTCACTGTGGCCCTGCCACTTTCCACTTTTTTTTTCACACACTTAGCATTATAGTTCATCAAAACTATCCGAGCTCATAAGATAATAATTATAGTTGAAAAACTTGAGAGAATACGCTCTCAAATCTTTCTGCAGTTGGCAAACTGCCGATTCAAAAATTGTTGACTGGTCAAAGGGTGAACCCAAAACCGCTTCCTCCATTTTTTACTGAGCGCAATCACAAAAACCAGATAAAGAATGGCGTCAAAAGAGCAAGTCAGAATGACGTAACCCACAGTTGCCGGTCTGTCGGTTAGCTCTGTGCGTGTGGTGTAAATAAAAACTTGCACAGAGACAGAACTCTCGGTCCACTACAAATTGTTCTGTGCGGGCTAGCTCTAAAGGGACAAACGAGGAGACAGAGGTGATTTGAACGGCCAGGCAGAGACTCACCTCCGAGAGAAACGAGAGGCTTCAGGTGGTTCCACAGCAGGATTTCCTCCGCGTTGCCCCAGGTGTAGGCCTTGAGCGTCTCACGTGACCGGTGACCGTCCAGGCTGATGCGCAGCTCGCGTTGCTTGACGTCCACCACCAGCTCCACGGTGTGCCAGGCGTCGTTGTTGAGCGCTGCGGGGGCAGAACACAGTGGGGTGAGACTCGGGGAATCAGACAAGGTATTGTGATGAGGACATAAAGTGACAAACTATAATTACATACATCAATTATCAAGTTGTGTGTCCTTGTTGAGCACAACACCGGACGTAAGACAAAGGTGTAAACCACGTTTAAGCACTCATGGAGGGGGAAAGGAGGGGGGGGGGCGGTGGCCCTGGAGTAGAACACCGGCTTCCAACGCAAAAAGTCCGTGGTTCGCGCCTTGGCGATTTCGCTGCCTACTGGTTGAGTCAGTGTCTATATATAGTTCTCTCTCTTTCTCCCTGTCTTTAAAAATAAACAAAAGGGTGGGGGTCTCACACCTCGCAATCCCTGAAACAACCATGCTCATAAACTCCCAAAACATAAGAAAACTTTACCTTTTCCAGTCTTGATGAAGTCCTCGTACTGGTTCATGATGAAGCCGGCCCTGAGGCTGCCTTGTCGGAGCTCCACGAACAGCTGGTAACGGGTCAGCACGGAGGCGAACGCCGAGTCGACCAGGTCTGGAACGTGCTGTTGGAACAACAGGCCGTGAGGGCGCCGGGTGCGGAACGCCAGACTGTAGTGTTGGGCCTGGTCCCCGCGCATGGCGGGCGAGAAGGCCAAGTAGGATACGCCGGGCTGGGAGAACGTCCACGTGTTCTCGTAGTCCTCCAGTGTGACGGCGTTCTCGACCTTGGGGAAGTCGTTCTGATGACGGGGTGCGTCCTTGTTGGCAGTGGTAGTGCTGGTGATGGTGGTAGGGTAAGGTCCTTGTCCTTTTGAAAAACCATCTTGTGGCGTTTTAGCGAGCTCCTGCGATAAAGTTGGCACCGGTGAAGCTGCCAATAGAACATTCAATAAGAGGAACGAGACAGCTTTGGCAGGGGTGATGAACAGAGTAGTTTGTGTGGTCCGAAGGAAGGACATGGTATGTGGTTTGTGTCGCCTTCCTCGCTTCCGGCCTTGTAAGACGACTTGATTAGCCATACCAGACATCTTTATTGATCAGCTGGAACCATCACCTGTAGGTTAATGAAAAAAGAATTATCCTATGTGTTTTCGGGGTTTCAAATCAAGAAAACTAGATTTTTTACACGATAATTATTAAGGGCAACATGGTGTAGAACTTTTGCTTTAAATTAATGTCTGTTACTCCTTTATCTTTAAGTTTGGTAGCATTTTCAATTTTTTTTTTAACTTATTCATGCGCATTGGAAAGACTCAAATTTCCTCTCGCCTTGAAGAATGGCGAAATTCCAGAAAATGATGAAAATATAAAATGAGGGCTTTCTTACTTCAATTGTTAGTGGACGAGTTATTTTGTAACGATTCATAAATGTCGATTATCGACCGTATTCATTCTGGCTTGAAAAATGCTAAAGAAGTTCCTAGGACGAGTTTATACTGCGCCGACGATATTAAAACATCACAAAAATATTGAGATTCCCTATAATAAAGAATAGTAAAAATCCTCAAGTTACACAATACACCTTCAATGAATGGTTTATACATTTTGAAAGCATGCTAATTTTTATATCAACACACAATCAAGCCCCACAGAAAATTAATAGGCTAAAATCAGTAGAGGTACCGCGTGCTGTAATCTGAGTGTGTAAAACACAACAGACAAGTAGGCTACATGTAGCGATGCACCACAACAGAATGGTGTGCATAATGATGTGGCTAGTCTCCAAGTATCACCCTCAACCTACTACAATTATAAATATCGATGACCACAACACCCCACGGTTGCGCAACTTCCGAGAAAACTTACTGCAGTCTTTACACCTGTCTCTCTTTATCTCTCTCTATCTATCTATCTATCTATCTATCTATCTATCTATCTATCTATCTATCTATCTATCTATCTATCGATCTATCTCTCTCTCTCTCTCCCCCCCCTTTCTCCTAATTTACCATTTCCTATAGCTATCACCGAGGAAAACTTTTTTGTTGCCTTACTCATCTGTAATTTCCTGCAAATGTTTTGGCTAATAATTGAATAAAGCCCGACCACGAGAGAGATAGGGCGGAAGTAAGCCTGTATGACAGACTGACAGCTGCCGCCTACATGGCTCGCGACCGTAAGGAGCTCTCTGTCTGACAGCCACGCACTCTCAGTACACACGGTGTGTGGCAACGTTCAAACAACGAATGATGTGCATCTGAAACAACCCCCCGCCTAAAAAAAAATATCGCACGATCAGCTTTAACCTTCTCTGCGTAAATACCACATTTTTTCAACACTATTTCCATTCTTGTTTTAAAAATAATAAAACAAGAATAAAATTCGCATTCGGCGAAGGAAACGGAAATAGGCAATTAAAGAAACAAGATTTAAAGTCTCTCTGATACATCAAACAACATCACTAAAGAAACAAGGGGTAGAATGCACAAACAAGCTGTAGCTTACGTCTCATCGTAACAATATAAGAATAAAAAGGCTTACAGTGAAACGTAAGCTACGTCATATTTGTTCATTCTACCCTAGATAGAAGTTTGTATTGGGTGCACAAAACAACAGCATAATTATCTTCATTGATGCATCCTATCATAAATGGAAAATAATCTTGTACTTGCCGGCTGGATGAATGCTAAGAATCCAAGATTATCCCAATCAATGACCAGACGCATTGTAATAAAGCAAGTTAAGACATAATTCACCATATGAAACTTGTTTGAAATTGATATGTATCTTGGGTGCTATTACATGCAGCTCGCTACATAAGCTAAGATTGAAAACTGAGCACAAAAAAACGCAATCAGTTTATGTAAAATATAGGCTTACAACATAAAAAAGTGTCCCTGCTTTCAGTGTGGGTACGGTTTTGTATCTATTTATTTTCCGAACACACCCATTTCTATATTATTCTATCTGGCATAACATAATATTTATTTCTTTGTAAAAACATGGCGTTTAAAGCTGAAACAATCTCCTTTTTTCTATGCCTTTTATCCTGCAATTGTAGATAATGATAGATATAATTATGTGGATATCTTTATACAAACAGAATATAACACGTGGAAAGGCAAGAAAACATAATTGAATTTAAAAAAATGAATAAAACGGCAACAAAGATAATGCTTCCTGTTTGGCTTTAATTTAATCATAATTAATTTTGCTAAAATTACCGGTACTTGCGATGGCAGTACACACCGACGCATGGGTGGGTTTTGGCGAAGAAAGAGTAAAAAAAATGATTGATAAGCTGACTTCACTTTCAAACGTCAGCTTCGAAAATCTTGAGGCGGCCTTTATGAATTTCTTTACATTGCATCGTACTAATTTAATTCTTATAACCAAATAAGTCTTGTATTCTTTATATTTTGTTCAGTAATAGGGAATTGCAGAAGTAACAAGTTTTTGTACCTTGAAAATTGGTATATATAAACTGTGCGGTAAAATCGATAGACTAGCATCCTATCAGAAAGTTTACATTGCGAGCAGAATACATTTCCATAGATCATGTTTCCTATCAGACACAGTTGAAGAAAAAAAATCAATGTAAAGAATTTATACATAGACTTGCCCCTACTAAGCTACTGTCTTGATCACGCACTTATTGGGAGTTGCGCAAAACAAATGAAATTAATATGGAACAGAATCATTCGGGAAAACCCGATACATTTAATTTGGTTTGAGAACGACTGTCTTCCTACCGCATGTATTTACATTGTTATATTGCCAAAGGCTTACCGGATTTTGTGAACGAAGCTTGACTTTTGAACGCCCTTAGCGATAGCACAGTTCCGGAATATTTATCTTGTAATTATATAAATTTTTATGTTTTTAAAAGTGTCAAAGCTATCAATAAATACAAATATGGCCGAGGGTCTCATAAGTGCCGAGCCTATCCATAACTAGAGACAGGGATTTTACTTGCAACCATCAGATTCTGACATTTACATTGATACGCACTTTGGAGTTGTAATACGATACCGAATTTGCAAATTAAAACAAGATTGTTACTCTCTCTCTCTCTCTCTCTCTCTCTCTCTCTCTCTCAAGTTATCTTTCTTATTTTTTAACCTTTCAACAGCCTTAAGACACACAAAAAAAACAACAGATAGTTATGATAGTTTTAAAAAAATAGTAAAACTGTGTTTCAAAGTTTTAGCCTCATAAAATCCGAGTGATTTATTATTTTGTCGGATAAAAATTAGGACACAAATTCAACCACCATAAGAATAAATCGATCATCCTTTACTTCAATATTCCAATTACCAGATGTTTTAAATATGGTTTGAAGCCATCATTTTAGTGTTGGGACAAATGTAGACATACTTAATATCAGATGCTCGGTAAAACCTGTACTCTTTCAACACCTACAAAAACCACTGGCGGCTATTTACAGAGCAAAGTCAGGAAGCCCATGCGTGAAGCCCATCAGCGATGACCACTACAAGCTAATGAAAAACTGGAGAGCGGCCTCTAGCCATTATTCTCTCGACTCCTTGTCTCATAGACTTCTCTCGTGTCAAGCTCTGGTATCAGGCGCCGGGGCACAATGGCCTCCTTAAAAAGAACAAAAGACGACATGGCAGACTCCTCCCATGAAACAGAGTGGAGGAAAGACCCGAAACCTCAGAACTTCCGCTAGGAGGACCAGATCGTGATAGCCACTGTGTGGAGTATATCCTGCCTATCATATCGGTGTATGGTCACAGTTGTGAGAAGGGGTTGGTACAGAGTATGGCGATGCCGCCTTAATGCATTGCGTTGTTAATGTGGCATGTGCGATAATAGAAGGCCTGAGTGAATGGTGAAGGTTTTGTTTAAACTCTGTTATATGAGTACTAGAGTATCGTGCGTCAATGTTAGATGAGAGCGAGAAAAAGGCAGTATTGTGACGCGATATTGGTATGTGGTGTGCAGCAAATTTCATACGGGGAAAATGAGAATTAAAATTTTTACTTGAAAATGTAGGTTACTTGTCATTAGAACAGTATGCATGAAATGACAGAGGCTATTTATAATTCAATTTAGAGAAAGAGGAAACATTTTATTATAGTTGTGAGTGATTTTTAACATATTACTATATACATGTATACCTTAACTGGCAAGGAATAATAGTCTTAAATAGCAATATGAGTATGATTTTAAAAAGTGATATAATAATAAATTGCAGGTTGAATCTAGGTAGGTGTGGGAATATATTTCTTTGCCTTTTTAAGTTATCTGCAGAGCAAATAGAGAAATGTACATTCGTCCACTCTAGAAAACCATGAAGCTCCTCAGTGTAAGGAAATCACCATAAACAATGTTAACAATCTGTCGATTCTGAGTGTTAAAGAACTGGGAGGAAATCGGAGGCTTGTCACATCAAATACTGTTGAGATTTCGCACAAAAACTGGTCTGTTAGTGACTCACTAAACAATATCCAAACCACGGTCGGTCTCGAGAATACAGGCCACTGAGATTAATGGCGGACAGTGGAAACAAACGTGATGAAAAATCATGACAACTGCATCATGAATGAAAAAGAAAAAGGAAATGAGGAATATCGAGACCAAGAGGATACATACTGTTTTTATCCTATTTAAAATCACGAAGCTGAAGATTTCATTGTTATTGGATCGCAGCTTTTTGTTCTTTGATTTTGTTTTGTTTATAACTGTGTGTATTGCTACTGGTCAGAGTTTTTCTCACTTCGATATCATAAAGATTCCCTTTCGTTTTGGGGGGAAAGGGGGGGCGGGGGTCGAACTCGCGCAAGTAAAAGAGCATTGGTCTGCCGATAAAGGTACGATACCCACAATAGGGTAGATATATTTTTATGACCTTTGATAATAATAATTTTATATATCGTCTTTTACTCTCTTGATCGATTTCTCTCTCTCTAACTCTCTCTGTCTGTCTCTCTCTCTCTCTCTCTCTCTCTCTCTCTCTCTCTCTCTCTCTCTCACACACACACACACACGCTACTCGCTCTTCCCCTCTTTCAATAGACGTTACAATACTAGTAATACTTTCGTGCCTATAATGATGTTGACTGTCACAGAAAAAAATGTCATAATTATGTGATAGGTACCACTTCAGACTATTAGTATTATTGTTTTGAACATATCAAAGGAGACAGCAACCACACAGATAGTCACAAAGTCACGAAGTCACGGAAGTCACGATGATGGCACATACTTGGATATGACAATAGCCTTAAGCCAAAAGCCAACTTTTGGTATTTTTCTTTACCAAGAACTGTGAGTGGCATAATTATAATAATTTTATCTTAAAATCACGACTCTTCACCTTAATATAATTATGGTTTCAACACCTCACATAACATAGTTGTTTTTTTGTCAGAGCGAACACTAGGTGTAACAATTTTACAATCATTATGTTGTTGTTTTTTAAATTAGAATCAGTACTTAAGTTAAAGATTTTTAAACATTAGTAAGCCTACCTAATGACACATCATTACTTTGAAAACGATTAGAACTGAAATCAACTGATAACTTCCATCAATCCAAATGTATGTGTGTTATGACGCTGGAAACAAATAATCCCAAGCTCGTTCCAACTGATGAATCGCCCATGTGTATACAACCAGAGGAATCCAGATCTATCGGCTTAGATACCGCTTCCATCTCGCTCTTGTCAGACGTCCATCATGAGCCCATCATTGAGTCGATAAACAAACGGATAGCGGTCAGTCTGAATTTTATGGTCAGTCTCGCCCCATGCGCGAACCATTAAGCGATTATCAGGCGAGACGTAACGAGTACCTGGGTACCGCCCCCTCCCCCACGAACCGGTCAGCGACCGGCCCAAACAGTGGACTGGGCGAATGCTGCAAGCGCGCGCAATGCCCCATTACTCTGGCCCTGGTGCCATTAGCCATGTACAATGAGTATTTCTCATAGTCATATTCTCTCCCACTACATGTATTATGGAGCCATGCAGCATCACAAGCATCTGGCTTAGATGAGAAAAACTACTCAATGCTGCTTAAGTGAACATTTCATAGAGAAATACTTAACTACATAGCTTAACTACTCTATCAATAATTTTTTTTTTTTTTAAAGAATTCTCTAGTCCTTTTCTTGTCTTTATACTCATATGAGTGGGTTGATTGATAGGTTTCTGCATGTATATCATCAGCATCTATGCTATCTCGTGGACACGTTCATTTACTAATGTCTGATATCTTCACGTACTGCCAAACAGAAGCTCAATGGAGATACTGGACTTCTCTTAGCTAGTGGCAATATTGTATTGTGACACTGACCCAAGTAAGGAACAAAGTGAATTGATAAGAATTCGATGCGCATACCTCCTGGTAAAAAGCCGCAAGCTCTACCGGTTGAGTATACATCATATCTAGGTGGTGTCTGCGTCTTTTGTTGTAAAGGAATTCTGAGCAGATTGTTGTTGCTGTTTTGTTTTCGTGTGTATGTGTACTTTTTTTAGCATTTTATTTTAAATCCCATTGCATTTCTACCCCCAAGCAAGGTTTCAGTGATGATGTATATTTCTTATTATTGGGTTGCTGTTTTTTTCCTTTAAAATCTTTTAAGGTCCTCATTTCACATAATATGAAGAAAAGCGTACATAGAACTTGTCTAATCACCCCTGCTCCAATTATTCATCAAACACCGTCTCACGCAAACTTTTACACATTCTCAGATTAGGGAGCTAACACGCGCTCTCTCAGCGCCGGCCTGCAGTGGGTTTTGACTTGGCATGTCGGCGGGCAGTTAATGAGATTAGATTAGGAGTTTGACAGCCCTCACAAGGGAGGGAGGAGGAACTCAGCGACGGTAAAACCACTACGAACATCCCGACCGCAGTACATTTCTAGATCGTGTTGTTTGTGTTAGAGCGAAGGATATCTAGGTGGCGTTTTACTTAAAAGCCCCCTCCTTGATAATATATAACTGATCTTACGTTTAGTTAGTTTATAAAGAAAACAATGAGTCCGTCTGCCTATTAGACCTATTTTTCGTTAAGTTAGTAGAGAAAACGATAAGTCCATCTGCCTATTTTTCATTTTCCAATTTGCCTTTTTTTATTAGCAGTATATAGATGGAGCTCTGCCTTTGCTATCTGATACACACACACACACACACACACACTCTCTCTCTCTCTCTCTCTCTCTCTCTCTCTCTCTCTCTCTCTCGGCCTTAAGTCCTCGGGCTTTATCTGGTTGCTGCCAGTGTCACGCGTTCATCAGAAGGATGATAATAAACAAAGTTAGTAACACTCGCAGTGACCACGGGCGCTCATTTCTGCCCACTGGTGCTTACCAAGTGTCTAATCTTTATTCCTTATCTAGTCCCCGAAACTGAAAGCCTGAATGCACATTCGTTATGACGGTTTCTGTTTCTGCTTTAGTTTTTATATAGTTTTGTTCTTTCTTTCAAATTAAACAAAAATATCATGACTATCAAGTTCATGTCAACGCCCCCACATTAACACATTGGGCAGGATTTTTAAGATGAAGACTTCATTAGTTGTTGTTTTTTGTGTGGATTATGAAATAAGAATCTGCCAACGAATAGTTCCAAGCAGAACTATGCTTGTCTCTTTGTATGTATGTATGTCTGTCTGTCATTCTATTACTCTCTTTCTCTATAATTATATCTTTCTAACAGTATATTCTCTATCATTCTCCCCCCTCTCTATCTCTCTCTGGTCTCTTACACATAAAACTACATATATGTAAGCCATGATGGAAAATGGAATTTGAGATTTAAAAAAAAAATGGGGCTGGGACGAGGCACAATGTAAGGAGATGGAGAAAACATACAAGAAAAAAGTAAAAAGCCTGATTGTTTAGCAGTATATAGGAAAAAAATGGATAGAAACAAATGGGTTGGATACCTTTTAGAAGCTGAAAATGTAAAAATTAGGGGCATTAAAAAAATTAGAAAAAAAGTTAGATTAAGATTTCACGCTAATAATAGCATTAAATAGAACCGCTGATCTGTTTATATGGACTAGCCAAACAGCTAAAGAGATATCGTCAAAAAATGACAAACCAAGTTATCCCACTGGATAATAATGTTTAAATTTATGAAAGGAGAAATGCGTCGCAAAGAACATTTTTTTTTCATTTGTCAACTTCAGCTCTATCAGTGTTGAGCAAATACTTCAATAACATTGCTCTGTTCATAGAGCTCCTTTGGGCTTCACTGTTATTATCTCAATGTGAGGGTGTTTTCGGGGGAAAGGAATGGCCCAGAGGAAATGAGATTTTGGTGAACCCAAGGTGAGAGCCAAGGGGGAAAGAGGGGGGGGGGTGGCTTTGAAATGTGAAAAATGTTGGGTAGAGTGCGGCCCACCAAAGAGGGCAGGGTGGGATAAGAGAAAGAAAGAGATACTGAGTTGAGTTGGTTTAACGTCCAAACTCAGCACTATATAGTCTATATTGTGGACGCGCCAAAAAGACTGACGTCTGACAATTTTATGTGCTGCAACACACGATACGTAAACTCCTGTCTCAGACGGTTACATTATACTAACACCGACGCAACCAATTGAAAGAGAGACACGCACACACAGATGGAGAGAGTGGAAGTTAGAGAAATAGTGAGAGAAGAAAGAGAGTCTGATCTAGAGAGTAGGAGAACATTTTACCACTCTGCTTAAACAGTTATTTTTTCTTCACTTGCAAGAAACAAAACCTCTAAATGATTGTCTTAATGTTACACTGTTTTCACGGTAATGAATAGCAACCACCGTGACTGATACCAACAACCTTGACTCACGTAGATAGACGCTTGTCTGTGGTGTTTAATTTGAAGTTAATGCTTGTTTCACATGTATCGCCACGATAGCAGTTCGTATTGAACATTTTTAGTGTAATTTAATCTTTCCTGTTTTATTTCAAGTACTGATTGACCCAAGGAGAAAGTATTTGACTTTCACAGAGGCTTTACTTCATCAAAGTTTTATTTGTTATTGATCAAACATGTAATTGAGCACGATAATTGCACTATTTCAATGTATGTAAGTCAGTGGTACTCTAAGCGCCACAGATAACATGTGACACCCTGAAAACAAATTTTAAAAAGCTGAAGGGTCTTCTGAATTACCGGTTCAGTTCTGTTGAATATCGCCTACTTCATACTTAACCATTAGGAAAAGAGTGAAGGCAAGTGATGAGAGTTATGTCTTTTATAATGCTGATACAGGAAAAGAGCGTTGGGTTATCAATCGGGAAGACAGTGCCTATTGCATAATGTGTTTCACCGACTACTCCCATCATTTTGTAAATACATTGATATCGATAGTCGCAACAACAGTCAGTGAGGATATCACGCGTGGGTTTAACAAAGCAGAAAATCAACTGTGAAATCTCAGGTCTCGTTGGCGCTGGACTGCTCTCAGTGACCCAAGATTAGGTCAGAGGGAGTCGATCTTGGATAATGACCATTTAGCTTTTTTGTGTTTTCCACTTCAACGCCTACTAGAGCTGGCAGCTGCCGCGACCGTCCACTGTCAACGGGCGAGGCTCGGAGTACAGTTTGTGCTAGAGTTGATACAGTGGCGGGGGAAGCAGGAATATAGGAAGAAAGAGCGCGTTGATAGCTAAGCGTACATAACTGGGACATAATGTCAGTCCATATGACTTCTCAGGTTGGTAGTGATAAATGGGAGAGTAAGACTAAGAAAAAAAGAAAAGAGAGAGAGAGAGAGAGAGAGAGAGAGAGAAAGAAGGAGACATAGACAGACATACAACACGAGAAAGCGAAGACAAACCGACTGACAAATAGGTATGCATATAGAGATGGACAACAGAGGTAGGTAGAGATGGGCAAACAGACAAGCAAACGGACAGACCAAACAACACAATCAAGAGCAAGAAGGCGAATACAACAGACACAAATAAACGCAAGCAGACGAATGAAATTGAAGGTGAGATATATGCCCAGAAGAAAAAAGGGAACTATAAAGGCTCACGTGTACTCAATATCAATATACAGATAAAGGAGAGAGAGAGGGGGAGAGAAAGAGAGAGAGAGAGAGAGAGAGAGAGAGAGAGAGAGAGAGAGAGACGGGCTATATAAAAAGGTACATGTATTTTATAGGAGAACGTCATGTATAGCGTGTCATTGTAGTGCTATTTAATGTTCCTGTTTATGCTGAGTGAAGCCTTCGGAAGTCGGACAGGTAGGGTGCGGTGGACGCTGTTTTAATAATCTGCCGATTGTTAGCCAGGCGTTTTTACTGCCGGCGAGATCAATGGATTATTGCGAAGTCACAGGTTTGGCCTGCTTATCCGGTTAGTCACTGCGGATCGAACAACTTTTACAGGCTGCAGTCTGTTGTATCAATTATTGGGCTTTGTATGGTATGTCTGAGTAATTCGTCGCCAAACATTCCTGAGTGATTAGATATAGTGAAAGGAGAAAGTAAACGATTGATGAAAACCGAGGCGTGAAGGAGTATTGTAATAACACAATGTCCAAACTACGTCAAGTTTGAGCACAACGTTGGAGAAGTATGTGGGGAAATCTATAAAAACATGCTTGCTGCCATGTATTGGTCTATAAAATCTTATAGTTAAAAAGGATGGCAGTCAAAATATTTTTTTTTCGTTTATGTCGCTTTTTTGTTGTTGCTTTTTGTTTTGTTTTGTTTGTTGATGTTTTTTTTTCTTCTTTTGGGACTGTCCTTTTAAGCATCATTTTGTGTTGTGAGTGAACTTTTGCGGAACTGTATTGCTTTTTAATAATGTCATTGTAATTTGACTATGGGTTATGAGGAGAGTTAGCTCGGTTCTATCTACTAAGACTTGTAGGTCAAATAAAAGGACCTCTGTACACGCTATTGGTTGCAGCGCGACATTGATTGGCGTCAGGTGGTAGGGAAGGCAAAGATCAGACTGACCTCATTGTGGATGGGTTTATGTTCTGACCCCGATCAGTTTTACCTTTCTTAAGATGATTACCACAATTTCGACAGCTATTGTCGCACGGTGTACATAAATGTCACATTCTGAGCCACAATTTTAGTTTTTAGTTAAATCGAAATTTCGGCCTGCAAAGCTCGTAAACGAATGATTCGGGTGCTGCTATTGTTGTTTATGCTTTTGTTTTTATATGCGTAGCTGTTTTCTATTGTTTTAATACATTGGTTGAACTTAAACTTGTTTTAGTGTAGGTGCTTGTGGCGCGTCAAAATGTGAATAATTGTCAAAAACCATTAAACTTTTCTGTGCAAAAGATACTTTGAAAATAAAGTTCACTTTTATCACCCCTTCGGACAATGGAGGACACAATAATAAGTAACATAATAAGATAGAATGTATCGCAGAACACTTCGATGCTTAGTAGAATTTTCACTTTAAAGCAGAAACACTTTTATACATTCGGTTCGGAAAGGGCACCCTGCAGGGTGCAAAGTGTGCAGTAATAGCCTTGTAGTGCCTTTGTATGTTTATAGTAGAAAATTAGACTTATTCAACTTGAGGTTCAAAATAGATCTTTTTGAAACATAGTAAGGGACAAACACACATATTAATAAAATATATATTGTTAAAAGGTGACTCGATTTTTTATAACATTTAAAACTTTATTAATATTCCTCAGTAACCTGTTCATTTGTCGATTCTCGTCGGTCTATCAGTTTGTATCACAATGGCTTCGATTTTTTAGACATGCATGAGAGGTAAACAAAACAGGTGTGTATTGCCCCTTTTTTTCTTAAAAAGAAGTTTATATTCAAAGTCCTTATTCATGCCTTGGTCTTGAAGTCCCCGTCCTAAATCCTCCTGTCAGCATCACCCCGTGTCTGTCTGAATGTCCGGTGCATTTCGCTGGCGTGTGGGTCTAGTGGTTCAGTGTGGTCCAACAGTTCTAGCCGAGGATTCCGCAGAAAAGGCTGCAGCCCTGGGAGCACAGTTCGAAGCCGGTGTTCACGAGCGGCCCCAGGAAGACGGAGAACACGGAGAAGAGCTGGTTGACCACGACACACGGCTGCACGCTGGCCACACGTCTGGGCCAAGGGTTCGTGGCCACCAGGTTCGCCAGCAGGGACAGAAAAGGCTGCAGCCCTGGGAGCACAGTTCGAAGCCGGTGTTCACGAGCGGTCCCAGGAAGACGGAGAACACGGAGAAGAGCTGGTTGACCACGACACACGTCTGCTGGCACAGCTGGCCACACGTCTGGGCCAAGGGGTTCGTGCCGCTCACCAAGGCGACCAGCAGGGACAGGCACAGGAGGGAGGCGAATGCTGGGGACACGACAGGGGAGGGGGTGTTAGAGGGACAGGAGGGAGGCGAATGCTGGGGACACGACAGGGGAGGGGGTGTTAGAGGGACAGGAGGGAGGCGAATGCTGGGGACACGACAGGGGAGGGGGTGTTAGAGGGACAGGAGGGAGGCGAATGCTGGGGACACGACAGGGGAGGGGGTGTTAGAGGGACAGGAGGGAGGCGAATGCTGGGGACACGACAGGGGAGGGGGTGTTAGAGGGACAGGAGGGAGGCGAATGCTGGGGACGCGATAGGATGGAGGGGTTCTTAGAGGGACAGGGGGGAAGCGAATGCTGGCTTAATTGCATGGTGGTTAGAAGACTAACCTCCAACAACACGGTAGTTAAGGTTCAGGGTGGCCAGTTAGAGCGACCACACGCATATTCTCTGGGGATGACTGCATAGTCTTAAAACGTGGTAAAAATGCTTGTTTTGTTGGAGCACATTTGAGTCAAATAATAGTAAACTGTTTTATATTCTTTTTCTTAATTCATAACATCAAATTTTTTAGGTTTTGTTTTGTTTTGTTTTTGGTTGCTTTTTTGGCCAAGTGCAGTCGATATCTTTGTAAATCTTCAAATAGCAACAGACATTTTAGTTGTTTTTTTAATGGAGACATTTCGTACTACTCATAGAAATGAAAATAAAGATGTATAGATTAAACCAAAGCAAGATTTCATTATAGTTGACTTTGCGCTAGATGTTTCCGTTAGTTATGTCACTTTACAACTTTCTCATCTTCCGAATTAATAAAACAAACCTACGATTTAATATCATTTAAAAGTAGGAATAGGACATTATTTTTAAAATCCCTTTTAGAATAAGGAACATCTTATGAGTGTCCACGGCTCCTAATATCTACTCTATCTATAGAGCTCACTGTTTGGCTATCTACTCACCGTTCATGCTGGCTGAGGGTTGATGGCGGGGGACTCTCAAACTTGGAAACAAAAGGCTTAGGGCTGTGGCTATCTCGTCCCAACCTTTTATAGTAGGTGATCGGGATGTCCCAAGAGGTGTTAATGGATTCGGTTGGTTGTCGCCCGGGTGGCAACAACTTACACCTATTAAATTACCAACTAGAAGTACTTGACCATTATCTAAATGAATGGTCTGTGAAACTCTGGTTGTCACAATCATCGTAAAGTCTCTGCGTATTCAATTATAAAATTCTAATTCAAACTTGAGTGATAGATCTCAATTTTCATGCCCTTCTATGATTATTGTAATGATGCTTTTGGTTGTGAAACCAGTACAAGTATTATGTCTTACGATTCGTTATTTGTGAACATTAGTTGACACGAATAAAACATTTGCGACCTTGACAACATACCATGTTGGACACATCAAAAGGCTGACTGGACAATAAGCAAATAGAAGTGAATCAGAGTCCGTCGTTGTTTTCAAGAAATGTTTATAAGCTCGACTGGAAGAGTTGGGAGTCACATTGTGATCAACCAGCGCAGTACTAACCATCAATCATGAACGGTAAGTGTGTAGTTTCTTGACATCACTCAAGCGCTGTGTAAACAATAGTGCCAAATTGTATGCACTATAAAAAATGCTTTATTTCTGACACAGTTTCGGTTGGTGCTTATTCACATGGAATGAGCGAGGATGGCTTGCAAAACTTGCTCAATGCATTCATTGGCCTGACTTTTTGAACCATATTTTTTATTATAAAATGTAAAACCGTACTTACGAAATGGTTCGATTGGTGTCTTTTTCGTAGTTTTTGACTAAGTAACTCAACTTCGAAATGATTAAAACGTGGATCTATTCAATCTTAAATGAAAAACGATGGAAATTAATAATTTATCAAAGTGTTCAAGTCCAAGAGATAAAGACATTATCAAAGATCAAGCATGTTGCATTTTTATATAGACTTCCACTTTTTGGGTTCATTATTGAATATAGAGCCAAAACGTAAATTGAAATGTATCTGCATAATCATAATTTATCAATACAATCCACGAATATTGAATGATAAATCATGTAGAGCCAAGCGAAAAAAAAGGCTACGGGTCGTTTTTTGTTGTTAGAAACCGGCATAAATTATTTGTTTCTAGTGCGAAGTTTAAACCAGAAAGTACCTAAGTGCAAAGCGGTATTCTTATTACATAATGTTAATGCACATAGGGCTGCAAAATCATAATTTATCAATACAATCCATGAATATTGAATGAAAAATCATGTAGAGTCAAGCGGAAAAAAAGAGGCCACCGGCCGTTTTTCGTCGTTAGAAACCGGCATAAATTATTTGTTTCTAGTGCGAAGTTTACACGAAAGCCCTGTTGCTTATATGGCATCCCTCTAAATTAAGAACCAATAACACCTGAAACTGTTTATGTTTTATTGTTTAAAGCGGTTCTTCAACTAATTGTTCTAAGGTACTTAATGTCTTTATGTCATGCCATCTTCTGTATGCTCTTCATTGGTTGTTCTAAAAAAATTATCTGATCATTGATTATCACAAAAAGTATAAATAATTCTATTAGAAAACTGCTGTTAAGAGTCAGTTATTTGAAGAATATTTCGTTGGGCTTAAATATACAAAAAGAGCCAAAAGATGCCTTCACAGTTTATGAAAGGAAAAAAGAATAGTAAACTAATTGACTAAAATGTGCTTTTAAAAGTGTCTCATCGCATGACAATAATGTTACCATATTAACGCTTTAATTCGTCATCTTGTTTTGAAACCGCTATTGGATACAGGAGCCCAATATTCGCCTCCCTCCTGTACCTGTCCCCATGACGCCCCTATCGTATCTCCATCATTCGCCTCCCTCCTGTCATTCGCCCTCCTGTCCAACCCCAGCATTCGCCTCCCTCCTGTCCCTCTAACCCCCTCCCCTGTCGTGTTCCCAGCATTCGCCTCCCTCCTGTCCCTCTAACACCCCCTCCCCTGTCGTGTCCCCAGCATTCGCCTCCCTCCTGTCCCTCTAACACCCCCTCCCCTGTCGTGTCCCCAGCATTCGCCTCCCTCCTGTCCCTCTAACACCCCCTCCCCTGTCGTGTCCCCAGCATTCGCCTCCCTCCTGTCCCTCTAACACCCCCTCCCCTGTCGTGTCCCCAGCATTCGCCTCCCTCCTGTCCCTCTAACACCCCCTCCCCTGTCGTGTCCCCAGCATTCGCCTCCCTCCTGTCCCTCTAACACCCCCTCCCCTGTCGTGTCCCCAGCATTCGCCTCCCTCCTGTGCCTGTCCCTGCTGGTCGCCTTGGTGAGCGGCACGAACCCCTTGGCCCAGACGTGTGGCCAGCTGTGCCAGCAGACGTGTGTCGTGGTCAACCAGCTCTTCTCCGTGTTCTCCGTCTTCCTGGGGCCGCTCGTGAACACCGGCTTCGAACTGTGCTCCCAGGGCTGCAGCCTTTTCTGCGGAATCCTCGGCTAGAACTGTTGGACCACGGTTGGCTTGGACAGTACGTCCGGGACTTTTGGAGGGAATTTCCGGAGAGTAATAACGCTAGTCAGTCGGCGAACTGCTTAAGACACTTGAAAAATCACTATCTCAGCATAGTGATGGCTACTTCGATTGATCATAATGGCGCTTAAAAGAAGCTGCCATAACGTGAGGGAAAATAAACAACGAACAAGGAACAAGAACTGGTCTGAAAAATAATCGCTGCTTATTTCAATGAAATAAACACTGAATGGTTTTTGCAAATATCTTGTTGTTCATCATGTATGAGTCGGTTTTATGTTGTTGTTTTAAATCATCTCAAGTGATTGTCAATGGTGTTTCATATTTTACATGATAATACTGTCGGGCGAGGGCGTTTAAAACAAATCCCAGAAGCCAACAGTTTTTAAGATTCCAATAATGTTTATGAAATGTTCTTCTTTTTTTTTCATTTAGGCTTGACATAATTGTTTGACTGTGTCCCGGTTCTAAAAGCAACATAAAATGAAGAAGGATCGTATTCGAAACTACATTAAAAATGAAACTCAAATGTTCTTTTAGAACAACGTCAATCCAAAACATTTCAAAGATTATATCCAAAAATATACCGAATAGAGAATATCCAACATCACAAGGCAAGCCCTGGAGTGGAACCCCCAATGCAAATAAAAGCCACGGGTACTACATGGGATGAGCTGAAGAGGACCAGCCAGAACTAAGTTTGGTGGAGAAGATCTGCTGCCTGCCATGTGTTGCCGGAAAAAAGGCTTAAACTAAACTAAAACCGGATAGAGGTAGCTAAAGCAGCTCTGAGAACATAACACACAGTGGTTTAAAAAGACTATTTCAAGAGCGCCATAGTGCAGCAAAAGTGAAAAAGGATCCAGAATGTCACTATGAGAGAAGTAATTATTTCTGGCCTATATTTTTACAATTTCTGAGCCGAACATATTTTTACAATGGAAAACACCAGGATAAATACTTTTATCGAAACAAACCATACTGTTCATGGAAGTCCTGAGACAACTGACAATAATTATAACCTTTTACTTCACTTTTATGTTAGGAAAATGTAATGGAGGATAATTATAACACAGTTCCGGCTGCCGACGATAGCCTAACATCTTGGATTAACAGGATAAATTTGGAGGTGTAGCCAAACTAGCAATACGATACTACTACTGTTGCTACTACTACTACCCTTAAATACAAACACACACACACACATACGCATGATTTTATACCATACGTGTTCGGGTGTTGTTCTTTGTTTGTTGTTTTAGCGTGTCGAAAATACTGATATGAAAAAAAGGAAAGAAAGGAAAGCTTAAGTTGAATTTTGGTTACCCAAACAGAATAATTATCCGAGTTAAGTTTTCAACATCAGCACAGTGATTCACTGCTCTAGCTATTTTTTTTTTCTTTCAGATCAAATTCACAAATGCACAACATGATGCGTACAAAAAAAATGGGATTTTTTTTTTTCATTTACAAGTTCGATAGTTTGGGCGCTACGGTTTGGATGATTCTTTACCATAACAACTTAATAAATTTTAGTCACAACTATGAGTTTTTCAGTGCGTCCTGAGATTTCTTCACGGTTTGGACACCTCCAATCGGCGGTGCAGCGTGCACCACTTGTACATGCACCATGTTGAACATGCCATCAAGTTGAGCCTCAGTGGGTTACACACCCAAAACTATAGCCTAACCAGTGGGTTAAGCCGACCTGAGGTGCAGTAACAATGGGTGTAACTCGGTGCATACAGACCCGACTTTATGTGGCGTTTCTATGCAAACATGCCTATCATGACTAGAGCAACGACGGCAACACAAATCACTGAAAATCAGAATATCAGGCTGAGGAACGGGTTGCACCCGAAAAGAAAGTGTTTAAAAGACTTCTTTAAAGAAAATAGAGAGAACCACAATGTAAGATTGTAAGATTGGCGGCGGGGGGAAAAAAAAAAAAGAAAACCNACANCACNAANAGTGNGAANGNTGGGGGGGGGGGGGGACAAATCGACACAATGAATGACATAAACATAGGCAAAGTCATATTCAGAGAGACATTTCGATAGAGTGTGATAAAGAGATGGGCAGAGGCAAAAGGGCGAGGCAAGTAAGATAAGTAAGAGATAAGGAGGGGAAAGAGCTGGGAAGGAGGGTGAGATAGAAGTTGCAACTGAGATGCATAAGGGAAGTCAAATTCAGGGAAAGTAAGGAAAGGGTGTGTTTCTGTTACAGATTGATAGAGGGAGAGAGAATGTGTTAAAAAGACGAATTTNACCAAAAGAGAGAGGAAAGAGGGGAGGGGAGAGAGAGGGAGAGGGGGAGAGGAGAGAGAGAGAGAGAGAGAGAGAGAGAGAGAGAGTGAGAGAGAGAGAGAAAGGTGGTGTATCGAAGTGTGCACACGTGAAAGAAGGTCTCGTATTAACTCCAGTTTCTAATGTCACGTGATTTGTGGTTTACCAAAGAAGAAAGCTTGCTTTTTTTTTATATATATAATCCTGAATCCATATATAAATCTTCACTTGTGTAACAATAGTTCCAGCTAGCGAGCAAATTTGAGAGAGAGAGAGAGAGAGAGAGAGAGAGAGAGAGAGAAAGATAGAGAGAGAGAGAGAGAAAGGATGAGGGGGAGGAGGGAGAAGAGGGGGAAAAAACGCTAATTAACGCAGTTAAAAATTAAACAAAGCAGGGTGCAGTAGTTGGGTTTTAGAATAGAATGTAATAAGTCTTCTCCTGTCTCGGTGCAATTGACCCGCAACTGAGCACAAACAACGCACCCCTGTGAAGTGCAGTCTGAACAGTTGTTCAAACAAAAAGCGAAAATCGGGACGCAGGTTTCTGCTAAGGACTATTAATATTTAGCACAATAGAATATTAATTGGTTGCCTGTCAAACACAATAGAATATTAATTGGTTGCCTGTCAAACACAAATTGAAAATTAAATCGTCACGTTTGTATTAAAAATACATGTATATGTCAATCTTAGACTGATAAGATAAATTTCTTATTATTCCCAATTTCGGCTTGTGAGGAAACCACTTACTCAAAAAAGAGCCAGTTGTATTTTATTTTTTATGGGAAGAGTTGGGTGTTTATGGGAAGAGTTGAGTGTTTATGGGAAGAGTTGGGTGTTGTTAAACCAGCTGGAGAAAATTTTCAAAAGAGCATTCTATTATTATTTTTTTTTCTAGGGACAGTCAAGGCTGATCGATAGGCTGAAAACCGTAGAGCGCTATCATTCCAGTTGGTTCTTAGAAGCCCATGGAACAGACGCAAACCTGCATTCGCATAGGAATTTTTTTTTTTTTAATGTATTTGAAAACATGGAATCTTGAGCGTTGCATAACATTGTAAAACAAAAAGTTGCACCGGGAGTGGGCTACAAACTAAAAGAAAAGCGCCTGGTGGCGACGAGGAGCGAGCGTTCAACAAACATACCTTCTTTAAACCTTCACTCAAACAAAGCAGATACAGTAAAACTTCAAGGTATGCAAATAAGTTACTGTTTATCTAGCCCTACACCGTCTTTTATTTCAGCCGAAACACATGTTAAGGGCTAGCTTAGCCTTTTACAAGTTTACGTGAATGAACGAACAAATTCTCTTTGCTTTATTTTAATGTGCAGCCAATTGTTTTTATATGAGCTATTTCAAACCCTACTTGATTGTTCCAGTAAAACTAGTGGTGTAAACAATCGAGTTATCCTGAACAATATTTTAACAAAATATTTATATAAGATTCAATTTAAAATGTGTATTGACTTTGACATAGGTATTTACAATCGTCTTCATCTTAAAAGACAAACTTCGTGGTTTAATCATTAAAGGTATGTTACAAAACGAATTTCAGAACTTCAGATATGTATATATTATGTTACTGACAATGATGATATAATGATTTTAAAGATAAATTTGGTCTTATAGACTTTGTAGTTTAATTTAGCGCCCTTTGAATTTCAATCTGTAAGAAATTTTTAAATTATGTTTTTACACAGCTTTGTCAACGCTCTTTTCCTCCACTTCTATTTTATTTCTCTCTCTCTTTCTTTCCCTCTCTGTCTGTCTGTCTGCCTGTCTCTCTCTCTCTCTCTCTCTCTTCTTTTCTACCTAATTACCAATGTATCTATCTACATTTTATGATCATTATTCTCTGCCTCTCCATGCCCCTACCTGTCTCGAATACATACCATAATTATCGGCAACCTATTTTCAACCCCATGTCTTATATCTTTACACATTAACTTTGTCCACGCGACTAGATTTAGCCTAGATTTAGAGTACATTCTTCTCCAGAACATTCCCTTGCCGTACCAACCACTTCAAAAGACTGATTTTCCTTCCTGTCAGGGATACGTGCCCAGATTATAGATGAAAGGTGTAAAGCTCATTAGCAAGTGGAGCTGTTTCACTCTTTTCCCATCTCAAGACAGAATTTACTCGCTAAGATAAAAGCCTTTGACCTGGAATGTCATAGTCATCTTGTTACACTTAGTGCCCTAAGACTCCCTGTAATATATGAAAAGAAAATGTATAGGTAAAAAATAATGAAAGGCCCACACCTTTTTACTGGACTTGAGAATACCGCCAGTGTTACATTTTGCTATACGAGATTAAATATTACTTTCCCCCTGTTAAGTGAGTAACACTTTTCTCACATAGAATAGTCACCCTATTCCCCAACTAATTCAAATTGCACTCATGAAAAATTTGATATCTCCGTTTGTTTGTTTTATCTCCACCTGACTAAAGCCATAAATAAGAAATTGTCGTTATGCGACATTAAGTAGAATCCTGGTCAATTTATCAGTAATACATAACTGTACTTCAATCTTTATAATAATTATATGGCGAAGCAGTAGAAGTACTTTTCCAAGCTTTAACCACCTACCACCTACAGATATGGAATCTATTATGGCAGTAACGACAAAACCACTTCTGCCGACTTTTGTGTTCTTTCTCCATTCACACACATAACAAAATGTGAAAAGTATATGTGTCTTCTCATTATGAAGCTATTTACATGTCGCTGGCCAGATGTGTGGGTCAAACTAGCATCTGTCAGTCGGTTAATCCACATGTTCAGGTGACAGATGCGCATGGCTTGAGAGACGCACCCCAGAAACCTAATTCAGCGGATCCTTTGATGATGAGAACTCATGAAGAATAAACTGACTTAAAGATTACATGAAACGTAACGGACACGAGTGGCTTTAGAGAGCGCAGTGGCTTGCAAGAGCACTGTTTGGAGATCCATGAAAGAGTCGTTAATATGAACCAACCATTCCACAACGGGCGCAGGTATTTCAACGAGCGTTGGGTTAAATCCCAATGGGACGTACAGGGCGGGGTTATGTCCATCGGTAGAGCGAAGCAGCATATAAACGGAGGCCCCTGTTCAATTCTCTGCTGAGCATAATGTTATAAGCCAAGTCCTGAATTTTCCGTCTGGGATACCTTCTTCATAAACGATCCTAAAAAAGAAAACGAGAGATGTAAAATCTACGACCACTATTTACTTCCAAATGAGAATTGTCTTTCTCTGTCTCTCACTCTCTGTTTCTCTCTCTCCCTAGCTCTCTCTCTTTCTCTCTCTCCCTCTCTACTTTTCTCTATAACACACTCACAAACACACACGCGCATGCAAAGCACAAGCCAAGTTCGAACGCTCACCAAACTGTACGTATGAACAAAACGGGCGGATTTTGTGGGCGTTCGTGAGTTCTTCAATCAAGCCTCAACTTCTTTTGACGCAATAATGCGTATCAGTCATGCATGGCCCGACCATTTCCTTAGGTCGAAAAAAATACTCTTTCAAACTGCTTCTATTCTCTTAGGCCTCGGCTGGCAGACTGGCAGGTGACACTAATGAAAGCTGGCTAATAGCACGTCGTGCGGTGGTGAGCCCAATAGTTAGCCCCGGTCCTCGCACAAAGTTACCTTAGTGTGTTAGTGTGTGGGTGTTGGTGTGATGGGACAAAGCCAACCGAAGGAGCCAAGCTCAATAGACAAAACTAGAATTCTAATTTAAAAAAACTGTTATTGTGAGCCTTTTGTTTCATTTCTTCTCTGCGTATGGTCGTTTCTAAAAGGAGGACAATTACAATGTCATCTATCTCCATCTCCACGTTCCTCTCTCTCTTGCTCTCTCTCTCTCTCTCTCTCTCTCTCTCTCTCTCTCTCTCTCTCTCCCTCTCTCTCTATCTCTC
>RQTK01000179.1:448021-494696 GCA_003991915.1 Elysia chlorotica
TCTTCTTCTTCTTCTTCTTCTTCTTCTTCTTCTTCTTCTTCTTCTTCTTCTTCTTCTTCTTCTTCTTCTTTTTTTTCTTCTTCTTCTGCTGATTCTTCTTTTCCTTCTTTCTTTCATTTCCTAATTTCTTCCTTCTAATTATCTTCTTTATTGCTCTCTAAATATCTACCGATCTATCTCTTTTGGTCCGCGTCTCATTTTCTTCCCTATCCTTAAAGAAACTCAAGTTTAATATTCAATTTGCTGTTGAGCTAGAGTCGCCTCCGTGTGTCTTAATTAAGGACATTCTTCTCGTTCAGCTCACGCACAAAAAGCATCCATTTTGTGTGACAATCCATGTGGCACTCGCCCCTGCCTGTGGCTCGCGCAATCGCTTACACAACAGCCTCACTATCGATTGGTCTGTACAGGGACACCCTTTAAAGAGAGTGTTAGAGATATCGATCCAACAGTTGCCCATTTTTCTTTCCGCCACATGATTAATGGTGTGGACCGAGCTGCTTGTATGTTTTTCTCTTTTCTTATTTCAAATATTTTTTATCGTAACCAAAACTTTATGCTTAGATAAGATTGTAGCATCGAGAGAAACTTTAATGTGTAGCTTTTCAACTTAAGCCCTTTTAACAAAGAGTGAAGTTAATTAATATTTCAAACAGCATGCCTACCCTGTGGAAATGAAGGACAGGCGTCTAACGTTGTATTTCAATTATTGATAATAACAGTTAAGCTGCGTTACGAAAACAAAAATAACATCAGTTCACACTAACTATAAAATTGGTCTTGCTCTATCTCAAGATATATGGTCAGGATACATTAAGGATTGCCGGTACCAAAGTCCTCTCTCTAATCGTCTCCATGCTATGATCAACTGGGTACCTCTTGTCTGAGCATAACTATTAATTATTTGATATGAGTGGCCATACGCACCCTCAGAGAGGGCAGACACAAACAGAATCAGTGTTCTCACTCACGTCTGCGTGGCTTGAGTGCGCCAAAGGTCAGGGGTGAAAGGTGAAGGTCGAATCTCCAGCTTGGACCTTTCTTCAAACGGAAGCCGCGTCCTACACAAATAACTATCGTCAGTGGAACTAGTGGGACCGTGGATGCTCGACATGTTTATACTCTCGAGGCAAGGAACAATGGGTTTAGTGTTTTTCTGACCAGTCGAGACCACCTGGACTAGTTCCCTTGCTCTTAATAAAAACATGCGTGTTTGTAAAACACTAAGATTATTTGTTCCAGCTGCCTAAACTAAGAGTAAGAATCATACAAGCAGGAATAATGCGTGCACGTATTGGTTCAAATCCGAATTATTTAATTTGGTGTGATGTGAACGAAGTTCATACACTGTTTAAAAGAAGTATAATTGTATTTAGGTGAAAGTGGCTGGGCTTTCTATTTTATAATGATGTATTTAGAGCAAGTCTAATATAAGTTATAATGGAAAAAAGGACATGTTAAGGATACAAATTGAAAAATGGTGTATGTTAGAAATGAGAGGCAGAAACAGGCAGACAGAGAAAGGCAAGCAGATAGAAAGAGAAACAGACACACAGACAGACAGACAGACAGACGGGCAAGCAATAGAACATGATGGCCAAAATGAAACGCCAGAACGAACATGAATCGACTTGCTCCGTGTGACTCCATTTCTACAGCAAGTACTTGAGGAACCAGACAAAGCAACAATGCAAGAGTCAAATTTGCCCGAGACTCAGAGCGCATGCACAATTTAATATTGATATCCGTTGACGACCGTCAGACAATCGGTTCTCCAGTGTCCGCACGGTGCCCATGCACTCACCGGCCACTATCGCATGACATGCAGACAGCGCAGACAGGGGAAGTCATTCTGTGATCAGTAAGTCTGGCGCCATGTTAAATCGGCCCCAAGTGGGAAAAGTGCGGGTAAACCATTCTGTGCGGTAGAATAACTAGTTGGCGTTGAAAACCGATTTGCTTCCATGCTTTCACACGTCTGTGTCTAAGACCGCTTATGAAACGGGTTCTTATTATACCAGCATGCAATCATTGCCATAAAAGTCACCCATGTGTTCTTTTGTTCCATTGGAACCTACAAACAAATTTAAAATAATTCCAGACCGAATTACCAAAGATAACCGGAATCTTTCTTTTCAACAGAAAATCGGTCCGTTCAAAATATGTGGTATCACTGTACCGGTACTAAGTACAAAAATAGATGTAGAATTATAATGTATAGTATAATCGAGCGTCTAATTGCTGAATCTACTTCCTCCGTGTATATAAAACTGGTGATTATTTAGTTCGAACCTTTTTTTTTTCAGAATTCGAAGAACATCATGGGTAGGCAAGGCAATGCACATTACCCGATTCTTTTGAACCAATACTGTAGAACAAAGGCTACCCTTGAGTAGAACTGATGAACCAAAGAACTTCTAGCTGGCTCTGATTTAATAACCTGTCCAAAATTGGTGCGCAGAGTGTCCATTGCTAATGCGCACCATGATGCGATGGTCAAACTGTGAGTGCGTTCATCTGTGCGTTTCGTGTCACCCACGGGTCAAAGGGCTCGGCTACAAACAAGGCGCCATGATTCACAGTAATTAGTCTGTGGACAATGAGGGTTTGTGGACATCCGCTCAGGCGTTTCCTTGACGCGAAATAACAATCACTCATAATTTCTTTGATCCTCCAGATAATTCGAGGCCGTCGTCGATGTATCAACCTTTCAGCTTACAAACAGTGCTATTTTAATTGCATAGAGATATTCTTGTAATTCTTCGTTAGAGTGCGTGATACGTTATTATTTTGTCCCTGAGTCTTTGAATCAATTTCTTAAACATGCTCTCACTGTCTGTCTGTCTGTCTGTCTCAGTCTCTGTCTGTCTGTCTGTCTGTCTGTCTCAGTCTCTGTTTGTCTGTCTGTCTGTCTGTCTGTCCGTCTACCTCTGCATGTCTCTCTCTATCGCTGTCTGTCTGTCTATGTTTCTCTCTGCCTCTCTCTGTCTGTTCGTCTGTCTGTCGGCCTGTCTGTCTGTCTGTCTGTCAGTCTGTCTGTCTATGTCTGTCTGTCTCTCTCTCTGTCTCTCTCTCTCTCTGTCTCTCTCTCTATCTATCTATCTATCTATCTATCTCTCTCTCACACACACACACACTTAGCTGCTTCATTTCTGTAACTCTCTGCAACAAACACCAGGCCCAATCAGTGTGTTATTGCGTGCAGTTCAGTCTGGAAGTATTTTTTATTAGCGTTGTTGAGATATTATACTCTTTTTACAAAGAAAGGAAACAATCATTTTTTTTTATAACGGCCTTCTGTGATAATGAACTAGTTTGAAATCATCCTCTGTGCATACGACTTACGCGGCGTTAGGTCGAACTGCAAAGCATTCAATTATTTTATTTCATAACAACCTTTCTTCTGAACAAATTGATAATCTCTGTTGCTTTTAACATTCATTCTTTGTTTTGTCTGTTCATTATAAATGGCCAAAACAAAAATATAGCATTAAACTCAACCTTTTGCCTGCATAGAAAATGTCATTTTCAGTGACTCAACTACGGCTGAACAGACCAATTCGTTCTCTCTGTCATTGTCATAGCCATGCCAGGTGGATAATGAGACAGGGCAGTTGTGACAGTACACCATGACCCTCACATTAATTTCCATCCGACCTCAGAAGTCTGAAGGTCCTTCTCTGAGCCAGGCTTGTAATGGTGATTACTTATTTCCGGCAGCGGTGTACTTAAACAGCAACATACAGCAGTGCTAGCTCTGATGCCTTTCATTGATCATAAATGCAAAAACAACCTTGGACTGGCAACCTTATTTCAGAGAACTGGTAAACTTAGATAGCTGAAAGAGACTGGCAATGAGGCTTATAGAGAGAGAGAAAGAAAGAGTGAACAAGAGAAATAAAGAGAGAGAGAGAGAGAGAGAGAGAGAGAGAGAGAGAGAGAGGCGGGGGGAAGGGTGGAGAAGGAAGAAACTGAAAGGAAACAAAAATTGTTTTGCTCACGATATCATCCCTTGACAATTCTCTTCATTTTCCAAACGTCCTTTCTTATAACGATGAGTTCGTTTCTGTCTATGTTCACAGATTCCGCTCTTACTTTTTCCTTTCATCGACCCTATGAAACTGTTAATTTAGGTTGGAATTTACAGTGTATAGAAGCTGTCATCACCGAAATAGACAGCATCTCAAATGAACTTACCTGTTGATCCCTCGATCATACATCACTTTTGTTAATTATGCCGTACACTGTTAAATATTGTTTATCTGTGACTTTCACCCACCCTACCACAGACTGATAAACACTGAAGGTACGGTTTCAAAGAAGATAAAAATTATAAAAAATCTGGTAGCTTCTGTTTTATTTACAGTTTTTTTAAGCATACGTAATTGAACTTCTTTATGTATAATCTCTCTCTCTCTCTCTCTCTCTCTCTCTCTCTCTCTCTCTCTCTCTCTCTCTCTCTTCCTCTTTCTCAACCATTCTTAGTTCTATCTATTCACCCATCTATGTGGCAGCAAAACAATCCAATTTTCTCTATTACGTTTGAAATAATATTATACTCGATACCCTATAGAACTACCCGTTTCGCAAGACGAGTTACACCGATACGTCTCAGTCTTTATTCACATCAAAATCTATAGACGCAAGTTGTTGTTTTTTTAAGTTTCTCTGTCTCCTTATCATTGTGTTAAGATAAAAAAAAAGAATCACTGCTTTTCTTAATTCAGTATTGTATTGTTTCTTCTTAGGCTATCCTCATTATTGCAGTTTTTGAATATGCACTTTATCATAAGCTCAGCAAGCAAACAGTATTTTAGCTCTCTTTATTCCTCCCAAACTAAAACAAAAATGGCGCACAAAAATCGATGGGCCCAAAGACAGGCCCCCACTCACACCTAGCACCTCTCCCACCTGCCTCTTCTCTTTGTTTTCACTAACGCAACAAAGAGAAACACGCACGCGCACGGGCGTTGGAACTCCTGGAACTCGCTTTCCTTCACATAAAAAGGAAAAATCCCGGGATGCTTTAATACCCCCTGTATTTATCTGGGTACTATTAATGGCGCTCCTGTCATCTCTAATCTCTAATCTCCCTGTCAGTACACATGTACCCACCTAGCATTCGCATGCCAGGCCTCGGGACAAAGCGGCTGCCCGGCGGAGGGTATCAGGTCTAATGAACGCAAACTAGCCCCAGATAATGACAGGCTAGCACAAGCAGCCCTGCAGTTGGCCAGTGAGCTCACTCTGGACCACTCTGGACTACGCCCATTCTACTATCTCTCTTTGTTACAGCCAATTTAGTGAATTAAGACCATCGCATTCTCCCCACCATTTCACATTCATCATACATGTAGCGTCCATTACAAAAAAACCTCCTCACCGAAAACCGGGGGAATAGTCTTGTAAATATATCAAATTGAACGAGCAAATCTTACAATGTAGAATGTAAAACCTTGTATTAGACGATGGTCAAAAGCAGTTTCTTCCGCACCTCTGTGATAAAATCACAATACTTTCATAGTTGGAAAAAAAAAGATTTCGTTCGCTTTTTCCCCTGTTGTTAATGAACACGTTTTGTGTGTGTGTGTGTTTTTATTTTGTTGTTGTTGTTGTTTTGTTGTTTGTTTGTTGTGTTGTTGTTGTTGTTGTTGTTTTTTAGGGGGGGGGAGGTATTTCGGTGCAGTTCGATGGATCAATATCGTCCCGAGGTAGCCTACACGATATAGGCCATAAACGAAAAGAATTGGCCCATTCCCTTGATATTTTACAAGTTGAAAATCTTGGCTAATCAAAGCCGATACATTTAGAGGTTTTTTCACCTTTCTACTTTTTTCTTGTCCTTTTTTGCCGTAAAAAGTTCTTGTTTGAATTATTTTTTTTTAACTAACGTACTAAATGATGGTCATCTCAAAGTACCTGAAGAAGATCAATGAAAAATTACACGCCATTAATATCAAAATTATAAAATGAACTATGTGCTACTTAACAGGTAAACCGAAGAAAATAAAAAATCATCACATAACCCTGTTTATATGACTGTTGCTAACTTCCACTGAAGCGCACACAAAGCAAAGTAATAGCTGTCACCACCCTAATGATGGGAGAGATCACTCACGACAAACTCGAACGCTCGAGGTCGGTGCTATTACATGAACTAACAGGGTGTCAACTCGTAGATATATCCCCACCTGCTGCAGGTTGAGAGACGAGTACTGCACTTCTAGATAAGGTCTGGTTTACGTCATAAACTCAATCTGACGATAATTCGACGATGAATAGAGTGTAGTTATAAGGCTGTTTGTAGCCTGGTATTACACAGGGTGAAAGACAAAAAGTAGGAGTATAGCATTAGGGCGTTAAAGAGAGTTGTCTACACCTTAAGTTAAAAAGTCGACTTTTTAGCCGAAAAGAAATTATGTTCTATTTTTAGAACTCTGAAAATAAAAGACAACTTAAGAATAGATGTAGTTTTATACGCCACTCTACGAAGACAAACCCAACAAAAACTGTTTCATAAGATATGGAACAGACAGTTAACGTTCAAAGTACATTGTACCTCAAGGGGGATCAGTTTCTGTTATTTACTGGAAGTACACAAAAGAATTACTCTCCTTGACCTAATCATGTTATTTCATAATCTTCATGAAAGAATGGTGGCTGATAATTGCCTGCGGTTGTACACAAATCATAAGTTGTACAAAATTGTATTCCTACCAAACTAAATAAAGATAACGATAGGACCCATGTAGAATCTTTTGAGACAGTATTTTATCTTAATACAATTATACATATTGATATAATGTAATGTTAAAGAAATAAATAAAAACTCTGCACTGTTTTGTTTCTTGTTTTTGTTTAGGTTTTGTTTGTTTGTTGTTGTTGTTTGTGATTCTCTGAGATTTTTATCCAAACCTGACAAAGCTTTATTCAGGTAAATGCCCTTAGCGAAAATAAACATTGGTGTATTTGACATGTGGTAAGGTCGATGTAAACAACAAAATGATATGAAGTTTAATTTAACAAAAATGTAATCTATGTTCGGTTCAACATAAAAAAAAAGGAGTTGAATTACAGCACATGTAAACGTTTGCTTTTATATTGATGGTTTGCTATATAAAAATGTTGCTTAAAATAAAAAGAAGTAAGTAGGGTTTGCCTTTTACTTTTTTGAGACGAGTTAAGCCATATCGATTCGCACTCACACTTTTTAATGTGGATTCACTGTGGGGAAATTATATATTATTTAAAAAACAAGAACAGAACAAGAAGGTGAGTGAATATGAAATTATGTTGAGAACCAAGAAGGCATGGATCTATCTCTATCACTTTCACTTCTCTCTGCATTTTCTTTTCTTACATTTCTCAGTCAGTGAGTCTTGCCTATTATAATTGTTTTTAAAAATTAAAAATAAAACACCCAGCAATAAACGCCTCATAAAGCACAGTCTTCAAACAAAATTATAAACCTTGACACGACCCAATTCGCACCGACATTAATTTGAGATCGTTTATGACTTGTCGATTTTAATCAATAACAATGTGAGCATTGGAGCACCTTCTGTGAATGTAGATCCCTCTGCCCTGGAAATTTATTTTATTTTCCTCTCTTTCAGTCACATTTTAATGCGACACATCATAAAAGCGGATCTTTTATGCAGCATTGGCAATAGTTAAAAGGGAAGAACGTTTTAATGATAAGGACTGCCTACGTAGCTTTATTTAGCTAGTCTTAAAAGCTGATGGATGGTATACCATTCAGATATAATTTATTTCAACAGTAGAATGGTGCTTAATAAAACATGGAGGTGGGTGGGAATGAGGTTCTGTGATGAAAGAAAAAATAAATCGGACGAATAATACAGTAATAAAGAAGGATATTCGGTGAAGAGAAAAAGGGATGGAAAGGGAATGGAGGGAGAAGATCAAGATAGCGAATGAGCCAGATAGAAAGAAATAAGACCAAGGGGATACCCTGTACAGCGCTTCACGCAACAGCTACAATGTACTTTGTGAACAGGACCGATTCCCAATCTTCTCACTACCCAAATGGCACGCGCGTTAACAGGCGGCAGCCCCAGGAAGTGTCGAGAATCTAAACCAAGATCTAGCACACACTCACATGTGTGTGTGTGTGTGTGTGTGTGTGTGTTCTGTGAAGCTTGGGCCTCAGTAGGGGAGCTTCGACTGCTGATCGATAATTTCCTGTAGCATCCTTCCTTAGAAACAGAGGGGTCCCTCTTCACCATTGTAGAGAGGAGAAAACTGAGAAAGTCTTCAAAGAAAAGAAAACAGGCGAAACAAAAACTATGTGTATGACTGTGCGAGTTGTATTGCTCACGCTGAAAGAACCCAACAATCTCTTGTTTCCTCTTAACCAAGCGCTAGGGAGGAGGTGGATGTATGTTTAAATATGTCCGATTGATCACCTGAGCGCACTAAGTCAACGTTGTAATTGATCAGTTGATCAAGTTAATTGGATAATTTTATCAACTTAATCGATAAGGATGAGGTCTCTTACATTCAAAAGTCTAACAGACAAAGCACTCGTCTTTGAAACACTTTTCTTCCAGAAATTAATTCATCTTCACCTCGAGCTGTAGGTTCAATTTGCTCATCAACACTTCTTCATTGAATTGCTACTCGAAGTGTTACTGCATACTTATTAAGCTCAAATAATAAATGTTCATTGAGCGTTTATATAGCTGTTACCAAAAAGACGAATGTCTTACGAAATGGCGTTAATGTTAAAATCCAATGATTAAATGAGCTACCAGGGCTTTTTAAACAGACATTTACTTCGCACACAAAAAAGAAAGGGTAGGCATACATATTACCTACCTATTACCAATTAGTTGCATTAATCAAATATTTACTACGTTGCCAGTTTCACCCAAAAAGTATTTTACTTTTTATCAGAGCTACTGAAGAACAACAAAATCTCGCTTTCTGCTAACATCTTTATTTCACCCTTCATATTTCGTATCTACAGAGCGCACTTTGCTTTACAAGGATCAAATATCCCCTTCTTAAATACGCAATACGTATCCAAATGTTAGAGTAAAAGTTAAGAAAGTCAAGAACAATGGTCTTAAATGTATACGCAATACATGTCCAAATGTTAGAGTAAAAGTTAAAAAAGCCACGAACAATGGTCTTAAATACGCAATACATGTCCATATATTAAAGTAAAAGTTAAGAAAGCCAAGAACAATGGGCTTAAATACGCAATACATATATCCAAAATGTAATGTTAGAGTAAAAGTTAAGATAGCCAAGCACAATGTTCAGACCGTTCCGACTCCAACCTCTATGTGACATATAAAACACCAACTCCGGAAAAGACAAACTAGCCAATGTGCAGCATGACAGTTCCTGGGTCAAACCCAGCTTGTTACACACCAACATGGGATGGTTGGATCTTCGCGTGTGTGTATTGTAATTTTTTTTTATATATATAATGTGATGTGTCAATTTTTTTTCTTATCTTAATCTATTTGAGATTATTTTATTAGTTTCATAAGATGTAGAAAAGATGAATCAAAACAAAACAAAAACCAATTTTATAAATTTCTTTTTACGTTGGTGCAAAGTGTACCACTACCCCTATTTGTTTGTATCATGCACGTAAATAACAAAAGAATGCTGGATTTTGTCTGACGGCTAAGATAGAAGTCATATAAACAAAGTTTGCGGCATAAGGCTCTGTTAATACAGAGTGCGAGCGCGAACGCGACTTTTTAGCAGTTCAGCCATTCAAATAGAGTGCGAACACGAACGCGGAAAACGCTGTACGGCTCTCGAGGCGGATCGTCATTTTCTTGTTGTGATGGTTAAAGTTTGGTCATTTGGTCATTAAATGTTGGAGTCATGGCACAGATAGTCAGACACGGAGGCGATTTATAGCTCCCACTCTATCGTAATTCTTGTATGTATTTCTCTCAGAGCTAAAATTAATGGTATCAGTGTGAAAATTGCTGACGTGAAAGTTAGAATGTGTTTAATTCATGAATTGGTTCATACAGTTCCGTTATTTCTTTTCAAGTTCCATACCATTCTGGAAACTGGCAAAATCAATTGAGAGTCATTTCAATTACATACATGTCAGTCCACCTTTCTCTCAGATTCCCATGCCTACGAGTTTCTATTTTCTGATATGATGCAAAGGATGTGGTGCTAGCTGATTTGTTGATACAACTTGATATTGTAGCAAGAAATCCGACGCGACGGTCTCAAAACTTCGCTCTCGGGACAATCTAGGCGGTCGACTGCGCGAACAAGTATTAAATCGCGCTCGTGTTCGCCCTCTATTTGAACGGTTGTTTTCTTTATGTGACTCAACCATTCCAGGACGAAAAATCGCGTCCACGTTTGTGTATTAAACGGACCTTAATGGCTCGTTAGATACGGCGTTCGTTGTTTCGTTGTGCCATCCAAAGTCTCGCTGAGGCTAATTAATGTATGGTTGTATCTTTAATGCATAGAAGTAGCATCGCATATTTTTTACTTCTTTTACCTCTGAAAATGTACAATACTCAAATATTATATAACACTAACAGTTCTGACATTACATGTATTTCACTTTTCCCTCTTACGTGATCTACCAGACAATATACAAGCAACAATAGACCTGTCATAATTGCAGTACAGACATGTATACATTTTCATGGTTACACCTATTTTATATATGGCTTCGTTAATTTGTTTTAAAATAGTTTGACCATTGAGTAAGGATTTCACGGCGTAAGAAGGAGTAGATTCTATAGGTTGTTTGTTTTTCTTTCCTTAAAGCTCGTCGCTGTTAGGCTTGTTTATAAACAAAATAAGTTATATTGGTTGACTATGATATTGCCCATCCTGCTTTTCTTTCTCTCTCTCTCTCTCTCTCTCTCTCTCTCTCTCTCTCTCTCTCTCTCTCTCTCTCTCTCTCTCTCTCTCTCCCTCTCTCTATCTATTTATCTATCTATCTCTCTATTCACCCATCGTTTTCTCAAAATAATTGTGTCTCTTTTCTTAACCCTCTTTCTCTTTCATTATAAATCTGACAATCTATTTGTCTCTCTCAATTATTACTTCCCAAACTTCCACTGCATGTCTTTCTGATAAACTAGTTCAAAATACTGTAACATGGCACACCGACATTTTCACTAATCAATGTAAGAAACCTGTTATTTACAATGTTTACGTTTTTGTAATATGGTTTACTTAAAATAATATCCAACTATAGACTACAACCTGAGCAAGCCATTGTACTTACCTATACGGTTGGTCAATCCTTGATGCTTTACAATGTAATCCTTTTAGGGATGTTTTTGTGTACACACGCGTGATCAAATGTCATCACAGTGTTATTGATTCGGTATGTTTGCTTTTATGTTTTTTTTACAATGAGGCAAATTTCAAGTACAATGCTTCACAATATTTATTTTGTTATTTTAGAACGGAAATATTGTTAGACTTTCACAATATGAAAAAGAACTTCATTGTTAAATGGATTAACAAGAACAACGAGGCTAAAAATTAAACAAAATGAATTCAATAAAAAATGGTCTATATATGAAAGTAAGCATTTCTTGTTGAAGCTTACGCAAAACCTTAGATATCGTGCCTGTAGTTTTTTTTTCAAGCTAGGCCTACTTGTTAAGTAAATTAATGTTGAACATAATAAACAAAATTAAAATAAAACGCCACACTGGTGTAACGACTCCTATATTTAGGTGATTATTATAGGAGGGGAGGGGGCGGAATTCTACTGGGATGGCAGAGTAAAAATTCTAGAACCTCGTCTTAATATTCACGAAAAAGAAATCGCAACGAAAGTATGTTTCCATTTTAGAAGTCATCGGTAAGGCCAAATGTATGTAGGCCTATATACATATTAATTTTGATAATTCTTCTTGTCTAGAGTTACAATGAATTTTCTATCGCATTTAAACAAGCAATCATTCAGCGTTATACATGCTCTAGTTCTACGATGTATATAGTTAGTTACGTTTATTTTATTCTACAAAGACAGCATATGCACCTTTAAATTCCGTAACCGAAACACACAGTTGGTCTGCAAGAATTTTTAAATATCAAATCACAGTAAACACACTGTTGGTCCAGAAGCTTCACAGTTTCAATAATTTACAGTCCACTTCATCCACGTGTTATGCTCGGCGCATACACCTCTTGCTTCCACAGAACCGAGCTATGCCAAACACTGCTTGTGTATCAACAGCTTAGATTCCAGATTACATTTTCGATTAAGATCTGTGATCGATTTCCACAGCTCTCGTAGTACAAGCGCTGACCCTCTGGCTCGGCTAGCGCGCGGCGACAGAGCATTACAGAGCGGGTAGTGGAACAACCTGCCCGCCCGGCCCGCGCGCCGCGCCTCATGTTGGTGCTCCAGTGCCGCTGCGCTCTTTCATCATCCCACAGGATCAACATGACGTGAAATTGTACCCCAGCAAAGCTGCCTGGTGGTCGCTGTGATAGGCCCGGTGTCGTATTGGTGGTCGGGATTAATAATTGTTGGGGCGGGCTTGAGTACACATATTATGAGACTGAGAGAAGAAAGGGACGTTGTCAAAATGAGGTGCTTGTGCGACACAAATGAGAGAGAGAGAGAGAGAGAGAGAGAGAGAGAGAGAATCAGAAAGATAGAGAGAGATGCACAATTTATATATAAAGACATTCTATTGTGAACATTTTAAAGATAAAAATACTAAAGATGTAAGGAAACTCAGTACCTTCTGGGTAAAGAGTTTTCTAAATTAATGTACAAACTTTCAGGTCAACAAGTTGAAATGGTATGCAAGAGAGTGAAAATTTAAGAATATCTAATTCTGAATACAATATCTTTCTAATAAAAAAAGTTATTAAATTTAAAATGGTGTGAGGACATTTTAGTATTTAGTAGGAGGCATAATTTGATACTTGGTTGATATGCAGTAAGGAAAGCGGGTAAAAAAACATTCGCAATTCACTCATGGCTTGGCAAATAAAGAGGTAATGAAACTCATCGTCAATATCTCCCGAGGAGCACCTATTACATTTATTACTTTGAACGACGTTTATCATGTATAAATTATTGTTAATATGTAGACTACGGGTTCTAAGAAGAGCAAATATTCTTCGCTGCTGCAGAGAGGTCAGCATCTTAGCATAGTCTGGAATTTTATTTGCATGTTATAACTGCATCATTCTCTTGCTAACTGTTACATATAAGTCTTCTTTGCAATTCGGATATAAAAAGGATACAATTTCCAATCTCTTGAGCATACCATACAAATGCCAGACCAGTATGAAAAGGGGCATTTCGAATTTCTGATGCCCAGTTGAACCTAAAAGATCTGCGTATCTTTTTTGTTGCTGGTAAAGATATAGACAGACATGGCGAAACAGGTAGGAAGCAGGTGAATTTTAATGGGTAGGGGAGTAAAAGAAAAGTACCCGGTATATAGCCTAAACAAAAAATAATAATCAACCGGAGTAGCACGATAACTAGCAGAGAGACAGACAGATATATACATACAGAGAGAGAGAGAGAGAGAGAGAGAGAGAGAGAGAGAGATGGGGAAAGAGAAAGAGACAAAAACAGATCGAGAAGACAAAAATAGAATAGAATAGAGATAGAGACAGAGAGAGGCAGAGAGACCTTAAAAGGAAAAGATAAACTGTATTATTGTTTAAAAAAAAAAATTAATGATTTACATTATGTTAAACTAAATAGCTCTTTCGTTTAAAAAAGAATTACCGAAACAGAAAATGTGAACGGAAAGTGTGGGTACACTGTATCTTCCTTCTGCTTTTATTTTCTTTGCTTCCGAAGCCATTGAATGCAATTTTTTTATACTACATCTATTAAAAGAAAATGTTAGAGGAAAAAATAGTGCAAAAACAGATTCAATAACTTTGAAAAGTAGAAATACTTCACAGCATTCACAATTTTAAACCAAGCATTGTCTTTCATTGTCAAGCTTTAATGGCTAAAAGCATAATGCATTATAATTATGAAATCTACTTTTTGTTTTGTTTTAGTGAAAAGTTAGGCGAGGGCGGCTTTAGATGTGTGTATGTGAAGGTGTGTGAGCGTATGTATTTTCTTTATTTTTTTAAGTTCATGATGATCAACGAAGGCCAGAATGTTCATAGAGTTGGGGATCACGCATTTTTAAAACTCCGAGATAAGTTCCTCTCTGCATCAGAAATAATGTTTAATTTACTTTAACTTATTGATTTACCGTCTTAACATCTTTAAATACGCCACTATCTGCACAGCTAAAATAAGAAAAACATGTAGGTTCATGGTATTACGTATTCTTTGGTAAGGACACTTGAAATAATAAATAACGAGTGGCTCACCAGTCCTGCCCTTCGTGTCGAGATAAAACCAGAGGGTGGCGAGCACGTTGTGCATGTTATGCCAAAAGGAAACGTTTCGTCGAAGACAGCCAAGCTCTCTCCCAGTTGAACGTCCCCTGGGACTCAAGGAAGTTCCTACGGGGCCCCAGAGCTGGGAATCTGGTCACATTACAATGGACTGGTATCATGGCGAAAAGGTTATTTTCATCATAATAAAATGTAAAACATTTTTATTAAAGCTCGTCGCTGTTCTGGCCACACCACAAGACAGAATGTGAGAATCTCTGCGGTTGGGTCGGAGTTAGTAAAACGTGTCAGGCTGAGACAGAACTCCTGGTATACCCGTTCTTATTGCGACAGCAGGTCAAAATGTCAGTCTTTGGATACACCGCCATTATAAGATATCCCCAAGAAGGCTAAAAGAAACAGAGAGAGAGAGAGAGAGAGAGAGAGAGAGAGAGAGTGAGGGGAGACAGAGACAGATAAAGAGAAATAGAGAGACAAGCAGACAGACATAGAGAAACAGGGAGAGATTCCCAAAAAGTACTATTTCTGCGGAATCTCCAAGGGAAAAGCACAAGTCGGAGCCGACGCGGCTAAGTTCTATTTCTAACACAGTTCCCAGACTGCAAGCCTCGGGCGAAATCCCTAACCCTGGTCCAGAATAAAGAAAAAAATATTATTCCACAGATGCCACTCATAAACAGTGAGCACAGATCTAAACACACTTGATCACCTCTTCGAAAGTTTTTCTTGGTTCTGCGAGCAGACCTTTAGGCGGAGTTTAGATATAGCCTGGGTCAGTTCAAAGGTAGTTCGTGAAAAGTCCTGGATTATATCTCCATCCAGACAAAAGAGACCAAATTGCTTCTCCTCCCGAGCAGTTCTTTTTAAGAACTTACCCCCGGCCTGTGTCACGAATAGAACATAACGGTACATGTAGTTACAATGAAGCGTCCATCGGATTCAGGAAGGTTTGAAATAAAAGTCGCCTGTTGATGGTTTAGATTTTTTATTTTAAGATGGAAAATTAATTCCTAAAAAAGCGTGTTTGTTGTTGTTGTTGTTGATGTTGTTGTTGTTGTTGTTGTTGTTGTTGTTGTTGTTGTTGTTGTTGTTGTTGTTGTTGTTGTTGTTGTTGTTGTTGTTTTTTAATAATATATTTCTTTAATTTTGTTCATTTATTGATATCTGATATCTTCAAGACAAAATTAATAACATGCTGGTGTAAAATTCAACAAGAACAAAAATGGTCTGCGCAACTTACATTTGAGGCATCTTTACACAGTATGCATGTTGGGTTGTAGGTTCAAAGTTGTTATAAGCTTACGACTTGTCTTGGGAAATGCAAATAAGAAGGCTACCCCTAGGTTGTACTTGCTACCTTTATTTTTGTTTAGCATTTTTTAAAATTATTTTACTTGTGTATTGTTCTACACAGAAATAGCTTGTAGTACTAGTAATAATGACTTGCACTTACAAACATTTTGTAGGCTAGTACCAAAGATCTAAGCAGTCCCAATTTAACAAGACATTAACATGATATCATGGCTACTAATGATGCTGTAAACCTATGGGAGGGTTCGTGAGCCGACCATAGTTTGAGAACAGTACGGTAATGATTTAGGCCTTCCTTCTTCACAGGAGCTTACCACATGGATCGGATTTCCCCGCTGGAAGGATCTCCATAATGTGGTCAAGGAAACCGCTTTTGAGCCGAAGATAAGACGAGTGTTGTCTTTGCTTAGAGTCGCTAGGAGGCTACAAAGGAAACATTGTTTACCGTGTAGGTATGTTTGCCTACATGCCTTAGAAGTTGAATAGAAGTATTTTAAGGTGTAAGGAATCGGTTTCAAAAGGGCGGCGGTCCCCATGCTGTGCAAATATGCCAAGTGACGCGTTACTGCAGCATGTTCTTCTCTCTCTCTCTCTCTCTCTCTCTCTCTCTCTCTCTCTCTCTCTCTCTCTCTCTCTTCTCTCTCTCTTTCTTTCTCTCTCTCTCTCTCTTTTTCTCTCTCTTTTCCCTCTTTTTCTCTCTCTCTCTCTCTCTCTCTCTCGCTCTCTCTCTCTCTCTATCTCTCTCTCTCTCTCTCATCCCTCAGCCCCTCTTTCTCTGACTCCGTGTCTTTCTTTCTGTCTCTCTCCCTGCCTCTCTCTCTCTCTCTCTCTCTCTCTCTCTCTCTCTCTCTCTCTCTCTCTCTCTCTCTCTCTCTCTCTCTCTCTCTCTCTCTCTCTCTCTCTCTCTCTCTCTCTCTCTCTCTCTCTCTCGTTAAAACTCACGACCATGGCCACGTCCGTCGGCAAAGGTAGTTTCTATTGAGAGTAGACACATTTAATCATTCCGAGATAAAATGCTCCTTAAGTTTCCGCTTATGCCCGCGGCCAGAGGTGCCTACCTCCAGAGGCAACTTGGAGGGATTTTGAAAACCAAAAAGCAGGAATTTGACTAAGAAAGAGGGATTTTTTGCGCAACTCCGCACTTACAGACACATCACTTACTAACTACTACTAGTCTAGATCTAGCCTACTAGAGCCCACTAAGACTAAGTAAGAGTTGGCTAACTTAGAAATCTAGTCTAGAATCTATGAATCTACAGCAGTGAAGTAAACAAAAAGAACGCCTTTGTTAACCTGTAAAACATTAGCATAGCTACCAACTTTTGAGAAAGAAATACAGATTTTTAGCGTGGTTAGTCACTATAAACCTAATCGCTGGCCAAGCTTATTTAGTTCAGCTATCAATATTGACTTAGACACTTGTATGCTTAATCATAACTTTAAAAAAGCATTTTTTTCCTTCCTTTTTTGGGAGTATGTGTGTGTTTTTGTTTTGATCTTTTTTGTTGTTGAAATTTTGTTAATTTTTATCTCTAGTGTCATAAACAGCAATATCCAGGCTTTGCATAAATTAAATATAATATTTTAGGATGGCTGAATAAAGAATGTAAACTTTCTAGCTTGCCCAAAGCAATTGGAACTAACACCATTGTCGTTGACTAAACCAACCAGTAGGGTACAAATCCGACATTTAATTTGCCCACCGTCTGCCTCAAACTAAGCACTGAGAACCAGACGCTCTGTCACTTGAGCCAGTTCGCCCCTCAAGATCAACTACACTAGCTCTCGGTTTTTATCAGAATTAGATCTAGATGTAGATCTATACCATCGTATGTCAAACTAGATTTATAATATTAAGCTACAATCTAGATCTAGATTCAACTTCATTAGATGAAGTGTCACTTCGGAACGACAGATAGGTTTGTTTGGATGTATATGTATCTATTCCATCGGCAATGTAACGGTGAATACCGCAAAACGGGCGCCGCCGAAAAGATCGTAAATGTACGATAATGATCGAAAATCTAGATATCCATGAGGATAATTAAAACGATCATCATCAAAAATTTTTTTTTAACAATAACAATTATTCTAATCGATAACGGTGGCATCAGTTTGGCTTGAGTTGCGACACATTAGCGACAGGCATGAGCAACCACCCGTTTAAAATACCAGATCTAGATTAAACTCAGATCTATGTTCCCGAATCCCGACGACAATATATAAGCAAGATTTATATAGAGAAGTGAAAGCTGTGAAGAGAATTAAAGAATTTAGCCTAGTAATAATTATTTCTTTTTAAAGTAGCCAATTTTTCTTGATATTTTAATATACAATAACCAACAAGAGTGGACAAAAGATCTTGTGTGGTATGTAACATCTATGAGCACATGCAATAATGCGCCGCCCAACGAGGATGTGTGTGTGTGTGTGTGTGTGTGTGTGTGTGTCTGTGTGAAAGAGTAGCTGCGATTGTGCCTAGCCCTACAATATACGAAATTGTTTATCTAATCATGAGAGTAAGAACTGTGAGGGGACCGGTGCTTGACAGCGAAGATCGTTTGAAGTCTAAATCAATCTTGGTTTGAGGTCTAAATAAGTCTAACTTGTCGCCCCAAAACTGGATTCTTGGAAACAAACTCTCTACCTAGCAGTAGTAAACACTAAACAAAGCTATGGGATTCACGGATGGACAGATCGCCACCGGCGGAAGCATAATTGCCGATATAGTGGTACACTATTTACGCATTTTTTACCGAAAAGAGCCGCGAGTGAACGTTAAATCTACAAGTTGATTGGAGACTCAGCCGACCCCTACGCTCCTTATGAGACCTTGAATGGCGGTGTTAACGGCTGGGCTAACCGGGCGTTATTGCCGAAAATGGCAGCAACTATTGAGCGATCGACGGGACACCCGATTTTTAGCTGAATACCGTCAAATACGTATTTTTTCAACCAGATACGTCTCGTAAATGTAAAAAACGGGATTTTGCACCACGTGCACGGGAAAGCGGGAGGAATCCCAAAAAGCGGGATAATCCCGCCAAAAGCGGGAGGGTAGGCAGCTCTCATTATGCGTGTATCGAAAAATTAAGACTCCCTTTCCCCATGTTCCCTTATTTGCACAAATAAATAATCTCTAAATAAATCGAGCAGTTTCCTATTGCTTATATCATAGAGCTTTATTACATTAGATTATTATTATTATTATTATTATTATTATTATTATTATTATTATTATAACTATTATTAGCATTGGTGTCAATATATAAAGTGATTATATTGGTATTTTCTCTCTTCTTTTTGT
Organism: Elysia chlorotica; assembly: GCA_003991915.1. Classification (NCBI taxonomy): domain Eukaryota; kingdom Metazoa; phylum Mollusca; class Gastropoda; family Plakobranchidae; genus Elysia; species Elysia chlorotica. The sequence goes on from RQTK01000179.1 coordinate 467,019, forward strand.
AAAATGAGAGAATAATTTTCAGTGTTAAATGGTCATTACTTGGTAAGCTCTCATTCTGAAACAATATTGAATCAAAGGAGCATGAACAAATCTATATGTGTTGTTGTTGTTGTGTGTTGTTGTTTGTTTGTTTTTTTTAATATAACAATATATCTTTTTTTAAAGCATGTAATGTTTCATTTTACGATTTAGAAATACAACTGTGAATAATCATGTAGGCTCCTTGATTGTTACTGTCTGTGATAATATATCAATGATGATAACATTGATTATGACGATGAGGAGGAAGTTGGTGGCGTCGAAGCTTTCTAAATCTAACAATACCACACAAAGTTAACGAAATAAACAAACTTTTGCTTTAGAAATTAGAGTGACTTGATATTAATAAATAATTTGAAACAGTTGGGGCAGTTAACTTTCTTGGGCCAGTAGGCTAGTAGGCTGAACAAACAGAAAAAAACAGTATCACTCTCTCAGCATCATTCTGTCCTATCTATGATCATTGTGACATTGTTAGCGCGCACACTAGTTAGTGTTCACGAGTGTACGGCTACACCAAGCTAAACCAAGCGTGGGTCGACAGTATCATAAGACAAAGTTGTCGATCCTGGTATATCTTGCCCAAGCAACACAGATGCCAGCCGAAGCATGTGATGCCAGGATCAAAGGTCACCGGTCAGCGGGGAATCGCTCTTCGCACATACACGCGAGCCTAGATTCTGGCTTGGCCAGCTATCTAGGTCAAATTGTGCCCAGCGGTTATGCGATTAGCTAACTTTTCAAATATTTAAAAAACTACGCTGATTTCATATATCATTTTTATTGTGACCCTATTTTATTACTATCTGAGACTAAATATACTACTTGGATCTATACTTATGAAGGCATTCTGGAGAAAAGTGTGTTTAAAGTTTTGAATCGAGAGCCGGAAAACAATGGCGGTCTCCAACACAGATCAAGTTTTGCCTCCCCATAGCAAAACACAGAAACCGTCGTGCGACGCGGAAGCTGGTAACCGTCGCACGACAGCCGGTTTATCTTCAGAAACGATTAACCACTGAAAATTGGATCTCCGCATATTGCCTGTGTATGGCCAGGATGCATGTATGAGTTGGTATATTTTCAGCTTTAAGATGTTTGCGGCGACGGGTGGAGAGTTTTTGTAAATTATAGAAATTACTCGAAGTTTCCTTAGGCGTAGAAGAGAGGGGGTGAGTAATGTTTATGTGAGCTAGATTCTATACTGTTTTCGAGTGTTCTTGAATGATGTAGAAGGCGAGCAGAGAGCGATAGATTTAGATGGATGATTAATGGTTTTCTGTAGAGAGAGAAATGTTTAAATTGTGTGCTTACGCTTTATGCTCGAGTTTTAACATTTTGCCGCAGTGAACGTTTTTAGTTTGTTTTTGTTTTTTTTTTTGCTGCTGTTGGATCCGTTAAACATCTCGATAGATTATCAAGTATTGGTTTAGATCTAGATATTTTTTCGTTGTTTTCTTAACCCTCAAACAGGATGTTTATTAACAACGTTAAATTGTTACGTTTCTACAAAGGAATTCTAGTATTTTTTTTATTTCAATATTTCATTAATGTTGCCACGATTGTGTGTTCGACTTCGAGTCGTTGTGATTTACATTCTACAAATTGGCTGTAACAAGGGCCCACTTCATCGAGTCAACGCCACAAAAATATTTTAAAAGCAATAGATCAGTGTTACTTTCATTGTGCGAAATTTTCATTTGGGTTTTAATTTGGATGGTGTGCATGCACAGAGAAGATTTTGTCTCTTAGTTTTACCATTTCTTGGAACAGACAGACAGTTGTAGCATTTTTGGGAGCTCCCGCTCTAGCGATATCGTTGAAAATGAACTCTGCGTCCATGAAACTTCACTTTTAATTATTCACGCATTGCACACTGTACACAGATCCCCTTTGTTGTTTTTGTCGAATATTTCTGTTTCTCTTGATTATCATTTTCCACTTTGCTCTTTCGTAAGCGTATGTACGTTAGTGTTTGCGAATGTGTGTTTGGCGAATTAACCTTTTAACTAACAATGTAAAATGAGCCAAACAGATTATAAGAAACAACAAGAAAGGGGAATGGCTAAATGAGTGGGCTCTGGGAAAGACTGGAAGATAATTATGTCTTTAAACACATCCCAAAAGACAACATTAACTTTCTGAAACGTCAAGAATAGGTGACAATATATCGGCTGAGAACCCAGCATATTCCACTCAACTACTACATCAATCGTTTACAACCCCTAAAAGAACCGGTCTGCTCCCTCTACCCCCAAACATGCGAAACAGTGGAATAAATCTAATTCAACTGTCCTAAACTAAAAGGACATCCGCACAAAACTTCTTATACCTAATCCTACTTTGGAAAACACATTATACTGCGGAAAAGACCAACTAAAAAGGACATACATGTATAAATTCTTCACCAAGTCATCAAGTCGAAAGGCGCAGACTCAAGTGGCTGCTGAATCGGAAACGTAAAAGTAAAGTAAAGTAAGTCCTTTGTTTAAAAAAAAAAAAAGGAGGCAATATCATAATACTGTCTAAACCATTGCAAAAAGATTGAACCTGAGAAAATAATGTCTCTGTCAGTCTCTCTCTCTCTCTCTCTCTCTCTCTCTCTCTCTCTCTCTCTCTCTCTCTCTCTCTCTCGCTCCGACTCTCTATCTATATCTCTGTCTCACTCTTGATCATGAATTAAACGTGCTTTTTATGTCTCCGAGGAGGTCCTGCAACCGACAAAAAAATGCAGGTGATGCATTTTACTTTTAGTGAGGCTTCGTTGGCGGAAAACTGACTTGGCGAAAATCATAAAACAAACAGGCTTATAAATCTATAGTTGAGTAGCTAATGTTGTATGCATTTTCGTCTGGCGTCGGAACTAGAGCCGACCGAGTCCTGTGTAACTTGTGTAAGCAACTGGATCTAAGACCTGATTGATATTGATATACGGAAGGTAACGGTGAGATGTTTGTTTAACAGATTATACTACTTTACTAATACTAGGCCCGACTTAACCGTTTACTTTTCCGGTTGGAATCGTGATTGGAACAAAAAAGGGAAAGATTTTGACGACAATAGGTGTTACAGAGGATTATGTAAGTTAGGATATGGATCACATACCTTGATAGTTTGTGGTAAGTGGTTTGAGACAGACAGACAGACAGTGATAGAGAAAGTGGGGGGAGGGGAGGGGGGCAGGCAACAGAACAAAGAATTTGACGGGAGAACAGACGCAAGTGATAGAGCAAATGGGAGTATGCACCGTGCTGGAACATACGATCCGACAAACTTACCAGTCGAATTTCGCCCACTACTATTAGTACTAACTGAGACAGAAGTCCTGTGTGGAAGCACTTTAGTCTTGGACCCATCCGGGATATAGCCTAGCTACTGACGCTGGATAGCATGACACCAAACAAACACCAAATTTGTACAAATGGATTTTTGAAACATTATCTAGATTTGGAATGCAGATCTATTGCAATCTTCTGCTAATTAAATGGACAAATTATGTTCTTTCTGATATTTTTTTTAAGGTCGAGTTAGGTGTCATTTGACTTTTCCTTAAAAATATGTATCGACTTGCAGAGTACATTTTGTATTGTTAAAGTTTTAAAATCTTTGAATTTGTTCATATCTTAGGAGAAACATATTAAAAGTAGATGTACATGTCACACGTTTAGCAATACAACATATATAAAGTCCCCTTTGTGAAATTATTAAAAAAGGAAAGAATTTTCAAAGAATGGCAAAGATAATGCTAAATGTGTGATGAATTTATTCTAAATGGAAACTGTCATGTGTGATTGAATTTGAAAGATTGAAATAGTAAGTGTTTCAAACCTAGGAGGTCCTTTAATTTTGAAATAGGCATTCAAGTAAATTAAGTGTGAAACTATTTTACACATGTATAATATTGTCTATATATTTTTAAACATATATCGAAACACATACATGTACATTAAAACAATTTCAATACACAATTTTACAAAAATAAGAAAAAGGCAGAATACAGTTAGTAGTGGGTTGTTTTTTTTTTCAATTTTAAAGTGATATTGTAAATCAATCAATGAATGTACCCAAAATAACTTGCACACTTGAATGTCTGGACTTTTGCAAAACACCCTATTTTTTTACATTTTTAAATTGTCAACCCAGCTTTAAGTTTGTACAAAAAAAAAAGCAAAATGACGTATTTACCAAAAAACAGGGGAAAATGTGTCGGAGAAGGGACTGAATCACACCTTTCCGCAGCGAAAATAAATGTTTCATACTTGAGCACCTTATCGACAAGTCAAGGGTACCTTTTAGAGAATAGTTTTGCTGTTCATGATCCAGGCCTAAAATGAGAAGTTGGGACCAAGGGAACAAACCTAATGATTTATTTTGTGAAGACCATTTGATAACTACTTCCCTTTCATGGCCAGTGAAGAGACCAGGGAGGGGAGAGAATAAATAATAAAAAAATATAAAATTTTCATTAAATCCCAATTCAGATCAATTTTAGTGATTACTTCTTTTTTCTCATTATTAAATCAACTGTTTTCTGTTTATTAGTACAAAAAGATTTTGTGAAGAAATCCTCCATGGTTTGATATTTCAACAAATCTCTATGCATCAGCTAAAAAAAAAAAACTCTCCCTCCTCATCTTGTAGAAATGAGTAAATCAAAAAGAAAAATTTGAAAACAATTTATGAATTGAGACATTGGGTAGCTTAGTTAAACTGTCACAAAAATATACAGTGCTTTTACATTCTCAGCTTAAAAATATGGAGATGTATCCCTACATGGAAAAATTGTAAAAGCTGTCAAGGCAAATCAGAGGTTTACCATAAAACTGATACAATTTCACAGTGAGTGTGAATGACAAAAAAAATGTCCAAAGTGTCAGTGGAGATTACTTTCCCAGAGCAATATCATCTTTGGTCCTTTTCACTATCAATGTTTTCATTTGGAAATGAGCTTGACAAAAGTCTTTGTTCTAGAGCCAATACTTTGGTAACTTTTTGTCTCCTTTCTTTTGCAGACTTTTGACTTCTAAACTCATAGGTTAAAATATCAGGCTCTTGTCCGATTATTGTGGCATAAGCATTGCACAGCTGTCCAACTTGCTCATTGGTCAGTTCAAATGGACGAATTTGGGCGTCTACTCCGGAAAGCTCAACCATGGTCCAAATCAGATCTTCTCTATCTGGGGGGAAGAGTGTGCTGAAAGTGAAAGATGAATATTAGGTGAATTGTAGTGAAATAGTAACCAAGTTATGGAAATAAAACAGGATTCTTATCAATTATACATTGAGAATATCATCACTTTATTGAAATACTGTACATCCCGGAATCAACAAACTAGTTGGCATGTTTTGCAGTTTGTTGGATCCAATTTTTTTTAAGCCATAGACAGCTCAGCGTTACCAATCGAGTATCTTCATCTGCATACATTACACCATGCATGTGTGGTGACAAAAGACAAACCCAACCCTCTCTCATCCCACACTTTGAGGTTATGGAGATTTTGTCTCTTTGACCTCTTACGATTTCCAGCATTATTATCTTGTTAGTCAAACTTTATGTCAAACCTGGAAATCTTACCCAAGTGATTTGAAACAAAACTTGTTAGGGTGATGAAATAAGTGACGGTTCATTCTCTCTACCAAGGCAAAGCTTTGTCTGATAAGAGGCTCCCTCCTAGGTACAAACTTTACAACTCCAACATCTACTTTAGGAGGTGGCACAAACGCTTTACCTTTGAAGAAAAAATGAAAAAGAATTCATGTACAATGTATGTTTATGTGAGTATCGATTTGTTATACAAAAGTCACAGCTCTAGAAATTTTTCCTTTTATGTCATGAAAAAGAAAAGTTTATTGGAAATGAAAGCCGTTTGCATTATAAAAAACAACTATTCCAAGTAATCCTGAACATTTGATGAGTTTTTAGAGTGCTAAGACTATAAGCATACTATGAAATACCAATATTAGTCATTTTCCTTCTGTTTATGTTGTGGTCACTCTTTGATTTACGTTTAAGTGGCATACATTTATTTTCAATCCATTCCCTAACAGTTACATAATTTAATGAACCTGAACGTGAGTTGTATTATCATTGATGAGGGTCAATTCAACCAACATTCAAATAAAAAATGCCTCTCTATCATTATCTAGAATATTACCCGGTATAGAAAACTTTAATGACACATTACACAAGTACTGGCACATAACTGAAAGTCGGCATCTGTATTCAGAACGAGGTGGGGCAATGATCCTCTCTGCCACCTGTTGAACAAAGAACAAAATAATAAGAAACACCATGGATTGGCAAGAAAAGACAAAAGACCAAAATATTTCCAATCAGAACATCCTAATGATTATCTTTTTAGATTTTGTGATAGACAAATCATGTTATGCAATGAAAATGTTTCGCACAAAAAAATGATAATATTCTTTATAATGTTACATAAAATCTTAATCCTTTCTACAAGACTTTAAAAGACATATATCTAAATGTTATTTCAAAAGATAATGTACATGAACAATCAGATTTTGATGTGAATTTATTCAATAGGCATTCTGAAGTACATTATCTTTTACACTAACCGCATTGTCTATGTATGGCTCAGCGTTGTCGCACAGCTTAATAAGCATTTGATTTACAAACAAGGGCAAGTGGGAGCAACGATTATTACTTAACTACTATCTTCTGTATTTTAACCATTTACAAACAAACAAAAATAATAAATTACATTACAGTTTAAGTGGGATAAAAAATTTCAATTTAGAAGAAATAAATCAATTTGCAGTGATTTTGTGTTTAACTGAACCACAATCTTTGTAACTGTTTCATTTTTCTAACAGTGAATACTGTCACTTGGCTAGTAGGATAGCCATTGAGACAGTAGCATATCAATCTGTTTATTAAATTAGGATCTATCTAATTGTGTTGTTAAAATTAAACGTGCCCATTTGTTTTTAAATAACTATAGAAAAACAATAGTAGTACTAACACAGCAATAAACCATCAATTTTCTAATTATCTCAAAATTGCAATAAATGAGCTTTAGAAGCCAATCTGACAGCTCAGTGACAATACCTCTTTCTGAAATGTCAAAGTCATGGCAGCCCTTCCTCGGCTCCAGAGATTAGACTGCGTAGAAATGCTGTTCAACCAGCGAATGATGAGTGGAGTAGACACACTGAACGGTAAGTTTCCAATGACATGAATGTTTGGGGTGTTATCTTGCCATTGACAAGTGTACTCGGGAGGTACAACATCAGACATATCAAAGCCCAGTATGTCTCCTTGGATGATTTTCATACGTCCGTGGCTTGCATCAGACAATATCTATGGTAAAATGAATAAAAAAGTAGTGCAAAAATGTACTATTATATATTAAAATAATGCAACCACTAACGCTTCTGTTACTACCACTAGCATACTAAAATGAACACTTCTGCAAAGCTCATTCCATTTTTTTTCCTCAGTTTGTAATTCAATTTAACTATTAAATGAGCAGTCCTGCCTCATTATGGATGGCATGCTTTTATAAACTTATTTTAACTTCAGTTACATATATATGTATCTATTCTATTTTAAAGTAGAAAGAATAATGTCTTTTTATTTGAAACTGTCAGAAAAAAAAACATATACATGAAGCGGTGTCAAATGACTAACTTTCTTTGTGTGGACTTTTCTTATCTTCGACTCTGATAACAGCAATGGTACCATGATTAAATATCATAGTAACAAATTAACATAAAATGGAACACAATTCTATTTGCAAACTGTTATAAAGGCAATGGTTTGTTAAAAAAATGGTAGCAATCAATTATTCAGCCTGTTTACACCAAGCTATTTGAATACAGTTACATGTAATAAGACTTTAAAATAGTTTTAGCAATGCCCAAAATGTACTAATCCACATTGAGTAAAGAATGCTATCTTTAAATTTATATGTAGTTGTTTTTTATAATTGTATGATCATATGAAGACTTAACATACCTCTAAACTTGGAACAAAACGTCCATCTTTTTCTATTACAATGAGCTTCTCAACCTCTGTGTTGAGAATTGATCTTGTTAAGCCACCAGGTCCTGGTCCTACTTCTACCACACAGCAGTCTTTCAGATTCCCTGCTGTTTTTATAATTTTACGAGTCAGGTTAAGGTCCAGCAAAAAGTTTTGAGACAGCTTTTTCCGTGCAGAAAGTCCATAGATTCGGATTATTTCTTGAATCGTGGGCAAAGGGGGAAGTCGGATCATATCTGAGGCAAATGAAATAAAAATGATATCTCTGGTTAAAAGATAAAAAAATATTTTGCACTGATAACTTGTCTAAAAAATGTATAGTTTGAAGAGCAGTACAGTAAAACATGACTACAGCGGAACTTTTGGTACCAAGAAAAAAAAATCCTGCTGTAAGCAAACTCCCGTTATTGCATGTCAAGAAAACACTATCGGAAAACATTTTAACATTATTACCTCCTCTTTTAAACAATGGAATTAACAGGACTTATGAGCCTTCTGTCTTTAGTTCATTGGTTTTGCTTGGTTTTTGTTGCTTTTTGTCTTCTTTTCTTTGTGTATAATTACTCAGAAGAGTCAAAGACGATCTACAGTGACACCCGTAATCTGCCTGCCTGCCGCCTACCTGCCTGCCTGCCTGCCTGCCTCCCTCTCTATCTCTCTCTCTCTCATCACTTACACGTCATTCATCAGTGGTCTGACCAATCCCATTGTCACATCGTTGTCTGCATGCCTGTTAAACACCCCTTCCCCCACTGTATTATTATCACATACGATATCAAACTACACATTTGCATCCAAAAAAGAGCGATTCTTGAATTGTCCCGCTGCAGCGGGTGCCGCTACAGTTTTGTACATCTGCATAAGTGTGGAGAATATAAGTCTCTGTTAGCACTTATGATAAAGAAATGAAAACAATTCGATGAGAGAGCTTTTAGGAAGCAGCTTTGTCCTACATAGAATGGCGATAATTATGGTATCAGTGAACGTTGCTCACCTGATCTGTTTCTATAACGCAATAAAACAATTTGCGTGCCCAACGTATATGTAAATACAATAATTGAATATTTGAACTAAGTCTAGTTGCAATGACTTTAATCTAGGTTACTTGCCTTATTTTCCTAGTTGCCACAATTATAGGTTCTCTTAAAATCTCCAATCCACACAAATCATATTATAATAATGATACATCAGAAGAAGCTATATTTTCATTATACATGAAATGAAATTATGAAAATGACATTTCACTAAATTTTGTTAAAAGAATTACATATTCGTTAATCTATTGATGTATGATTTTTTTGGTTTGTTTTTTTTTTTGTTTTTTTTTTTCAAAATTGTATTCTCTTTAATGCTGTGATCAATTATTCAGATTTATCCTTATCATCACTCCGTCCTGCGATTTTCATGTATACCCATAATACATTTTTAAGCACTTGACTGCTATGACATGAAGTTTAGGGAACAGTGTACTTTCTATAACTTTTTAAATATATATATTAAATGTCACACAACATGGCTTATCAGTTGTATTCTTTGATCTAATTATCTTGGTATATTTACCTTCTGATTTTTTTTCATTGATCACAAATTTACTCTCTGCTTGTCTGTCTGTCTGTCTGACTGCCTCTCTCTCTCTCTCTCTCTCTCTCTCTCTCTGACCACAATAACTAGGTTTTAAATTGTCTATGGATTGAGTAAAATAGAAAAAGTTATCACTGTCAGGTGATTTATTTTGATACATTTTCAACTTTTCAAATCCAATTTCTTGACATCTAGCTAGCTAGGGATACGATATGTACTATGCTTTTTCTTTAAATATTGTTTCTGCCTCAATATTGCTTCACACATTTTTGTCAGAAATTCGCTATACACTAGAATCTAAAATAGTGTCCAGTGTATTTATCCAAATTTCGCAATGTGCACCATACCTAAATTATTACCATGTACACTAACACAGCATGTCTGTTCATTGTTCGGACAGAAAAATGATACTATAGCACTTGCGGCAAAATTTGGACAGAACAATTATTATACTTGAGCGTATCAGACTCAGGCAGCTACCTCTATGTCAAATCTAGACGCGCTGATTATTAGTTATAGATAGAATAGATAGAAGCAAACAGATTCTATTACTTTATTTTGATCATGATAAACAGGCCACCGCCACAATGAATCACTGGATGTTGCACGGCCGTTATTGAAGTTCAAACATGATTCTTCACTTCTTCAGTTCTTCTCACTGAAAATCTTCTCAATAGTAAAACTATGGGAAAAAAATTAAATTTAAAAAAATCATTAGAATCTAAGATCTAGATCTAGATCTAGTTCTCAAGAGGGTTTTGATAAAATCAGTTACAAACTTTTCTTTAGATCTAGTTTCATTTTCGCTTTCCATTGGATTCGAAGCCTCGCTTTTCCCGCATCGGCTAATTTGCTGTTGAAGAGCACGGGCACTCGTCAAGGTTGTTGTGTGTGTGTGTGTGTGTGTGTGTGTGTGTGTGTGTGGTGTGTTTTCGAATGACAAACGTTTTTGTTTTTAACTTACATTTTACTTATTGCCGAATGAGTATCAACCATATATAAATATGGATAAGATAAGTTTCTCTTGTGTTCAACATCATGATCTACGTTTCTGCTACTCCTTCATTTAATGGTTTTTTTTTTTTTTAATGCAATTTCGTCCGTGTGTTTTTTTGTTGTTGTTTTTTAACAATATTATTTTTTTGTACAAAAGTATTGTCTTCTGTTGTTATAGGGGGCGTGGTAGCCTTGGGTAGAACATCGGCTTCCGACGCAGGAGGTCCGTGGTTCGAGCCATTTCGCCCCCTAGTGGTTGGGTCGGTGCATGTCCCTCTGTGTTCTAGAGTCTAGACAGCTATTGACTGTAGGCAGACGGCAGTCTTATGGCCCGCACACACTGTAGCCTACATAGTGCTGGTGTTGGATATTGAACCAACTCACATTAACTCTATTGTTATATATGTTTTGAGGGGTCTTGGCATGCATGATGCAATGTACATTTAAATATTATAGGCCTACACTTTTTAGCGTACAGTACACTAATGCCACGATTGGTAAAATGGTGTTGTTGCTGTTTGTCTGTTTGTTGTTGTTTTTAAACCACGATATAATTTTCTAGAAATAGGATGTATGATTGTGTACCAATTGATGTTTTTTTCATCCACCATATAAATTCTTTGAGGGGGAAAAAGACTTAGCGCAGGGTCATCATTTCAATGGCAACATTTTAGAAAATGGTTTTTAATCTAAACAATTTGTATCTATGTTAAAATAAATTGAAATGGTTCGCCCTTGCGTCCACGCAATTCCTAAGCCAATCCCAACACACTCACACATAATTTTGTCGTATAAGAAAAATTACGGTTTACATTTTATTGTATTGTGAATCTTCTTTTTTATTATTGAAATCTGAAAGCATTGTTTGGAACCGGAGCGATTAGTCCGTGGATTTTTGTTTGTTTGTTTGTTGTTTTTGTTTTGTTTGTTTGTTTTACGACTGAAGCAACCATGTGATTAAAAAAAAACATTACAAGAGAACCAATAGGGTAATTATAATGATTCTGAGAAAAGCTATCGTACACCACACAGAGAAAAGAGCCCCTCCCACTTCCTCCTATTCCCATTCCCTCGCATGATAAATTGGGGAGCATAAAGTTAATTCGCGTTCGATTGACACATTTAACTCTATCTCGCTTCAAACTACTTTGTTATTTTAAAAGATTTTTAATGGGTCAGTTTCACTGATTGCATAAGTAGGCGTATCCATTCAAAGCTGACACAAGTACATGTACAATCATGATCTTATGGTATCACGTATTACAAGCTTGCTCTAGTAGGCCTATCCCCTGGGTAACCTTGTTTTCAGAGAGCGGTATTTTAAACTTCTAAAATATTGCAATTAATTAATGGAGATTTTCATGTGAACTTATATTTTTTTTTTTGGATGGGGGGGGAGGTTTACCGCTAACTTAAAAGCCGTTAAAGAAAAGTTAGCAACTACAATCATGAATTGATGATACTGCTACACTCAAGAGATTTCTGAAAGAGAATGTCAGTGAAGCATTTTAAGCCATTTTTATTGGTTACATTTTTTCTCCCTACCCACAATTCCACAAATAAGCGTTCTTTGCGCATGCGTGATATAAAATCCCTAGCTCTCCTGAAACTGGAGGGCTAAAGGCGACGGTTTTCCCAACAAGACGAGCGTGTGTTTTAATCTTTGTCGTACAATCAGAACTTGTATATCAAGATTTAGATCTATTTATGATGGTATTCTGAAAGTATCTTGTTGTGACTTGTTATTACACGTAAACAATAACCATGAGCAATATTGTTCAAGACAGTGAAAAGGAATGGATCCTTGAAGCAATTAATCATTTAAAACATCGGAAAGCTCGCCCAGATCTCTCACGCATTAGCTTGCGGATGAAGAGGAAATATCAGATAAATTTCGCACAGACGAAAAAACTTTTGGAGTCACTTATTGAAAGCGGTATTGTTGTGAAGGCTGTTTACAAAAATAATACGAGTTACAGAGACGTATCCAAATGGAAGAAAGGCAAGTTGGGTGGTCATATTCAAAACTCAAGCAAGATGTTGAAGCGCTTCGTCCGTGCCATAGAAGCGAAGGAGGTCACAAAAGGCACGGGAGTTACTTGCGAGGAAATTGAGGAGTTTCTAAGTAGCCAGGGTGAAGAGAAATGTTTTTTGTCGGGTGCAGCGCTGTTTGGTGCCTTAGAAAAAGAAGTTAGCACTGGATACTTAAAGAAAATATATAGTGGAGCACTCACAAGATTTATGATAAATGAAGATAATGAACATTTGATAACAACTCTGAAACAAACGGAGGATGTAGATCTAGATCTAGATAATGACTCACAATCTAGTAAGACAAATGAAAGTGATCCTATGGCATATAAAGACAGCATTCTGACAGCTGTGCGAGAAACTAGACATTTAGACCAACTAGGATCATCTTTACACAGCATAAAACAGTATCTTATTGAGAATCATTACATTATTGATGATGAGCACCCCTTAGAGAAACTCTTAGAGCATTTTGTTTTAAAAAGTGTTTTGAAGAAAGTTGGAGAACTTTACGTTGTCTCGGATAAAGTGTCTCCAAATACAAGTACCACAGTCATAGATTCGTTTGAATCTCTTAAAAGTGACCAAACAAACTTTGACGCTTTTAAAAACCGCCAAGCCTCTTCATCAGGAAATGCTGATCTTGATAGAGAAGATCCAGAGGATCAGCAACAGGCAAGAATTCTTCATGGATTATCTTTAATTCCAAAGTCGCTGAAGGAGTCCTCTTCAAAACCATCAAGCCTAAGAATCCTGCCTAATCTTTCTCATGCTTCTGTTGAAGCTGACAAAGATGTTCCCAATGTTGGTCCTTCACGTCCTCCATCCAAGCGTAAAGTATGTTTATAAAATCTTTTTATTATTTGTACAAATTTAACAAAATTCATAATCTTTTTTTTTTGCCAAAATAAAACTGCAGGCCTAGACTAATTCAAAATTTTTTTACTTTTAAAATGAAAACACAAACTGGGATACGGAAAGAAAATGGGGATCCCAATGCGCCTGAAAAATGACTTTTAAAGTATGTTGCTATAATCACAGCGATTATAAATCATCTTTTTCTATTTTTAAGTGAACTTGCGATATGTATAATCAATCATGTGTTAGCTAATTATATTTATATATCTTAAGATTTACAATGAAATATCCAATTTAACATTTTGAATGGAAAAAAAATGTTTCAGAGCTAATGTGACAACATTTCCAAAATTTATGAAAAACACTGTTAATTAATGTTAGAGCAGTGGAATCTTTTTTCAACTTGTGCTTTAATGCTTCGTTTATTTTTTACATGTTTCAATAGCATCATGTACCCAAAACCCGTTTTAGAATCAACTTTAAAAAATGTGGAAACCAATGATCATATCTCTCAAAAGTTATGAAGGCAGCTTAATTTAATTATATTTTCATGTGTCTGATTATTTTCTAAGACCTGTATTACCTGGCTGGTTTGAGTCCTCTTTGTTCTGTTGTTTTTGTTTTTCTTCTCCGGCTACTTAGGCAGAGATATTAGCACAGTAAGACTCAGTAATAATGAGATTTCTTGTTTTTCTTAATATCTCTAGTTATTTCCAAAATGAGACTAAAGAGGATTCTGTTGGAAGAGGAAAAATGTGCCCTTATCATTTTATCACAGTTTTTCAAGTCCCCCCACCCCCTTTTTTTCTTCTTCTAAAACAACGTCAGTGTTTGGGTGCCACGCGGCAGACTCTTAAGACCTATATTTAGATCTAAATATACACATACCATGTGTCTTCTTGTTCCTGTTTGTTTTACTATCTACCAGAAGAGCAGTTACATATGTTTTCTTAATTAAATTTATGAGTTTTGTGAGAGGGTGGTGCAAGGGGATGAAACTTAATGGTTTTATTGTAATAGACCTTGTTGGAAAGCAAATTTGCTACTATAAAACTGTACTACATGTACTACTGTTACTAGGGATTTCACAGTCTAGCATTGTACCATGCAGCTTTGTTCACTTTGATAATAGAACAAAAACTAGGTGCCTGTAGGGGAAGGTGGGGTTATCACTAATGTCACTTTTGTCAGTGATATCAGGGAAAGGTGCGGGAAGAGTGACTGGGCTGTCCAGGGCACTGGTGGATTGCCACATGTACGTGTAAGTTTGAGGTGCCAGAATGAGATGTTTACTATTCAGCACCTTTATCGATTTTTTTTTCAATCTATGTAGGGAAGGGGTTTAGAGCAAATCTATTCTCAAACTTTTCATTATTAGCAGGGTTATAAATCTGATTTAGGCTCTAGTTATTTAAAAAATAAATATCGGGCGCAAATAGAGATGTGGAAAAAAAATGGGGATTTTCAAACCTCAATATTCGAGATGTCGTTAAAATGGGGACAAATGTAAAATATTTTTATTATTGTTATTATTTGTTTTATTTCAGAGGATTATGAAGGATCATGGCCCAGACTTTGAGATTGAAATGCCCACTAAAGCAAAAGGAAAATTGCAAGGTTTGTCAGTCAAAGTTCTCTGTATGGCATACTTCGCTCATGTGACTTATTTTTTAGCATAATATACCTGGCTATCACAGGAGCAGTACTCTTATTATCTTGCCTAAGCCTGCTATTCTAATATTAACCACCATAACTAAGAGTAAAGCTACCACCCCACTTTGTATTTCATAGAGTGATTATGAATACTTAATTTAGTCTACAGCTTCATTAGTAATGAAAAATTAACATAATCAGTAAGTAATAGCGAATGTATTTTAAAACTTCATTATAGACACTTTTGCCCTACAAATAAGGGACAGGTATATTGTGTAAATCACTCTGTTACTTTCAAGCCTTTAGACTCGAGATAATTTTATTTTTAAAAAATGGTGTAAAATGATGTGCTGCTATTATGAATTACTGGATTCACTGCAACCTCATTGCAGGCTATTCGTGAATTGTTTCAGGTGAGAGTTATATTTGGTGTCACGGCAAGGCAACATAAGTGTTGAAAAATCAAGTTACCACATCCAGCATTTGCAATTTTAATTTTTTTTTTTATGCTTTTGCATTTCTTGACAAGGAAAGGAGATGTTTCGCTTTGTCTTTGCTGGACAGAATGTAATTCATGACTTCTGTGTTGTTGTTTTTTTAATTATTTTTTTTTTAAAGAATTATTTATGTGTATATAAAACACATGCAATCTGAATTTTAAGGTGCCTGTAACATTTCTGCTATTTCTAAATATTCAGATACAAAGGATTCAGTTTATCCTACACCCAGCAATTCCCCTGCCTCAGAAAGGTCAGAATGCACATTTGATCAAAGGTATGTGTTCTTTTTTTTTTACCATCAAAACATAATTTCTACAATTCGACTTTTTTTTTTTTTTAATCACAATGGTTGAAATTCCTTTCAATTTTTGTAAATGCTATTAAAACCTCTGAATTAATTGAGTAATCTTTAAGTTTTTGGGTTCCTTTCAATTTTTGTAAATGCTATTAAAACCTCTGAATTAATTGAGTAATCTTTAAGTTTTTGGGTTCCATGAGAGTAGCTTGTAAAGGTCATGATAATGATGGTTAGATATTTATTATATTGTTTACAGGTGATCACAATATAGGAGAAAGCTACTTAAGAAAACTTTTTTAGAAATGGATATTTTGCCTTTGAAGTGACTGCTCAAATACATGTTAAAAAAGGAATGGCTTATTTGTATGGGAGGGTGAATTTTTACTTTTTATCTCTTTTACCTTGTGATAATATGAAATGTTCATTAGTTTGGAACATGCCGGGAATGGCTATTATAAGAGAGCTTTTCTCATAAAACTATTTAACCCGTAATTTTAAAAGGCCTATCGTTTGTTCTTTAACGTATGTAAAGAATTAAGCCATTTATCTGATGGCAATGGAAAAAAAAATAAACAGACATTTGTGTAAAAAAAAGATAGATTCGTCATAATATGGTTGCCACTTAGGATTGGGCCAAGTGTTGCAGCAATATTTTTGGACTGTTACTAATTGCAGAAGACTTGTTCTCTCTTGTTATTGAGTATATAGATGCTTCATTTCTGAATTTCTATTTAAAAAAATGTGCTCAATTTTTACTGTGATGGTAAAAAATATGTTTTGTGATTCATTAACGTATGTATATTAATGATTAATAGTTTATATATTTGCCACCAAAAATTTAAAGCTATTTTGTATGTACTTAAGTAGAATATAACATTTTTACAAACTTCATTTTGCATCTATATCATAGTCTGAAAAACCCTGTTGCCAAAAAAAAGAGGGGAAGGCCCAAAAAGGTGAAAGATGAGGTGGGATCAGAAAACACTTCAGACAGCCTGCACACCTTTCCTATCGCAAATGATGTGGATGAAGATAGTCGCAGCTCATCTCCTACTTACAATGATGTTACTGGCTGGACTTCACAACAAGTGGCCGATTACTTCAAAGAAAAAGGCTTTATTGAGGAGGCTCAGAGCATGTTAGATCATGTAAGTATCCCTTTCTTGATATCAAACAACTAAAAACAAGTTGTATGTGCAGAAACTGTATTGTTCTATTTCTCATGGATTAACTTTAAACCGAACCACAAAAAAATAACTCGTGAATGAAAGGAAATCAAAAGTAGTGTTAAAATATTTTTGCAGTGCATGTTTTTACCAGTTTGAACTACCTTAAAGCAGCGTGCACTTTCTCTCCCTCAACACAATGATATCAGTGGAAAGTTTATGCAATATATCCATTCATATTAATGAAAAATATAATGCAGTAATCTTGTGATTTTATTGCTTCTTTAATTGTTATTTAAAATCAACCAATTAAAAGCGCTAGTAACAGGAAATGTTTTGCTTACCCTATAGTGAAATTGAACTGAACTTATTCTTCATCACAAGAATTTGAGTGTTATGGATGTTGTGTACTATTTGAACCCTGGTGTAGTTGCCAAATAAGAATATGCTTTCTGGTTTGTTTGTTTTTTCTCATTAGGATATTGATGGACCAGCCTTGGGTCTGCTGAGGCGCTCTGATATTGTTGGTCCACCATTAGGAGGAATTCTGCAAGTCAAAAAATTGGGAACAGCCTTGAAGCTGTTCCGTGACATCCGGGACTTATTGTATCAAGGACATTCCAGTAACTATGTTGATCCATATGAAGAGAGACCATTTTTGCGATCTTGATAGAACTTTGTGAATGTTGTCTTATGGGCCAATTCAATGACTGTTAGTGAATGATTTGCTTAAAAGTTGTGGTGTGCTATTTATTGGAAAACTGACACAAGATGGATAAAAGGTTTTTTTCTCAAATGGCTGCTTCTGCTTAATGTTAGGATTAAGAAAGTGTAAATGGTAATAAAGGATAAATATTCAAATGCTATTTAGCTTTTAAGTAGGACAAACTGCCACTTTTCTGGCCTCTGGAGATTTTTGTAACTGGCTCATTAATGGTTCCTGCTTGTATCTTGAAGTTGATAAAAGATGTAAAGATGATAAATTATTAAATGTGTCTGTTTTAAACTAAGATAGGGTATTAAAAGATCTTTTGTTTTTTCTACAAAAGTTTCATGTTTTGATGAGGTGGGGGGGGGGGGGGGTGCTTTTCCTTTCTTGTCACAGCTTGTATATGTGTCAGTATCAATGGCTTGTTCCATTTCCTTTGAGGTGACCACTGAAAACTATCTGAACATATTGAATTTTGCCAGAATGTGGTTTCCGTTTGTAGGCGTCACTTTTTGCTGTTAAATAGGAGTTTAGTTACAGTACAAAAAAGTTATTAAAAATTATTAAATTAACATTTTTAATATTGGAAGCAGTTTGTGATTGCTTATGATTATAGAGTGTGGGTCAAAGCTTTACTGAGTTCAAGTAACTCCAGTGTATACTCCATGCTCTCTTATGTAACACTAGCTGGGATTATTAATTTTAGACTTTTTTTTTTCTTTCAATATGGGAGTTAGGCAATTTGAATGGAAGATGACTTTTTTTCTGACTAACTTTTAAGTATATTGCCATTAGATGTACCTATATTGCTATAACATTTTCTTTAAGATGAGTTGAAATTTGGTTTGTTTTTTTTTTTTATACTTAAACTTATATCTCAAGTTAGATATCTAGAGATCTAGTGTTTTTTTTTTTTTTTAGTCTGGATTTTTTTTTTAAGTTGTTAAAAGTTTTAATGACTCTCAGTGTCCTAATATTTAAGAGATTGCTATTAATGGTGACATCAAAATTAACTTTCTCCATATACAATTTATGTTAATCCAGTGCAACTGGAAGGTGATTTATCAAACTCCTATTTTTTCTATTGGACTATTCACCTTTTAACGTCTCATAAGTATCCCCAAGCCGCTAATACACTTGCAGATTAATCCTTACTTGCGGCTCTTTTTGGTAAAAATGTGGTAAATAGTGGCAATTATGCTTCTGTCCATCCGTTAGACTGATTTACACTGTAAACCATTTTTGCTGTCGAGGGCCGACCCCTTCACTGTTCACAGCTCTTATTCTGGCAAGATTAGACAATTTCATTTTTTGTATAGCTAGGCGGCACATTATTGCAAAGATGTTATTCGAAGTCACCATTAAATTGCAGATTGAAGACAGTCTACAAACAAGCCTATCTGTCAAAGTGGAACTAGATTTAAGAGTCATTGGACCTGCATCTCTTGAAGTTCAATCTAGATCTAGACTGTAGATTTAGATTCTAGATCTTATTCTGTGATACAGTAAAAATCAGGATTTAGATAGTTGATCTTGAGGGGTGAACTGGCTCGGGTGGCAAAGTGCCTGGTTCCCTAATAGGTGCCTTGTTCGAAACCGAGGTCTGGGCAAATTTATTTGTTGGATTTTTTCTACTATTGGCTGGTTCAGTCAATGACAATGGTGTTATTGTTAGTTCCAATTGTTTTCAGAATGCTAGAAAGCTTAAATTTCCCTCATATCAATGCAGAATGTAAGAGGCTCTCTTGTCAACAGTCTTGAAAATATTAATTTTTTAGTTAACACAAAGCCTGGATGTTGTTGGTGTTGTGTTTCTGAAACTGAAATGAAAACCAGCACAAAATATATTAAAAAGAGGGTGGAAAAACGCCTTTATTAAATAACACTTGTCCATGATGTTTTTAAAGTTATGGTTAAGCTTGTGTTTGTCAATATTGATACCTTAACCTAATAAGCCTGGCCATCGATTAGGTTTGCACTGACTAATTGCGCTGACAATCTGTATTTGCTTTCTCGAAAGTTGGCAGCTATGCTTTGTGACTGTCTTCTTTTAAATTTTTATTAGCTTAACACCTAACAAAGATTCAATATCAGAAAATTTGTAGTATTGATGCTAGATTATTATAGGCTTGCAATAAAGATCTTAAGATTTCAGAATATGCGACACCAGTTTTGCTCGGAAGTTAGACAGTTCATGTTCTCTCTCTTTTTTTTTCTTCTAATTGTTATTATGCTTTATGATGAAGGAAGGTAAGGATGTTCTCTTGTTTTGCCAAGAGTACATTCCTCAGAGTTCATCTTTGTTCATGTTGTAAATTATGCCTGGAGTACAGTGAAAAACGCCATATTGATTGTTGTCTCACAATAACAATGTGTAATGTTCTGCATTCTTCAAAATAATATAAAACTTCACCTTTCAAGTTGAAGCCATTATTATTGATACTTTGATTATTGGTTCTTTTAAATATTCACCTCCAAATTGATTTTTATCATCTCTTTAAATAGTTCTAGGGTATGTGCGCTACTGCTTCTTTTCATAGGTTAGGTTTTGTATTATGAGTAGATCTGATATTTCTGTAGACAGAAGGTTAAGTATTATGAGTAGATCTGATATTTCTGTAGACAGAGAAGGTTACTTCTAATGTTCATTATAAATATCTAGCTGTCCTTTGTGGGGTGGTCATTTAATTGATGTTAAAACTTACATTATGATGGAGGCTGTGAGAAGGATACAATTAATGTGTATTCTTTCTGTATTTTGAAATATAACTAGGTATTAAATTCTAGGTAAACTTCTTTATTGCATGAGTGCGTTTTATTGTACCTTTGCCCCTTGTTTATAGCAAAAATCAGCTTGTATTAGTCATATCCAGAAATATATGAAGTAATATGGGTGCAAGAATTTGATAAATGCTAATAATTTTTACGAATATTTCCATGTATTTTACTTTTATGTCAGAAATTAATAGAAGTATAAAATAAATTGTAAAATGATTTTTCTTGTAAAATATTGCTATTTATTTTAAAAAATGATAAAAATGGTGATGTATGAAGGAAATTCATGAACATATTTATGTAAATGTATATATTTTTTAAATCCAAAATAATAAATATCTTGAAAGAAATTACAAGTTTGTGGTTGTTTTAATTTGCAGATAGGTGCATTTTTTTTTGTTTAAGGGGGGGGGGGGGGGCATAATAATTTCACTTATTTCCACCGAAGTATTAAAGCGCATTACATTATTGAAGATAAAAGCATATAAAAACGTACATCTTAAACATAAATTATACACAATGCAATAGACGTGATAGTTGGAATACAAACCAGCATTGAAAAAAATAATAATAATAATACCTAATGCGATCATTGTGGTTGGGTAACAGATTCTAATTTTGACAAATATTTTTTTTTAAAGAAATGTTTTCTAAAAATGAACTCACTAGAGATTGATCTAATTGAAAGATGGTAGAGAGTTCCAAACAGTGGGACCCTCTTTGGAAAAGGATCGACCTCCATATGATACAAGATTGGTCCTAGTGGTGTGCAAAAGATTTTTGTTTTCAGATCGTAACTGACGTTCAAGGTTGAATGGGGAGATAAGTTCTTGTAAATAGGAGGGTGAGTTGTTACTTTGCGCTTTATAACAAAGAAGAGCAATTTTATCAGAAACGGGTAGCCAATGAAGGGTTCTGAGCATATGAGTAGAACTGGTTTTGTCATAGAAATCTAATCCTAGAACAAGGCATACAAATAATAGATTTTTTTTACTTAGCGTTACACATCTTTTTTTTTGTGGAAGTCATGAGCTCTGCTTGTTCAGGTTCTAGTTTGGCTCATCAAGGAATAGCGCCCCGGTGGGAGATTTTAAACTGTACAAACATTAAAGTCATTATAGGATGGCATCAAGTATATAAACTTGAGATTGTTAACCATAATATAAACTTCATATATTTTTAGACATTTCTTTTTGAAGACATCTCACATCTTTTAACTAATAAAATGTTTGTGGTGACATTTCCTACTTTATAGAATTGGATTCTGCAACATAATTACATTAAAATGTATTAATGAATTTAAAACAATGTAATTCAATATCCACAAAGAAAATCAGGCTTACAAGAAGTAGCACAGATCATGGGTTTTCAAAATGTTTTTATATCACAGGGTTAACATAAACAGCCGTGTTGAATCAACTTATTTTTTATACAGTATACATTCATCAACCACAACTTTGATTAAGTTTGATCTATCTCAAATATTTTGTTAGGTTGAAAAATGTATCTTCCTGAGCATATTGATAGACAGAGCAGAAAAATAAATGTGTTTATCGCAGTGCATTTATTTGCAATATTTTGTTTGGAGAAAAGACTTATAATATACATACAATGGAAGATGCATTTGGTTGCCAAAACAATCTCACATGAGATCATTGTCAATCTAACCTTGAAACTTTACTTTTGCTTGAAAGGACTTATGGCAAATTTTTTTTTCAAGTTCATTGTCAATGACTAAAATTGATTGCATTTAGTTAAATCACATAACCAGAAAGGTTAATGAATGACCCTTTTTTAGGCAATGTACAATGATAACAACAAAAATTGGAAAATATTTACGAAACATAATTTGATTTATTAATGAATGGTAAATATTACACATCTCATAATGACTCGTCACACTTGCAAGTGCCTGTTTAATGAAGTATATTGCCTAATAGGATGTTCATGACTTCTTTTCCTCTCCAATAAGTTTTACTGGTTCAATGTTTAATTTCTTGGCCAAATCACTCTGGAAAGATATAAAAAAGGCTAGTCTCATTAAGAGTTCAGACACATGAAGAGTGCATTTTAGATTTTATTTCTTATGCAAAATCATGCAAAAATTAGGAGACAAGTTTATGTCAATGCTGATCAAAGGTGACTTAGAAAATTCAGTAAACGATATAGCCTTGCAAAATGGGCTTGTAACAGGAAATAATTATTCTGACAGGAATTGAGGGGCGCTGTGGTCCAGGGGTAGAACATCGGCTTCCGACGCAAAAGTTCCGAGTTCGAATCCTGGCTGTTGCGTTCCCTACTGGTTGGGTCTTGGGGCCCGTCCACAATATAGCCTATATAGTGCTGCTGTTGGACGTTAAACCAACCCCAAAAAAAAAACTGACAGGAATTGAGGTGCCTTATTCATTATTTGAATGCAAACTCACTTTTACAAAATCAAAACTTTTAATACAACATAGACAGAGTACTTTTTATTGCCCTTCTTTGTTTCAACAAAGCATTAACAAAGATAGTAAGAAACAAAAGTGATCACAACCTTTGAAATGTCATAATTTTAGACCTGTCTCATATAATTAATCCATATTAGGGTGTACTGGTTGTTAAATGTTAGCTTAGATGCAAAAAATTAAACAGATCCTACTTGGCTACGGTAATTGAATGGTTTAAGAAAAATACTTTATTGGTACTGTAGTTGTTTTTCTTTAATTACATGTATAGCTATAGTTAAAACATTTTAGTTCTAAGCCATAAAAATATTTAAAAAATAAACGTAAAAAAATTTACATGTACTTATGTTTCACTTTCTTCATAGCTTCAATCTGAATCAGTCTCTCTACTAACATCATGTGATAATCATGCAAAATAGCATTGTAACTAGGTGTTTACTATAAAATATGCCTGTTCAGTCATGCCTTATCGAAGTGAATTTTAAGTTCACAGTAGCTACCATCTATGAGATTGCATGTAGATGTGAATTTTCCACAGACAAATTTTTCCAGTGCTGATTATAATTTGAGGTTAAGTTTTAGGCCTTCTCTTTTCATTTATCTTTTTTCAACAAACTTAATTTGTAAAATCCTTCCAAAACCAAAATAAAATAGTTATATACCAAGTTACCAAAGCCACAGTTTGCATTTAACAAAAAATTTTTTTGAAGAAAGGGTTTTAAAAATGAAGATAATCTTTCTGACTTATTCGGTCTGCAAAAACCTAAAATATACTTACGGCAAAACTGATTTGGTTGGGATGATATTCTATTCCTCCCAGTTTATCACACTTCTCCATGTGTAACTTCTCTGGATCTCCTGGGATCAAGACTTTATTCTGGCCCTCAGACTGGAAAAGAAAATTAAATTGTGTATTAATTATTAAGAAAAATGTCTAAACACAAAAAGATAATGTAAGGAAAAAAAAAATATATATATATATATATACATACACACACACACAGTGGACCTCGGATATAGGGAAGAAAGTGGGCCAGCTCTAAAACTTCATTACGTCCGAGGTTTCGTTACAGGTAAGGTCTTAATAAACAAAACAAACTTGACTCTTTAGGAGTTTGATCTATAATGGTTTACAATTTTTTGCTGTCTTTCTCAATTATTGTCCGTGTTTAATGAAAAAAAATTAGCGTTAATCTTGAGTTTGAATGAATATCTTCAAAAGGAGCTGATGCTGCTCGAGCATGCAGGACTGTTACTAGGCTCGACACACAGCACAAGAACTAGATCCAAAGATCAAATATATTTTATAATCTTAGTTAGGTCTTCTCCCAGTCCTGCATGCTCGAGCAGCATCCTCTCTCTCTCTCTCTCTCTCTCTCTCTCTCTCTCTCTCTCTCTCTCTCTCTCTCTCTCTCTCTCTCTCTCTCTCTCTCTCTCTCTCTCTCGGATTCTTTCTCTCTCTCGGATTCTTTCTCTCTCTCGGATTCTTTCTCTCTCTCGGATTCTTTCTCTCTTCCTCTCTATGAATCTGCACCTTCTCTTCAAGACATTTTTGTGGTTTTCCCCATCTTCTACTGTTCTAGTTCCAAACATTCTCACTCAAGTGCCTATTTGAGATTTAATTTGTACGTCGTTTTGTTCATTTTCATTGTTAAAAGAAACTATTTTCAATGCCCACAATTCCTTGTGCTGTGTGTCGAGTCTAGTAATCTAAAACTGAATTCTATCATTTCTACTTTTCATTGCTAAATCAAATGAATTGTATGCAGTTACGTTGAGAGAGATTGAGGGAGACAGACAGACACTGAGATAGAGAAAGAGAGACAGGCGCACATGGCTATACCGGGCTGCACAATGAAACCTGGGAGAATGGCTTGTTATGGCCTGCCAGACAGCATTGGAGACAGAGTTCAAACAATGATTTTACACATCTCTCCCTTAGACACCTGTGCCGGCTAGCTCCGTCTCTTCGTGCAAGCTCACCTACTGCAGGGAATGGTTGCATGAAACATTAATCGGCTGATCTCTCAGTACACACACATATACATCAGTACCTAGTCAATTTTTGCATGTCGAGCCTGCTTGTTTATGATCTCTACAAATTGGACACGAACCTTAGCCTACCTGTACACGTGTGTGCTACATGCAAGTTTTTCATAGCTCTGTATTCTCTGAAATTCTGGAAATCTCAACCACTACTCCAGCCCCATACTTCGTCATGTTCAAGGTTTTCGTTAAATCACTTCGTTAGGCCCAAGGTCCTTTCATAGGCTTTATATAAGGGGAAAACTGTCCCTACGATAGTCTTCGTTTCAGCCAAGGTTTCATTGAGTCCAATATTGCTATATGCGAGGTCCACTGTATATACATCCATATAAACTTCATTTCTCAATGCATTGTCTGATAGGGACATCTCTTAGTTTGAAATAAACACTTTAAGTTATGTCACAATGTTTACCAGGAATCTTTTTTAATTTGATACAAGTCAAAAAGGACAATAATAGTAAATAACTTATAATCATTCTTATTTTAAACTTCTAACGAGTGATGCAATGCCTTGCCAGTCATTGAATTAAAATGCACATTATGAATAATATGTAAAAAAAAAAAATATAACATACTGGTTCCATTCCTTTTAGAGATGTAGACAATTCACTAAGTCTGTCACTGAACCCAGGAGCAAATGCTGACGTGTCAACCACTATGAAACATTGACCCTGTACGCAAAAGCACAACAAAAAAAAGCTGAATGAATGGTAAGAATGGGTTAATAAAAACAAATACTGCCAGTTAAAAAATGTTATAGGCCTAAGTGTTTTGTCATTGTAATATGTTACAATTGGAGATAATTTTTAGTTCTACTTAAATATTTTTTATGGTATATGTACTTTTCAGGTTTATGTATCTGAATGAGATGAATAAATGTACTAGATGGAATCTATTTTCTGTAAAGAAAATGTATGTTAATTAAAATAAAGATAAAGCCACCAACTTAGTCCGTTGCTTTTAATCTTTACTATGTTACTGCAATCTGATTATGATAAAAAGAATTAATAAAGTGAAAAAGAAAACATAAACTTAATTTTTTTTTATAATTCAGACATGTAAACAGATTTAATTGGGCTTATATAAAAGACTACATGAACAAATCAAGTATATAAAAAAGATAATAATAAAACATTTTAAAATTAGCTAGTATGATAACTCAAAAATAGAGGATACTTTAAACCTAAATGCAAATAAATTCTTTTTACCAAATTAGCCTCTGTATCAGTGCTTTTCCAATTTCTGATGTTTGGGCCAAAATTAGCACCAGACATGATTCCACAGAATATTTCTACCATCATGGCCAAACCATACCCTTTGTATCCACCTAAAAATCATTATATTTCATATAAAAAAGAGGATAATTTATTGCATAAAGATTTTACGAAAAACAACCAATAATTAAAAGATCAAAACTTCATGTTTAGAAAATTTTAAAAATGTAATAAAAGCTTGACTTCTTAGTAAAGGAGGTGAGTAATGTATTTTTTTTTACTTCAGATCTTATAAATAAATTATTTGAGATCATATCTAATTTTTTTTTACATTAAGTTCATCAGAATAATATCCAACATAGTGAACTTCAAATTGTTGTTCATGCTATCTATTTTACTTTATAGCTTTATAGATTTTGAACATTATAAATGGACTAAAAAAATAGATAAGCAATAATAATGATGATGATGATAATAATAAAAAAGCACTACTGTCAATTTCTTTGACAAAATGAACCATTTCCACGTATGCCTTGTCTTAAAATAAAATACTATTACTGTATTCCTTGGATTTGATACGCCATAAACACTCATAGGATTTGTATGGTTCGATAAATTTTAAAACAGAATCTCTAGACCAGGATGCCATTTTAATTCGCCTCGACAGAATCATCGAATGATAGACTAGAGAGCTCTACACTTCTTTATGTCTGTATCATGGAGCGATGGTAAGCAGCCTAGCAACTTTGAACAGGAAACTGCGCGAGACTTTGTTAATTTGAGGTCGCTGATTTCAAATATGCCCTTAGTTTTTTTCTACGATAAATATTAATAATTGTAGGTCCAGTTAAAAAATCCCCACTACCCCCCAGCACACCCATTTCCTGTGCCCACCGTCGGCCAAGAGCTGGCGAGACCGATCCCGCCAGGTGTTCACGTGCAGCGGCTTGAGACTTGAAGCCTCAACACCAAACAGAGTCTGGTCTCCTACAAGTCAATCAAACTTGGCCTAAATCACATGCACAAGTTTCCAGTATTACCACACACCTACAGGTAAACTTGGGCAAATGACATGTATCCAGTCAATTGCCCCAGTTCACTTGCAGGTATGTGGGGCGCTTTAGTAGCTTATTCCGTTTCCGCGAAGACAAGCAGGGTCAATGACCCGGATTCTCTGCAATGCCTAAACTAATAGAGTTGCTGAGTGTAGGCCCTAGGATTTGGACACTCTCTGGCAAAACACGAATACCTTCAAATTCGCGAGTCATGGGTGCAAACGGAATTGTGTTCCAGCACTCCTGGAGTTGGCGAACAGCACCCTGCTATAATTTGAATACACATATTTGAGTATAAGTGA
>RQTK01000179.1:494722-504802 GCA_003991915.1 Elysia chlorotica
GGGGGTGGGGGTGTCTGGTTACGTTAATCCGGAACACGTGGGGTGGGGAATGGTGTGGTTGTGACTTTTTCCATCATCACTCAATATTACCCACAAAATTTTTAGGTCTCAAAGAACCTTGGATGTTAAACCTACGTGTGTTTATGTGTGCGTAAGCAGGTTCTATTGGCAGCGCGCAATTGCACAGTGTGTTTCCGCGCCACGAGACAAGCAGGGTCAATGACCCTGATTCTCCGCGATGCCTAAACTAATAGAGTCGCTGAGGATTTGGACACTCTCTGGCAAAACACGAATACCTTCGAATTCGTGAGTCATGGGTGCAAACGGAATTGTGTTCCACATATTTGAGTATAAGTGAGATATAGCTTAAAAAGTATATTTTAAAATGAAGTTTAAAAAGGACTTTACTTATTAGATGGGAAAAAAGAACAACTTAAGTAGGGTATGAAGTCAACATACTGCATTCCTCTGATCCTCCCAAAGGCATTAAGCCCTTTGCTTGAGATGGGTTGGTTGTTGCCTGTAAAAATTGAAGAAACCTATGACTACAAAGAACCGACAAGATTTAACAATTTATGGAAGCTGACAGTAGAATCAACAAGAGCAAATCCTGGTATATATCAAATGATATTATGGCTATGCAATAGAAAATTAAGGATACATTTATAAAATTAAAATGTAAAATTAATATCATGCAACATCTTCAACATCTTATCTCATTATCATGTTTTCATCTCTACATAACCTTTTTTATGGCTATATATGGCTCATTATCTTGGAATTATATCTTGTTTTTTTTTCCAGTTAAATTTATTAATGAATTTTTACAATGTCAAACCTTTCCCTTTTCATCACAGCCCCAACCAAGAGGGATATCCATGCCTCTCCGTTCATTAAGCTCCAGCTGAAATGAAGAAATCATTTGAGATACATTCTCTTACAAAGATTGTTTTAGTAATATAAATGTATTGATTTATTATATTAAATGTATAAATTAAATGCATCTCTTGGTTTGGCGAAGAAAGTTGACCTAACAAGCAAAACTATTTTCAACTTCAGATTAGAATGTGGACAATTTTTTTAGCCATTCTAAAAAAAAAGATATTTAAAAAAAGGCTTCATAAATTAAATTAGCCCTAAGCATCTCTTAAATCATGAAACATTTAATTTGATATTTATTAGTGATATGTTGGAGAAGTTACTGTCGGCAGTTGTAAGAATTGCTTACTTTGCCAAGAGCAACAGCAGTAGTGGCCATATCTAACACAAAGCTTTCCCCATCATTGGCTGGAGCTGCACAGGCTATTGGGTTGGTACCTAGTGCTACCTGAGAACAAAAATCAAGGAAAGAAAGATTTCATCAAGCAACTTACACTCTACAATCATAAGTGGCACACAGTTAGTCAGTTATAATTTGTTTTTAAAAATGCACGCAGACAGACAACAGAGTAAGTTGGCTATAAAGATATATGATTCATTTATTTAAAGAAATAAAAAAAAAACATTATGGATGAGGAGTCAATTAAGTTGAACCAGATGCATTGATTGAATAGAATACACATTTACTCCTCCAAGTATGCAATTTTTACAATCCTATCAAGCTTTAAAAAATATGTAAATTTATAAAGACAAAAAAGGCCTCGTGTATACTCATTTGCTTTCTGGTTATCAAATGCTCTTCACACCTATAACTAAATTCTGAATGGAAAAAATATGACTAATATTCAAACAGCTACAGAATTGTTTACCACTCACCTTTGTTGCTCGTGTTGGAACCATTAGTGGAGACGTGTTGGTGAATGCAAGACCCTATTTTGTGAAATAAACAGGTATAAAGCAATCTTAATTTAAAGTGCAAATACATGTTTTTATAAAAACTAATTTTTAACAAACTCACTGGTATCATCTATGCTTTAGTCAAGATAGACAACAGTATTTTTTTTTTCAATAGGACTTAGGAAGATTAACTTGAAAAAAGCATGAATGGAAGTAATTGTTTACAAAATGCTGCTTGAAAGAATATAACAAAATATGTAACCACTTCAGGCAATAGTACAATTTATATGTCCATTACTGTGAATACTAAATGTATGTCAGTTTTCATTCACTTGTTCAAATCATCTTTGGCGCTGCCATTTTCAGAACATCATTCATTGGAGTTTAATTAAAAAGATATGTCAAATTCATTGACACATATGCTCTATGGGTACATCATTTCTAATAATATACCTGAGTTTTCAAGTGAATAAATATGCTTGGGACATATTTTTTTTTATAAATCTCAGAACGTCTTATTTTCATTATTTTTCTCAGAAAGCTCACAGTAAATCTTTACATAATATTCCAGCCTAATATCAATGAAATCCAAGCATAAATTGCTTAATCTGCTCAAGCTTTAGAAATTATTGATAAATATAAGCTCATACTTATGTAAATCTTATAAAATTTTCAAAATGCAATAACAAAGACAAATAATTATCTAGAGAGTTTTTTTTATGAATGAGATTGAATGATTTTTTTTACTTGGATAACGAATATCTCTACAGCTAGTGCCATGGTATCCATTGGTTGTTGAAAGCCGGATAACTTGATCTTTACTGATCTTGTCTGATAAGCGGGAGATTTGAAGTTTAAATCCCAGCTGGCTCCCTTTCTCTTTTAAGGATTCTTTGGGAAATGTAGGGACGTAAAACTAGATTTTTTAAATACCATTTGCTATGAAAAAAAGTCCTTTATGTACCGTGGGAAATTTTCTCACCAAGAGTAACTATTTAACTGCTGGAAAACACAGCAATGAGTTGGGTCTTTTAATCGGCATATACTAAAACTGACCCAAATTTTACTTCATCATAAACCTATGAAAAGATGAATGCTGATAATGGAGCCATAAAATGCAAACATTTTCCTAAAATATTTTTACCTTTCTGTTCTTCTTTGGAGGTCAACTAAAGCTTCTGTGCAAGAGGCTGCATGTATGACTTATGACCTTATATTATTTCATTTTTTGCATTGTAATCATTCTCCATGAAACAAGAGAAGCAAACTGGTAGATAAGATCAATTCCCAATACCCTCAAACTCAAAGTATCCTTAAATGATGACCTTCCTTAATTTTTTGTGCCCCATGAATTTCCCTTATCTACAGTCTTCAAAATTTGTTACTGGTAAGCCCAGCTACTGACTACAAACCATCATGCCATGTTCCATAGCCCTCATTGCATACCAGCCAGCAATTCCAAAGTGGTTGGAACCTACTCAGTTGAAGAAAATATTGATTAAAGATACCGATTAGGTAATATCTGGGGGAGGGGGGGTATATTTTTTTTATTGGTGTCGTTGTATGTTTGTTTTTTTATTGCTTTTTTTAAGGGGGGGGGGGGAGATGGTTGCAGTTACACAGTTTGAAACTCTTCAGCTGCTTTACAAAGGAAAGGGTCAATCAATCCAAGGTATTCTGTAAAAGGGCTTCAACGTTTTAGATATATTATTTGCAAGAAGTTTTAAGCTTTTTTGGGAATGAACAACAAAATACATCTAGTAAATATTCAACCTTATTTAGAAAAAAAAATGCAACACGCTACAAGACGCTTTCAATCCCAATTCATCTCCATAATAGATTAGTTTTTCAAAACTGCTTAATTATATCAAATGAGGTGTTAAGATGAATCAAGAATAGTAAGCATAGTATACTGATCAATATTTTGCAACATAATATTATACAGGCGATGAGTTCAGTCATCTTTCTTTTGACTTGAGTTTCCATATTGACCATTACCCCTAAAAATAAGTATCACTTTAAGTTCTAATCTTAGAGCATTTATTTATTTCCTGTGTCTTCTTTTAATTTGTTATAAAACAGACGAAAAAAAACACACAAAAAAAAACACAAGAGTAAAGGGTGAAGTAACTAATGTTACTAAAAATGCTTTGCTGATTAATCAATCTTTCTGCTTATTTAATTCAAGGTATTCTCAATTTTTAGGAACACTAACCTCTAGCTGACACCCATCCTACGCCACTTTCTTTGGCTTTTTTAATAGCCAAATCTGTGCAGAATTTGCCAACTACTGGACCTGAGGAGTTTTAGAAACAAGCATTTTGTTATAAACAGCACTCACTTAGTAGGACAATATGCACATTCCCTTATATGAAGATATAAGGCTATTCCAAGGACTACTATAGTTTAGTAATCCATGGACTATTCATAAAAATAAGTTATCTATCACAAGAGGGTGATCAAATAAAAAAACACAATATGAGAGATGTACAAAAAATGAAATAACAGGACTTATAATGTTATGCTTTTAGGAAAAAGAAAAATTGATTATCGATCTTGAATATTTAATACAACAATCTTAACTGCTTTGATTAATGATTCTTCCAATAAATTTGATCTTCTAAACTTATGTACAAGCAGGAGTGTGAGTTTGTATAGAAATGACAACTGTAATCAATCCGTCAAATAATTTTTTCAACTTGATTAATGTAGTTAAAATTGTTAACATATTTTTCAAGTCAGTTATATACTCCCTTGAGCAAAAATTTAATTATTTAAAATATATGTGATGGCTTTGTATCTTTTCTTATTATCTTAATTATTTCTTGTTGTTGTTGAAAAACATTAATTTTAGTAAAATGAAATCTGTGCAAAGAATACATTTAGACATGATGCTGCAATATTTCAATCCCTGGGGACTTTGATTTTAACTTTTGTTTTTTTACTGTATAATTATATGATATAATCATGTGACTAACCCAAAATATTATTGCCCTCAACAAGAGCAGTTGCTGCTGTTTCTTTCACCACCTCGGGTTCTTTTTGGCAGTTGCATATACCCATCTTCATATCATTCACATACATATCTGAAATCAACAAAATGAGAAGAAATTGAGAGAGGGGCAATAGTTGATTTCATGCAGGCCTTATTTTGACCCTTATTCTGTGATTTAATAAATTAAGAACAATTGCAACACATGTTGATATTGATTCTTACAATCAACGCACAAGATGCTATTTCTCTAACCAATAACATTTCAATCAGAATTTTACAGCAAACTAGGAGATGTGTAGGAAAGTTTGAATACCTAATCAAGACCATTACTGTATAAAGACCATTGGAGCATTTTCTCAAACATGGAACCATGATCAGTATTATACAATTTATGTGATTCACTTGAGAAAAAGTTTGTAGCATAACAGTGATTCCCTTGGGGTTGTTTTTGTTGTTTACAATATCCGTGTGTGTTGCTGTTGTTTTTATTATTATTATTTTTGGTGTTGTTGTTGCTCATGTTTTTGTCATCGTTGTCCTTTCCGTCATTAGAGATATTTTTGTCATTGTTGTTGTTCCTTCTTTGGTGTCCATCTAAGAATATTCCACTTAAACCTGCTACCTTAGTGGAAATACATGTCTACACAGAGTGTTCTTATTGTTTTTGTAATTTACTTGATGACTAACCTAATCTGTTGAGCCCATGGCTGAAGTGTCCTCTGTAGTCAGCTGCTACCAGCAAGTCAGCCAGTGCAGTGGCATGCTCTCTCTTGGTTCCCACAGCCTCCATAGCGCGAACCACAAACCTGTGCATTTCTTCCAAAGCTATCACAGTCCTGCTTGCCATTTTGCGACGTTAAGACAATATGGTTTAAACAAAAATGTTTTCTTTTCTTCTGGGAGCAGGTGTGCAGGTCTTTACTTAATCCTTGCTCTGTTTCAGGGGATACTGATGATGAGAAGAAGAAGAAAAATATGTTATTCAGCCGAGGAAACTCTATACATTAATATTGTTTCAGTTTATCACAGATTCAGATTATCACAGAATTTTTATGAATTACCTTAGGATTTAAGTAATTTATGATTTTAAACAAAGGGAAACAAGATGGAAATGCCTGAACTCATGGATATCAAGGAATTTTCTAAAGGTAGTGGATGCTAAGTGGATTCTATCTTTTGATACACTTTGAATCACATGAAAACACTTACAGTTGTTGAGCCCATTAAGATAGGATTTAAACTTGATAGCAATGTTAGTATAGTTTAAATGAAAATCACTTCGACGATTAATTAGAATAATTACAATTTGTACATACTGTCAGACAATAACAGAGCGAAACAACAATCGCTCAATGATCTATTTTGTAAGATAACGTACGGCCGCAGGGTTTAACTCAAGATGCCTTGACAGTTACAAGTATGTGACCGTGAAATGGAAATTAGACATGGTTATCTCTGCAACCTGGGCTGGAGACAAAGGCAGTAGTATGCTACACAATGTACATAAGAAGTCAGTTCCTCGAATCCTATGGGCCATCTCATACCGGTAATACTGATGAACATAAAATGGTTAACTTTGACAAGATCTACAACAACCATATAAAGAAAAGCGAATAGGCCTACGACTACATTGGCACAATGGTCGGCACGTTTGATTCTATATTACAACCTCCATTGCTCA
Source organism: Elysia chlorotica (assembly GCA_003991915.1). Classification (NCBI taxonomy): domain Eukaryota; kingdom Metazoa; phylum Mollusca; class Gastropoda; family Plakobranchidae; genus Elysia; species Elysia chlorotica. The sequence continues at coordinate 501,175 of RQTK01000179.1, forward strand.
TTTGCGACCAAAGTATACTTGATTGAAAAAGAACACAAACGTGGACCTAAATCTACATTTACATTTGATTTTTTAAATGAAACTTTATAGTTATAAGTCATAACTAAGCTTAACAAAACAGCAACCAAAAGAAAAAAAGTGTGGGTATTGTTCATCATGTATTGTGAGATGTCACGTATGTTGTTGTTTTTTTTAAATATTTTTTTAATTTTATTGTTTTTCGTTTGTTTGTTTTTTTAAAGATAAGTGCAAGTTTTGTTGAGTATCTTATATGCTGTAGTTGCGAGCAATGGCTCATAAACTGACATCAGTTGGATCTCCAAAAAGACCCTGCTAAAACAACTCCTCAGCAGCTACACCGCTCATTACGTTTCCCGATAATATTATGTGTGATTGGTAAAATTGGTTAAAAATAAAAAAATCTCTCTCTCTCTCTCTCTCTCTCTCTCTCTCTCTCTCTCTCTCTCTCTCTCTCTCTCTCTCTCTCTCATTTAGAGTGGCAGTGACAGATTTTTATGATCACAACCCATGATGATCATCATGATTATGAAGTGAAATGGGAACCAAATACATCTAGACTAATCAAGGAAATGCGGATTTTATTATATTTTGGTGATACGTGCTTTACATCGTTTCTACAATCTAGATTAGATCTAGAATCTAGATTCTAGAGTCTAGATCTAGATCTAGTCTTTAAAAAAAAAAGTTAGGCCTAATAGAATCAAAATCCTTCAAAGTTGTCATCTTGTCCATTACATTGGTTATTTACTGGCTTTACATATTTTCATTATTGAAGAAAAACGTGATTTACGGGTAGTTATACTCCTCAAAATTAATGTGTTTGACTCGACGATTTCTAACAATGTTTACTGAGGAAAGTGGGCGTTACCCGAACCGGTGTCCGCGTAAAAACATAGGTGGCGCTGTAAATAGGTAGAGCACTTTTTTTTTTAAATAGTGAACCGTCTTTATTATTCTACAATTGCTCCTGAAACGGCATAAAATAAGCCTCACAGTCGATCCTTTCGTTGATCAATGTTCTCACAACAGTTTAGTTTGACTGCCAAATTTCAAAATAGTTCAAAGGAACTAGGTCGCTTGGTGTTTGTTTTTGTTGTTTTTGTTTTTGTTTTTGTTTTTTTTGTTGTTGTTTTTTTTTGTAGGAATTATCGAACAGCTGTTTTTGTTTGTTTTGTTTGTTTTTTTAACTCTCAAAGTATACTGAACTATGTTGCCGAATGGTGCACCAAATTTAGACTATGTTAGTTTGAATTAAGACGGCGATGCGGTGAGGCAGCAAGGCGTGGTAGAAAGCATTACAAGTTTGTTTTGCCTCCAAAGCCGTAGTTAGTTGTAGTTGAGTTAGTTTAAAGTCCAAAATCAGCACTATATAGGCTATATTGTGGACGGGCCCCAAGAATGACGTCTGGCAGTTTTAAGTGGTGCCACACACGAGACAGGGCGGGAATGCCATGACTCAGCCGGTCACATTAAACTGACACTGACTCAACTAGTAGGAAGCGAAATCGCCATGGCTCGAACCATGGTCCTTTTGCGTCGAAAGCCGATGTTCTACCTCAGGACCACCGCGCCCTCCCGTTGCCTCCATAGTTAACAGATTCACAGAATCTAGATATTTAGAAGCACAACCACAAAATTCACCCATCCACTGAACGGTTTATACAGCCTAAAATATTAAAAGGAAACAGCAGGCTGAAGAAGTCTGGCTTTCATCATATCACAAGACATTGGAGCATTAGTGGTGAATGACTAGCGCATACCGATAAATCCACTAATCTTAAATTACAGTTCAGAAAGAGAATCGGCTCAAACTCAAGTCCTAGGTCTCTCTGATTGTCACGGACTATCACCACTTGACTATTACATAACGTAAAGTGTCTTTAGTCTATATATCACTGGTTCCGCAATCTTTTGCATATGTAACTCTCATTGATGTTATCAGTGTCAACCGAAATCTGCATATAGAGAGAGTTTTGTTGATTTACGAGTCGCTGTAAAATGTCTGCAACGAGCACGTCCATGCCCGAAGCTCCACCTGTAACCATGAAAGGGAGATAGCCTGACGTATCTTCACTTAATCAAGGATACAATGTCATACTTATATCTCTGAAAAGAACAGCAAACACCAAGGTAACCCAGCATCCAATCTTACCACTTAGTGTTTTGCAAGGCGTCACCCCTGGTCTCAAAGGAACGTGGTTAGAAAACACTAGAAAATGTTATACTCATTACTATTTTAATTTGTTAATCCATGGGTCACAAGTAAATACTTGTAGTTATTAAGTTTTAACATGCACATAAAGCCAGGGCTTGGAAATCCAAAAACATGCATTATTTTGTCCCTCTACGGCAAAAAATTAAAGCGGTTAGGCAAAAGTAGCGCCGACAGGCAGGGCACAATTATCGCAGCTAATGATTCCTATTTAATCTATAACCTCTTAGTAAAGGGTCGTACATATTGTCGGGTGAACGTCTCACTCCAATCTATCCCATTCCCATTATCTATCACGGCCCAGATAGGCCGACCCACCAGTTTACTTAACTATTACTCCGAACGCATGTTCATACTGTGAGGTAAACCCGATAGCAAAGAGGCAGAACTGGCTGTATAGTCTGAGCCTAAATTTTGGTAAGCTTTGTGAGATATATGTATTACTTGTATGTGTATCAAGCCAGGTTCAATAGATCCCCAAAAATAATTGAAAAACGAAACAATTATCTTGTGGCCAAAAAAAAAAGGGGGGGGGGAGGATAATTTGGGAGCATCGCTTAAAAAAAATGAGAAAAGGAGGTATGGAATAAAGAAACAACAACACCTGTGAAGTTTATGTTTAACGACATTCATCATGGCCATGGTGAATATCATCACCGTCGTCAACATCATCATGTTCTTATTATTCTTCATCAGCAGCAGCACCAACATCGAGATAACCATCACCGCCACCACCAAGAAAATCTTTTTTTTAAAACAATTTTACTTTCCTTTATTGCTTTTTTCCTCAGAAATTTCTGAAGAAGTGCAGGCGGCAAAACAGAAATGATTTGGGAGGAGCTTATAAGTTTTCCTTAAATAACTAGAATCATAGAGAATTGGAATTTTTTTTGTACATGAAATAATTATCCCTTAAAACAACTAGAAGTTAGATGAAAATATATTGTAAAGAGATAACAGATTAACAGCATTTATCATTTGTATGCCTTTGAAATCAGAATGATCGCCGTGTCATTGCGGCATCTTGCGCCAACATCAAGCTATTTATCGTGACCACCACCGCCACTCGACATAAAATAATATCACAATCATAATTCTCATTACCATCGCCATGTCCTCGTCGTGGCCAATATTTTAATCATTTATAGTAGTAGTAGTAGTAGTAGTAGTAGTAGTAGTAGTAGTAGTAGTAGTAGTAGTAGTAGTAGTAGTAGTAGTAGTAGTAGTAGTAGTAGTAGTAGTAGTAGTAGTAGTAGAGATGTGTCATGGTTAACTAATAGTTGGTTGGTTGGGTTGGTTTAACGTCCAACAGCACCACTATATAGGCCAATATGTGGACGGCCCCAAGACAGACGTCTGACAATTTTATGTGCTGCCACACACGAGACAGGGCGG
>RQTK01000179.1:505257-612757 GCA_003991915.1 Elysia chlorotica
CCTCCTCCCCCCCCCCCCCCCCCCCCCCCTCTCTCTCTGTCTCCTTCATTATCTGACTTTCTATATTTCTCCCTCTCTCTATCAGATACGCAGTGTATAGGCCAAGTCAGAGATGTGTTATGGTTAACTATACATCGTTGCATGTGTCTGATAAGGTAGAGGATGTTAACAGTAGCATAATAAATCAGTGCAGGCATACTCTCTCTTGTTGTCTTAATTTGATTGAAACAATTAAATAACTTTAGTTTAAATTTATGTCAATTTTGACTCCCGCTCTCTTTCTTTCTTTCTTTCTTTCTCTCTCTCTCTCCCTCTCTCTCTCTCTCTCTCTCTCTCTCTCTCTCTCTCTCTTTCTCGCTCACTCTTTCTCTTTTCCTCACCCCTTCACTTTCTCTCTGTGTCCTAAAAAGTTAATGCATGGGCATTTTAAAGTGTAATGGTGAACCCTGTATACAAATATAACCATTTCGATGGTGCTGTCCCATTAGGACACTTGGATCTAGGCCTGAATATTTGTCTTGCTATTCTCTACCCCTCCCCCTTTCCCCCTCTCTCTCTCTCTCTCTCTCTCTCTCTCTCTCTCTCTCTCTCGAACTGTCCATAGTGGATTAAGGATACGTACATGTATGCATTTGTCTATCTCTCCTCGAGGTTTTTGTGTTGCATTCGCCAACCATGATCCCTCTTTCTCTCTCTTCTCTCTCTCTCTTTCTCTCTCTCTCTCTCTTCAAAGCACACCCCACGCTCACTTATATATATATATATATATATATATCTCTCTCTCTCTCTCTCTCTCTCTCTCTCTCTCTCTCTCTCTCTCTCTCTCTCCAGTTTGCTAGTCTTCTCATTCCTGGCCTTCTTGTTTGCAATTCTGTTGTGGTGCTGTTTGACTTTGACCTCGCGTCACCAAGGGGGCGTGGTGGTCCAGGGGTAGAATATCGGATTCCGACGCAAAAGGTCCCGAGTTCGAATCCTGGCTGTTGCGTTCCCTACTGGTTGGATCGGTGTCAGTAGGCTATAATGTGAACGACTGAGACAGGAGTCATGGTATCCCCGCCCTGTCTCGTGTGTGACAGACATAAAATTATCAGACGTCCGTCTTGGGGCCCGTCCACAAAATAGCCTATGTAGTGCTGCTGTTGGACGTGAAACCAACCAACCAACCCGCCACCGATGCTGTGTATCTCATGTTTGGCACATGTAGGGCCTAGTTGGTACGATCATGGTGCCGTGTTGGTGAGTGCTGCTGTTGGGACATGTGACTGGTTATCGATGCTCTGAAATGCACATAATGTTGCTTTACTTTGGGTGCGCATTGTTTTTGTTTTGTTTTGTTTTTCTTTATCATTTTTCATTGTGTGTGTGTGTGTGTGTGTGTGAAAAGGATGGAGTGGGCTGTAGCTTAACCAATGTTTGGTCGTGGTTTAAATTATTAAACTAAGGTTCGTCATCGGAACAAACCACAGATTATAAAATTTAGAAAACTTAAGAGAAACTCCATGGCCTAGGCCCTAAGCTTAATTTTTATCTTGTGGCTCAAACTGCCTTGCTCTTGTTTTTTGAAGGAGGGATTACGGTAGCAAGCTGGGGAGTGGCTATTTGTTTTGGAACGGGTGAAGAACTGAAGTGATGCTGAGAGATGTATAAAATAATTTAGCAGTACTTTAAAAATGTAGATCTAGAATCAAGCTTTACATTAAAAATCATGTAATTTTATTATTTCAATATAAAATCTATAAACAAGGTTATAGTTCTACATCTATAGAGATTTAAACTTAAAAGAATAAAAAAAAAAGATTATACACCTAGATCTAGATCTAGATCCAGATAAATTTAAGCTTAGTCATTAAGAGGGGCCTAGAGTACATAGATTCTACAGTAACCTTGTTCTATATTCAAGACTACTCAAAGTTTGGTGTAGGGCCTGATCTAAATCCGAATCAGGTTTCTTGGTGTCAAAGATATTTTTATTTAGGCAATACTCTATATTTCTTAACTTTTGTCTCATCGATGGCTCATTCTCTCTCTTTATCAGACGTCCGTCTTGGGGCCCGTCCACAATATAGCCTAAATTGTGCTGCTGTTGGACGTTAAACCAACCCAACCAAGCCACCGATGCTGTGTATCTCATGTTTTGCACATGTAGGGCCTAGTTGGTACGATCATGGTACCGTGTTGGTGAGTGCTGCGATTGGGACATGTGACTGGTTATCGATGCTCTGAAATGCACATAATGTTGCTTTACTTTGGGTGCGCTTTGTTTTGTTTTGTTTTTTTTTCTTTATCATTTTTCATTGTGTGTGTGCGAAAAAGGGTGGAGTGGGCTGTAGATTTATCAATGCTTGGTCGTGGTTTAAAATTAAATTATTAAACTAAGGTTCGTCATCGGATCAAACCACAGATTATAAAATTTAAAATTACTTAGGAGAAACTCCATTGCCTAATTTTTATCTTGTGGATCAAACTGCATTGCTCTTGTTTTTTGAAGGAGGGATTACGATAGCAAGCTGGGGAGTGGCGATTTGTTTTGGATGATGCTGAGAGATGTATAAAATAATTTAGCAGTACTTTATGTAGATCTAGAATCAAGCTTTACATTAAAAATCATGTAATTTGATTATTTCAATATAAAAATATATAAACAAGGCTAGATCTAGATGGTTCTACATCTATAGAGATTTAAAACTTAAAAGAATAATTTAAAAAAAAGATTATAAACCTAAATCTAGATTTAAGCTTAGTCATTACGAGGGGCCTATAGTAGGCTACATCTAGATTCTACAGTAACAGTCTCTAGATCTAATCTAGACTTCTAGTTCTAGATTCAAGACTACTCAAAGTTTGGTGTAGGGCCTGATCTAAATCCGAATCAGGTTTCTCCGTGTCTAAGATATTTTTATCTAGTCTATATTTCTTAACTTTTGTCTCATCGATGGCTCATTCTCTCTCTTTTTTTCGAGACCTCCCTTTCCTACCTTTGTCTCTCTCACTCTCTCTCTTTTTCTCTTTGTCCCTTCTGCTGTCTCTCTTTGGGTCTCTCTCTATATTTGTATGTCTATCTCTCCCCTCTCTCTCTCTCATTAGGAAGGTGGCCCAAGGGTAGAGCGTATATATAGGCCTCTAATGACTTGAGAGCTACGGATTCGATCGCTGCTTAAAGGGCTTTTTTTGTGGTGGTCGAGTCAGTGTCAATATACCTCTACTAGTTAACGTCTTTTTTTAAAACAGAAACTAGGACTTTGAACTAAGAGAGAGATTCATTTTACTTTAAAAAAAAACAAAAAATACTTTTCCTTACGAATCAATGCATTCTAAAGACTGATGTCAAGAATGTGAGTGCCTTTATATATAAATTTTAATATTTTATGATGTTCAGCAATAGCGAACAAATTTTATGAAGGTACCTTGCTTTGACGGTTAATTCACACTTCATGTAATTGACATGATTGCGGCCATCCCTATGGATCTCAGTCCAGAGAAAACAGTTGTTCACACCTTCATGTCAAACTTGTTCGAGTTCCCTGCCTGTAGTCTATCACTCAGAGCAGGGAGACAGTGATGATAAACAAAAGATTTGCTTTATATTAACCAAATGGCTTTCTACAGATCTGCACATAGCCCCTAACACTTAGATAACTATAGAAACGGTAAACGTTTTGTTTAAGTGATGAGAATCTAGTTTGAGAAAATTTTCAAAAAACGTAGTTGGTACATGCGACCATTCGATTGGAGATGGCAAACTCTTGGACCACCTAAAGAGAGATGAGATGCCATAGAGAAAAAGAGAGAGAGGGAGCAAGGGAGAGACAGAAGGAGAAATGCGGAGGATAGAAGGAAAGAATCAAAGAGAGAGAGCGGCCTTTTATAGTTAATAAACAAACCTTCAGGAGTGATTAACACAAGTGCTGAGCAGTTGACAGCAGGTGGGGGCGGGATAAATCAATTGAGGTGTTGGTCAAGTAACGCTTACTCCTCAGTGATTGGATACCTATCCACTCTAGCGTAACGTAACAATGATTGGATACCTATCCGCTCTAGCGTAACGTAACAACTGCTGTCCTATGATTTTCATTCGACAGGTCCTACTTATAGGCAGGGGCTAAGTCGGTCTGCTAACATGCCCATACGTAAAAACTCAATTAAAACTCTGTGGGTTCCCTGACTATAGGCTAATGGGTGCCACAAGTTGGCGTGATAAAGATATGGCGGTAAGAAGATTTTCTCTGATCTTCCGACATGGCTCTAGAGCCTAGCCAATTGTTCACAGGCTCGTTTGAGTTCATCTGCGCTGCCCCTTCTCCTGCCACCCATATAATCTCATGACTTCAGATTTGCACACCACTTAATTCAATCATTCTTAGATCACTTACTCTTAGATGACTGCAGAAATAATTGGCACACTGTCCGGTAAAAATAATGTTTGAAGTTCAAAAAAAATTTTTTTTTAATATATATCATTTATATTCGACCCTCTTAAAATGGGTTCTTAGACTTTGTATCAGGCAAGAGCGGGTTGGTATTGGGATAAGTGAAAGAGAAAAAAATTAATGTTTCATAGGAGTAGTGGGTTCGAAGACGAAGTGGGTTTGTAAGCGGAGAGTTCTTACACGGAGACCTTTGTATACAGACTGAAGTCTGATAATTCGAATTTCTCATGATTTGAAATTTCCAAAAGAATAGGTTTTTGTTGTTGTTGTTTTTTCTTTGGCTCTATTAATTTAAAATCAGACTCATAATCCGAAGCTTTTCTAAATTCTAGTTTGATTCTTTTAATTCGAAGTTCACACCACCAATAGGTACTACAAAAGTACTATCTGCCAAGCAGAATTCAATTCATATTGCTGCCCATGATATGCCTTTAAAAGAAAAGGGGTTGGGAGAAGGTTGCTATAGAAAGGAAACAATAGGACACCATCATAAAAGAAGTTTTTCGTATAAGTTGTCTACTGATTTTAACACTTTTTTAATTCAGGTATGTCCCCTTATGTGATTCGAATCCTCTTCATTCAAAGTTTAGATCAAACCCCAAGCAATTTGAATTATACATGAGGTTTTCCACATCATAATTATTTTACATGTAATATTATTTTTGTATGAAAAATACATTCATATTATAAAATTAACATTTAACATCATGTAATTTTATTTATTTTTGCTTTCTTAATTGTGTTCCTCATCTCCCCTTTCCATTTTTCTTCTTTTTTTCTGATACAGGTCAATCAGATATTTTAAAATCAAGTTTAACATGTGTAATGATTTAAATAACTTAACAATCGGATGAGAGCAGAGATCAACAGTTGTATTTAGCTGTGGCTCTTATTCTTATTCCAAAGCTCAAAATTTGACATTTAAATTTAAGTATTAAAGGCATACAGTATGTCTCAAAATCTTAAAGGAACTGTAGTTGTGTATTCCATCTTGGGATGTCCACATTGCATGAGAGCCAAAAAAGTGCTGAATCAACAAAATGTGCCGTATACTGACATAAGACTTGACTTGTTTCCTCACATAAAAGATGCAGTGATGGAAAGGAGTGGAATGCGAACTGTCCCTCAAATATATTTTAATGAGAAACTCATTGGTGGTAATGATGCATTTCAGACATTGGTGAGGACATGATTATTTACTTTATTCAATGTTTCTCTTTTCCAGTTTGAATTTGAACTTTAAAGAGATCATAAATGAGTCTAAGATCCTAAGAATTGTAATTTGAGATTGACAGTGTATTCAATGCATGCTGCTAGTGCTACTCCTTTTATTTCAGGAAGAGTTCAAAAAGGCTAAAAAAAAATAAAAGGAGATTTAACTTAAGAGTTTTTATCTAAAAAATTTTATCAGATGAGGGTGCAAAAATGATTTTATCAATGACCTTTTTAATAATTTAACACATATTATTTGATGTTTTAAGAGTAAATATTGACACTGATCATTTCTAATTTATACTGCTTGCATTTAGATATATATATAAAATACATTATGTTCTAGATTGAATAATTTAACCTGTCTTGAAATACTAATTATTAAAGCTGTGTCAAGCATCTCATTGAGGCATACTTGTGTAAATATGTGTGTAAAACTAAAACTTACTTTTTTTTTTCACTCTTTAAATTAGGTCAGTGATGAAGCTGCTTGGAACAAAGCTTTGGATGATTTGAGAAAAAATGCATTGCCTGAAGGAAGTCTTATTATCCCAGATCCAAGCACAGCTGTAGTTGAAGCAGGTGTGTATTTCATATTAACTAATAATGTAATTCCATTTATAAAATCAGTTATCATTGTTAGATTATATATGTTAGACTAAGATTTAAAGAAAGATTTTTTTAGTTTAGATGTAAGTTTTACACATTAATTTTGGTCCTTGACCCATTCACAAACTAATCAGGTCTTGTCATTGACCTCAGATAACGAAGTTAAGTTCACCCATTCTTTAAGTAAAGAAAGACCAATGATGATGTGCTGCAACTTGCAGGAGTGCAATGTAAGCTGATAATAACATAAGAAAAAGACAACTAGAAGGTTTGGGCCATGGTGTTGTGGAAATATATAAAATTTGTGGAGAAAAAAGAGAGAAAATCAAATGTTAGGAAAAACCAACAAAATCTTTCATTTCCCCCTCCAAATATAGAATATATTGCACCAATTTTCTGTGGTATATCTTAGTTTGCTGGAAATAAAAAGCCATGCACTGCTAGTACTTCATTTTTATTGTCCACTTTAATTTGTAATATTTTGTTAAACTCTCATATAATAAAGTAAAAACCATGTAGTTTTTTTGTTTTTTTTTTGTCAATCTGCTTTTCAGATTTGTTCACCATTCAGTGTGAGCCAGATGAATACTTTGCTTTGGTGAACCAGATGAAAGCAGATATTGTTCGCCCTCAGGGAGGCATTCTTAGATCTTACAAAAATGCTTTCAGTGGAAAAGATTTTGTAACATGGATCTTGGAAAAGAAAGAACTGGGTATTTTTGTTTTGAAAATCGTGGATAAAAAAATTTCATTTAAATACTTAGCCAATAAATATTTTCAAGATGTAATTCCATTTTGTTAAATATTTTCACTGTACCATACCTATTTTTTCATGAGAATCTATTTTAGTTGGGTTTGTTCTTCAAATTCATATTGAAGTATTCAACTTGATGAAATTATATAATATTCACACAAAAATTTTCTCCATGTTGCATTTCCTGGATAATTCACATTTTGTTTGCTTGGATTGAATACTGTATTCAAAGTTATGGTTGTGAAAAAATAACTGCTTTTTGTAGAAACTTCAATTTCTGTAAATGCTGAGAATGCCCTTGCTTTTCTGTTTGGGAGGCCTCATTTAATTGTTGGAACTTGTACTTTGCTACAGACAAGCAGCGTGCTATAGAAACAGGACAAGCTCTTTTGGACCATAAGTTTGCTTCTCCCTTAAAAAAAGGAACATCTTTCAAAGGGGAAGATGAACTTTACCTACTCCTTGAGGATGATGGAGGTGGTGCACTAAATGGAGGGACTGTTTCTGAGTGTGTTCCCAAATCAGGTACAAACTTGTTAAAAAATTGTGAAATGCTGGTTTAAACTAAAAATTTGTTCTTAAAATTGTAATGTTTTCAATTTTTTTATCTTTCTTTATTTTATGTAATCCTCTTGAAATTGGGACTTTTACTATGGAGATTTTAAAAATGACATAAAGGCAGTATTTTTTCTCAAACTCCTGGTTTTTTTCTTACCTCAAATCCATACCATGATTTATGGTTAAGTTAGCTTTTTGACAATAAAACTTTAAAAGGGATAATTATTTCCACTTTCTGTTGTGACTTGGAAATAATCATCTCAAAGTTTTTCACGTTCAGATAATACTTATTGGATAGAAAATATATGTGCAGTCAGATAGGCAATTTCATTGTGCATTATCTCATCCACTAAGTTTTATGTTCCTTAATATTCATTTTAAAAATGTGACTATTGATCAGTCAATGAGGCATTCATGATAACAATACTTTACATTTTTGATACAGCAAACCAACTTGGAGAGTTACTGAGAAAGATGATTCTTAAGCTTTACAGTGTTTTCTTGTCAGAGGATGGCAAGGTAAGTTCGTTTTTCTTTTTCTTTACATAAAATTTGTAAATTAGATTGAAAGTAAAGAGACTAAAGTAGAGTTACTTCCTTTTTTAATGGAGCAAATTTCTGTTCCTACATCTGTAACAATGGTCTATGTTTAATAACCCACTGAGAAGAACCCACTTCATTTGAGAAACACTCTTCTCATTACAATTCCACTTAAGAACCATCTTTGACAGGGTGTGTTTGTACATCTCTATACGTGACAAAGCAAACTTATAGAGAAATTTGTGTGGCGCCAACAGAGAAATTGAATGTTATAAAATATTCGTTACACAGGGGTGGAACCAGTGTCTTCCGGATCTCCATTGTTTTTTGTTGTTTTTTTTTAGTCAGAAAATTCTGGTCTTCCAAAGCTTTGACGCAAATGTCTCCTGTGTGAGCCAAATGTATAGCATTATTTTCCTATTCTGCAAGTACAAAATCTATATGTTTCTCCGATCTTTTGCTGTGGTTTCATGTAAAAGTGATAAAAACTGGAACATTCACTTAAAAGATAGATCTAGGCCCAAGCTGAGTAAACTGGATAGCCTAGGTCTAGGCTATGTCATCATCATCATCATCATCATCATCATCCGTATTTTGATTAACGTGCAGGTACTGGGGCAACATCCACATCAGTGGACCCCCTTCCCGGTAGCTGGCTTGCTGCACGCATGGCTGATCTCACACCAGATCTCCAGGTGTTTCTGTCATGAGGGTCAGTTGTTGAGAGTTTCCAGTCTTTCCGATCCCTCTCTGTCACCTGCTTCCATGTCATTCTGGGTCTGCCTTTTCCACGACTTCCTGTTACTTGCATGTCCAATGCTGTCTTGATAGCTCCGCTTGACCGTTCCACGTGGCCATACCACCGGAGTCTTCTCTCCTTCAGAATGAGGTTCAGGTCCTCAAGGCCAAGAAGCGTCAATAGCTCATTTGACCTAGTGGTGGCCACATCTTCTGGCTTCACATTGCAGATCTGTCTTATCATTGCCCTGTCGTTTCTCTGCAGGCGTTGAAGGTTTGGCTTGGTCAAGGGCGATGTCTCGCTAGCATGGAGCATTGCACTCCGTACACAAGTGCTGTACACATGACCTGGTCTTATGGTTTTCTGTGATATAAATTTTAATGTGTCAGTTGTGATTTTATAAGTTGTAAGCGATAGTCCTAGCATGTTGTTTTCACAATCCAAGATGGCGGGTAAGTGTCTCATCAGATCTAAACCCAGACCCAAATTCTCCTTTCTAACGAACTTCGTGCTGCTGCTGCTTGCCCTGCAAGTAGTCCTAAAACTTAAAGATCCATTGAACCATGACTTAGATCCAGACCTAGAGAAATTTTCATGTAACCAAAAAATTATAAAAGCCACAATAATAGCAAGAACAATATTTGGCCCATTGTGCCAACAACTGAGTCCAGGAAGAGGAATACTCATTAGCAGAAATATTTTTGCACCCCACTGCGGGCGTAGTAACAGACATAAAAATAACCAAAGTTCTATGAACTTTTGCATATTCATTCTCCTCATTAGATCAGGAGACATAGAGGCAAATCCAGGGCCGGGACCCACAAAGTTTCCCTGTGGGACATGTAAAAAACCATGCACATGGAAAACACCGGCAGTTGCATGCGACAGATGTGATACCTGGTATCACACCAGCTGCATGGGGATGAACAAAAGAATTTATAATAGCCTTAAAAACATATCCTGGGAATGCATCCAGTGCGGAATTCCAAATTTTGACTCCAGCCTCTTTTTATCAAGCTCTGATTCAGACCCCGGACCAGAAAACTCCAACATTAGAAATAGAAACAGATTCCATATCCTAAAGAATCGGAGCATTCAAAACATAGATGAAACCCCTGACCCAATCCTGGAACTTAAAAGTAAAAAGAATAAGCCTTTAACATCAACTCCCAAAAAAACTAAACAAAGTAATGGAACAAAAGGAAATCTAAAGATACAAATTTTCAACTTTCAAAGCATTCGGAATAAACTCCCTGAATTTAGCTTAATGCTCGAGGATAGCAAACCGGATGTAGTCATCGGAACAGAAACCTGGTTGAAGGAAGACGTAAAAAATTCAGAACTACCAATGAATAATGACTATCAAATTTTCAGAAGGGATAGGCTAAATAACCGTGATGGAGGGGGGGTTTTAATTCTAGTAAAAAAGAATCTAAACTGCAAAGAACTTAAGAAAAGCGTTCAGAGTGAGTCCATTTTCTGTTCAGTAGGTGAAGGCCACAATAAATCAATTTTTGGCGCAGTGTACAGGCCCCCGGACTCCACTCAAGAAAACAATCTCGCTATTGTAAATGAAATCAGAAACATCACCAAAAAGGCACCAAAAAACAATAAAATCTTCATCGGGGGGGACTTCAATCTTCCAGATGTAAATTGGGCAAAACAAACCATAGAAGGAAATCAATACCCAAAAGAAACAAATGAAATTTTCCTGGAAACCTTTTTTGATTTAGGTCTATCCCAAACTAACAAACACCCGACAAGAAAAGATGCAATACTAGATATCATTTTGACCAACAATGAGAAAGTACTATCCGAACCAACGCCTATCCCAGGACTAGGAGATCATGAAACAGGCATAGAATCTATCATAGCATGCCACGCTAAAAGACGAAAACAGATAAAGAGGGAAATACTCCTCTGGAAACAAGCCGACCAAGAAAAGATTAAAACTGATTGCAAGAATTTCTCAACATTATTTAAAAAGAAACACAAGGATAACGATAACATTGACGCAATGTGGGACTGCATAAAAAACAACCTGTTAACAATCATCAGTGATAATGTAGCTACAAAATGGACATCCAATAACTTTAGTAAACCATGGATCAACACCAAATTAAAAAAACTAATAAGAAAAAAGAAGAGATGGTACACCAAAATGAAAAACTGCCAATCGGAGAGAGTAAAAGAAAAATTCAAACACATTAAACAGCAAACCCAAAAGGAATGCAGGAAAGAACACTGGAAGTACATCAATGAAATAGTGACAGACCCAGAGGGGAACAATAAAAAGTTATATGCATACGTTAAGAGTAAATCAACAGAAAACACAAACTATATCCAGGAATTGAGAAATAAACAAAATAAATTACACCAAAAAGCATCAGAGAAAGCTGAAATTTTAAATGAACAATTTTCATCTGTATTTTCAAACCCCAAAAATTACGATATGGGATCAATGCAAGGAAACCAATACCCTAATATGAAAGATATTAAAATCAACCCCAGAGGGGTGTATAAGCTACTATCAACAATTAATGCCAACAAAGCCACAGGACCTGATAACATCCCAGGCCGTCTTCTAAAAATTTGTGCTGAAGAACTCACGGAAGTTTATACCATCTTATTCCAGGCATCAATTAACCAGGGTAAAATTCCTGAAGAATGGAAAATAGCGAACATCATGCCTCTGTTCAAAAAAGGAGATAGGACTAACCCAGAAAATTACAGACCTGTATCCCTAACATCAATCAGCTGTAAAATACTAGAGCACATAATACACAGCTCAGTCATGGACCATCTAGACCATCATAAAATTCTAGGGGATAACCAACACGGATTTAGGCAGGGGAGATCATGTGAAACACAACTAATAACAACCTGTAGAGACTTTATAAATACATTAGAAAAGAATAGACAAGTAGACGCCATTCTTCTTGACTTCTCAAAAGCGTTTGATAAAGTTCACCATGATAGCCTCCTCTTTAAACTCAAATTTTATGGAATTGGCGGTAACATCCACAAATGGCTCTCATCATTCTTGAAAGGTAGAACACAGGAAGTAATCTTAGAAGGAGTAAAATCAACACCAAAACCCGTACTATCAGGGGTCCCACAAGGGACGGTTTTAGGACCATTACTATTCCTAATCTATATAAACGACATAACAAATGGCCTAGCAAAAGGAACATCACTCAGACTCTTCGCAGATGATAGCCTTCTCTACAGAGAAATTGTTAATCCAAATGATGCAAATATACTCCAAAAAGATCTTAATACACTTCAAAAATGGGAAAAAACATGGATGATGGAATTTCACCCACAAAAATGCCAAGTAATTACAATATCAAAGAAAAAAAATACCATTACCAAGGACTATTTTATACACAACACCAAACTCGAAAGAACAGGAAGTGCAAAATACCTTGGAGTTACCATCGATAGTCAGATAAACTGGAGGGAACACATTACCAACACATATAAGAAAGCAAATAAAAACCTAGCATTCCTTAAACGCCATCTATCGCAGTGTCCCAAAAACATCAAAGCAAAAGCGTATGAAGTGTATGTCAGACCAACTCTAGAATATAGCAGTAATGCATGGGACCCACACCAACAAAATAATATTGACCTACTAGAAAATATCCAAAGAAGAGCAGCCAGATTCGTCCATAATCAGTATGACAGACAAAGCAGTGTCAGTAAACTGCAGTCCCAACTAAATTGGCCATCATTACAAGAGAGCTAAAAGCAAAGTAACAGTAATCTACAAAGCAATAAATCATCTATGTCATATACCAACAGAAGACCTTATTATGAACAACAATAGAACACGCAGAGCAGGCGGCAGCTACATGATACCAAGGTCCAGAACAAATGTTCATTTATATTCCTTCTTTCCATCAGCCGTCAGACTGTGGAACCACCTGCCTGAAAAGATTAAGGCTTGTGGCTCCCCTCCTTTAAATCAAAAGTCGGCAATATCAACATAATTCCTGTGAAAGCCATAGATCAGACCCAAAACCAGAGTCCAGAAACCACTAAGGAAAACCATCAGTCAGCATACTGCTGCACCACAAAAGCCACCTCAGATTAGTGCTTGTTGAGTCCAAAAAAGCGCAGTTCACACAAATCCTCAAATTGTGAGGCTGTGATCTCAATGGAAGAAGAAGAAGATGAGAAAAATTTGACAAAAACAAACAAACATGTCACAAGCGCGAAATTTTGAACTCTACACCGTCGACAATTTTTGGCAGCAAATGGCTTTCTTTCCATCATTCATAAAGAAATGAAAACAACAATAACATAAAAACAAAGAAATAACAGTCACAAACAAAAACTAGCAAAAACAAAACGAAAAGACAACAACAAACTGAACATCCTTTATTATGTAGCCCTTACTTTCTTAACTAAACTCATTAATTCACATTTGTTTAAACAGAGGATATTACCCCATTTTTCATCGCAAATTATGTCCATTTTTTCGTTTTATCTTGATTTATTTAAAACCAAAATGTGTTGTTTATAGGGGAATCTCTTTGGTTTAAACCGAAATTGAAATTAGACCCCCCTATAATTTCGGTGTGCCTCTTAGGTTAATTGAGACAGCCCGGTACTATATGATATGTAAAACATCGTCTAATCCACGCATGCCACATACTAGTACTAGGACCATACAATTTCGACCGATGAAAAGATCGAAAGGTCTACAACATCGAACATTTCAAGGTTCAAGGTTTAGGCTAAGGTTCAAGGTTCAATGTAAACGATTATCTACTTTTCTCACTCCTCAAAGACATGTGTCATGCTTGATGAGCTAACTTGAACCTAATTTTAACTACGCTCTGTCAGTTTTGGCTTTCCTCAAAGATGTTTGTTGTTTTGATGTTTTGTTGTTGTTGTTGTTGTTGTTTTTTGTTTGTTTTTGTTTTTTCACATGTAACATCATATTATCACAGAGTTAGTTTGAATGGCCTTTAACACTTTTCTTTAATCCGATCCATTATTTTGATATTTAAAATCGCAGGCAGAGTTATCTTTCATTCAGCTTTCATTTCGCTTTTCTCTTGAGCATTCTAGATCTAAGCCTATATCTAGATCTAGATCTAGATCTAGTAAAGCTTTTAAAAAGTTACATTTGTATAAACTACCTCGTAGCTTGTCTAAGGTACACTCTTAACTATAACAGTAGATCTAGATTCTAGACTAGTGTAGCTCCAGTGAGTGTTTATATCACAATCAAAGTTACTTCGGTGATTACTGATAATAGGACGGGGATTCTATAAATATAATTATATCTTTTTTTGTACACAAACCTACGGAGCCATTAGAAGTCGTTCGGTATTTATAAATGCTATATTTAGATCAAGATCTTAAATCCACCCTTAAATCTACATCTAGAAATGGTTTAATATCTAAAATCCACCCTAAAACCTACACCTAGTATCTAGCTTTACAAGGGCTTGTAGATAGGCTACAGGCGGTATCTACCCTCAGCCACAGACTCATACGCAGACAAAGACTTGAAAAAGTTTGTGTTTCGCCCTATCAGGGCTCGTCAGTGCGGCTAGAGTGGGATTCGAACCAGGGACCTGCGGCTTGCAAGTCGAACGCTCTACCAACTGAGCTATCCGGTTCGGTGATAGAGTGGCGCAGCGAGTCGTGTGTATCATGGGCGCCACAGGCTGTCCAGAGTTTAACTTGTAAGCTGACTGAGTCTACTGAAGATCTAGATTACGCACTAGCGTTTTTATCCGAATTTCGCTATATCTGGATGTGTACGCACTAGATCTAGATTCTATACATCATAGTGTTTTGTCTAAATAATGGTCGTAAACCATGTTTATCGCAATTATTCTACTGAAAACAGTTTATTTAAAACCTAGGAAATGTCACGTTTGCATATATGTATTTAAGCTTTGTTTGATGGGCAGACCAAAGAATTCGATTTGAACAAAAACACTTACTATAAGTCTAGTGCTATGGCTGAAATTATGAACAACATATATAATAGATCTAGATCTAGTGCTTTTGTCCAATTTTTGCTATACACACTAAATCTATGGAACTATAATTATGAAAATTATAAATAAACATTGTCTATATTATTATCCCAATTCTTTTACTTTTAAAAAGACAGTAAAAGACCCAGGAAATGTTAAATTACGAAAGAGCTTCTAAGTTTAATTTGACGGTCATACCAAAGAATTTAATTTGAACTATTAAAATTAGTAAAAATTAGTAAAATTTGGACAAATTTTGTAAATACAATGAAGAGGCAGTCTAAACACTATACATAATACAGGTGTCAAATTATGTGGAGTGCACTGTGCATATATAGACACTCCTGTAGGGTACAGTAAAATTTGGACAAAAACCCCGTAAGAAAAAGTAGAAACGCTAGATATCTATATAGTGCGTATTAGACATTTCCAAAGTCTGTATTTGGAGTAAGTTAGCCTATTTTTGTTTGGTCGGTGGTTTCATGGCATGTTAAATACTTATAGATGACTAGATTTATAATTATAGAGAGATAGATCTAGCATCGAACATGTTTTTTTATATCCAGAACTATTTGATTTCAATGCAATTTCAAACAGCCCGACTAGATAAATGTTGTGTTCAGTAGGCTAGAGAAGTAGAAACTGTAATAGAAGCAGTAAACAATAGTTAGAGTGCTTTGAAAATTAGCAGCACCCACACACCTAGGAAAACTAAACAGTCTTCTTACAACACACTGTTTTCTACCACAGTAATAAGAATCTTGGATTGGATTCTGTACTCTATGGATCACAGAAGATTTTTTAAATCATATTTCAATTAAGAGCAGGGTTCGGTGTGTGGGGGAAGGCCATATTCCGTGTGCAAAGTGGCAGGATGTCTGTTGAGAGTATTTGATTATTAAGAGTAAATGGAATGGTTTAAAAAAGTATCGTTTTGAAAGTAAAGGCACAATGTCTTTATGTTTTTAAAAGTCTTAGTACTCTTACCCTACAAAACAACTGTAGTAGCATTAATACTAATTTAGACAAGAGTTAAGTAAAAATGATTCAATAATAAACACTTGAAAAATGATCACATAGAATGATATGAAAGATAGTGTTGAGCACAAGAAATATTTTGTCTGTTGATATGATGTGAATCCAAGAGTAAACATATATATATTGATCATAATTTCTAAATCTTCACTTGTCAATGAGTCTCGGGGAATTCTACTGGTATGTGTCGATGGAAATAAAACACCGATAAATGTGCATTTAAATCCAGATTTATGCCAACCTAATTATTATTATACTGTTCATTGGTGAACTGTCTTAAAATCTTTTTTTCTATTGAAACAGGTCAATATAGGTGTGTTTTCTGTATTTGAAAATGGGTGTATATTTACACCAATCAGGTTAAAAACAATTCTTAAAGACAGATGAAAGACAAATCTGTAATCCCAAACATAGTGTCTTGAAACCATTGTATAAAGTATTAACAATGCCTTTCGGGGTGAAACCACTGTGTTCATCATGTAAGATCTCCTACTCAGCCATTTGGAGGAAAGGACCTTCAGGAGAGGTTCTGTGTAATTCCTGTGGTTTGAAACAGTCCAGTGGTGTTTCACTCTCAAATGCAGGGGCCCTCAAACCAGAAGCAGGATCACAAGCCGTTCTTCCACAGAAAAATGGAAATGCTCCTGCAGTTGGGTCCATGGCTGGGTCCACTGGAGGTGGAATGCCAGTATTACGGAAAAGCAGTAGGATCAAACCAACCAAAAAAGCACCACAAGTGTTTGCCAAATCACTTTCGACCAAAGGCAAAGGACGGAGGGTCATTTTCAAAAAGACAGTGAGTATTGGTACTAGAATCTAGTGGTAATCTATTTATATAACATAAAGGTTTAAAAAACCTGGCATGGTTGTAAAGCAGCTTTTTGTTTCCAGCTGTAATTTCTATGCTAATTTTTTTATTCTTATATAAATGTGATTGTGGTAAATTGGATGTATGTTTTGGACAGGGACAAGATGACAACATGAGGTGTATACATGTATTTCAGTCAACCATTTATTACTGAAGTGAAAATCTGCAACATGTAGATTACAATCAGTGGTTGTATAGTGCAAGGGAAGTAACTCCTAAGATACATTGTGCATAAGCCAAGATGAGTTTCTATTTATGATGGTTAATTTATTACTGTGATATGTAAGATTTTTTTAATCAGTGGGTTTTTTCTTTAGTTTTGTGGAGTACGCCTCGGACATAAAGAACTAGTTTTAAAAGTGCTGCCATTTTAATTACAGGATTATACCTAGATGCTGTTGAGCCAATAATAACCTTCATAGCTCTACCAAAAATTTTCTCTCTGCTTCCTCTTTAACTACATACACACTTAAAATCTGATATCCAACATTTTACAGATTTAGTGGCCTCGTCTTTTTGTTCTATCATGCTTAGCGGCCTTTGTTTGGCTGTCACTTCTCTTCCCCCTCCTCCTGGTGTTTAACCATTTTTCATTCTTTGACTCACCCCTTTCACTGGACATGACACAACACGATGATGGTTAATATTTTGGGAGAACTAATGAAACATAATTTATAAACAGTTTAAATTGCAAAATAGAAAAATGCAACAAAATAATATTGGGAGACCTATGGTATTGGTAATAGATTAATAGATTCTATTTTGGTGTGAATGATCTGCTGCTTCATGCAGTCTTCATTTTTTTTTTTCATTTGCCAAATTTTTTTAACTTGTGGTTAATTGGTTTTACACCTGCTCTTGTTTGTTGTTATTTTTGGTCTGTACTGATATTGCTAAAATGAAAGTGTCGTCTGAAATTAAAGAATTTCTAATTGAAAATATTGCATGTGAATTTTCACATCTATTATGTAACATATTGTGTGTTGTCTCCCTCTTTTTTTTTCCCTATACAAGCAACCTTCAAAGGCTCCTCCTTCAGTGGCTACATTTGTGACTGGGGAAAGTGTGTTTCACAAGGTTTGTATTAGTTTAATTTTGAAATTGAAAGACATCTCGGACTAGAGAAAGCAGAATAATCTCAAATTTGTTCTATCCATAGACAAATAATTGACATCTCAGAGAGCTTCTGGCAAGCAAATTGTTATACATGTAATATTATGGACAGAAGATCTGTGGGTTGTTGTTTTTAGCGAAAATTTAAAAAAACTCATTAAGATACAGGTCATAGGGCATGATAGGAGTGTTTTAAGCTGGAGAAGCTTAACTTACTGTGGGTCTAGATCAGGAGTCTACACTGTGGTGTTCTTTGTGCATCATGCATTGGCTTGTCTAGTCTGTACAAAGTTTATTAATTTTTACAAGGTTATCTGTCAGTCTAGTGCAGACACAACCACATGCTTTTGTGGAAAAAAAAGAATCAGTATTGTATTGGAAACATGTAGAAATAAAAGAAATGAACCAGTAAATCATAAAATTAAGCAAAAATGTGCAAGAAACAAAGGATATTTATTCTGGACTTTTAAAGTATGTCAAATGAAGGAAAATATCGAATTCTTAGATGTCAAATTAAGTGGAGTGCACTGTACATACTATGTTTATAATCTGTTGAAAGTTTGTATTTTTTAGAAAGAAATAATATTTTGCTTTCAGAATTACAAATTAGCAGTAGTCCACATTAACTAGTATAAATTAGTATAATACTTGTTCTCACAAATGTATAACATAACTTTCAACATATTTTAAAATTTCAGCTTAAGACTTAACAATGCTATCATTAAAATTGATGTCTCCATTTTTTTTTTTTTAAAGGACCAATACTACCAGGTGGGAGATGTTGTGTCATTGGTGGACCATGAAGGGGGAGTTTACTACGCCCAACTGAGAGGATTTTTGTCTGACCAGTTCAACGAGAAGAGTGCTGTGATTACATGGTTGCTCCCAACAGTTCATTCGCCAAGCCATAGGTTTGATCCCAACTCATACATACTAGGTAAAGCATCATCATTTTCATATCTGTTTTGATTTTACTTAGATAATGGTATGTCTTGTATCATGCTACCCTGTTTCATTAAAGCTCAATACAGTGGAATCCACTTCGGCTCAAATATGGCTTTATACAAACTTTTTCTGAGGCACCAGTTTGCCTTTGTTCTCGTTATAGTCACTGATTAGTACATTGCACTCCTGATATATTGACAACGGGCCCAGTTTTATGTCGATATAAGGGAGAGTCCGTTCATAGGAAATCTCACAAAATAACAACCTTATGCTCACAGTACAAAAATGTCTGATAATGAAATTCGTAAGTGGGTGCTAATCCCACCATGTTAACCAAATCAAGACTTTGCAGACTAACACATCCAGCCATTGGTTATCTTTGAATCAGCCAGTAGTGTCAAGAGAGGCAAAAATTGTTGTAGGCACTGATGTACAGTTTTGCCTTGCCTCACTTATTGCCAGGTTATATCAGTGTTCGAGCCTTCAGCACACCTACCGTACGTCTCTATGATATTCATACACCAGGACTCACTGTCACATTTCGTTCTGTCCTCCTTTCCAATCCCATCCCTCTCACAAGAAAAATTCCAAAGTGATTGCTCTTTGTTCAGCAATGCAGCAATTAACATAAAGGAGTCAGCTATCAAAGGAGAAAAATTAAGATAGACATTATTGAAATGTTTTTTTTCGTCATTTGGTCTGTTTTCCCTGGTTACCAGGATGCCAATTATGTCGATATAATAGGAAAGGTAGAAATAGCTTGTCAATATAGAGAACTTTATTTACTAACTTCAAAAGGAAAAAAACTTTGAACAAGAGCAAACATGTCACTATAAGTGGCGTGCGCTGTATAATCTTGGAACAAAATAAACTTTTTTTCTGTTTCCAAGAGGTTTATCTTTAGGGGATTTAGCGGAGTTGACTACCTATGGCTATATACACTGTGTATATTTTGTAATGTTGCATATTTATCTTCGTTCCACTGACAGGGCCTGAGGAGGACCTGCCTCGCCGGATGGATTTCATGGAGTTTGTTTGCCACGCACCCTCTGACTACTTCCGAGCGCGTGACGCCCCTTACAAGACAGTGAACCACGAGCCCAACCTGTGCTACATCTGGACGTCGATTGGTCCCAAGATAACCGTCACTCCAACCATCGATGAGATTTTCGGCATCACCCCTGACACCCCTTCTCCTCCGACTACGGACAAGTCGGTGGCGAAGGCCAGGCTGGAGCGAGAGAGGATCAACAGAGAAATCGCCAGGAACAAGGAGAAGTCTCGAGCAGAGCGCAGACAGTCTATCAAATCAGAAAGCTCGCAAAGCTAGCACATATTACATTGCATGTGTATTAGTTTTGTTGTGGGTTTTTTTTAATATGTAACTTGTTAGCTGTGAAATCGTTTCTAACAATTAAATTTGTAGTGTGTAAAAAGTTGTAAAAAATAATTATACTTTCACTTTATCATTCATATAATGCCCATCTACTTATTGTCTCATCTGCAGTAAACAACATGGAAATAAAAAAAAGTTATGTATATCTTTTTTGTTATTTTGTTCTTTATGTTTGTTGTTTTTGTTACCACAGGCATAGAAACTGAATTGGTGAAAATATTTGCTTTATATTGGCTTGAATTCGTGAAGCAACCAGACAAAACCTGCTTAGTGTAGACAAGGACACATTTTACTTTTACTTAGTTTTGGCTTTTGGTGTCGATCAATAGCGACATTTCTGAAAAGAATGCAGTTAACATTTTCAGAGCCCAGGTTATTGCAATTCACAGATATTTGTTTTTAAAAAAAAAATTGAGGTTAAAGTCAAGCTTTTAGTTGTTTTATTTTTTTTTTATATTTCCAGTGGTGTTAATCACTCAAAACACAAACAGTGTATCGCAACTTTCCGCAGGGACAGTATTATACTATTAACCTGTGCAGTTTTGTTGACCTCAGCTCGCAGACACCTTGCGCGGTACACTCCGCTGGCTCGGTTAAAGAGAGAAATTTCATTCTATGCATTTTAATTTCTTTGCTATTAATACAAATGTACATTGGAATCCACTTGGGATAAACCTCTTAGGGGACAGCCCAAAAATTGTATTTTACCCGAACTTTATACGTGTATTAATTAACCAGAGACTGCAAAAAGAAAAAAGGATTTGGTGCCTTAGAAATAGTTTAATGCAAAAGCATAGTTGATTTGTAACTGGGTTTTTCTTAAGTAGATTCCACTGCACAGCCTTTTAATAATATACTATCTTTTTGTTTCAGGCCTATACTTTACAATAAAATATATCTGGTACAGTCCTTGCTTACTTGCGGTATGCAAATTGTGCAAGCTTGTTTCTCTATACAGTAGATACAGGGTATATTTTTATATGCCGATCGTGAAATTTTCCCTGAAAATTTTGTTTAAATTACCACAAATTGTGGCAAATAATCTACACCATGGATTGAATAACCATTGACGTGTAACTTGTAGGGATCGTTGGTTTCGTTTTTTTTTTTAAGTGGGAATACATGATAAGAAAAACAGGCCATGAAAAACATAGAATCTTGTACTTGTACTAGAGTTGAGTTGAGTTGGTTTAACATCCAACGACACTATATAGGCTATAATGTGGACGGGCCACAAGACTGACGTCTGACAATTTCATGTGCTGCCCCACTGGAGATGGGGCGGGGATACTTTGATTCTTGTCTCAGCCGATCACATTAAACTGACACCAACCCAACGAGTAGGGGGCGAAATCGCCAGGACTCGAGCCACGGACCTCCTACGTCGGATGCCTATGTTTTACCCCAGGGCGATAGCACCTTCCCTTGTACTACTAATGCATGCTAAGAGCAAGATGATGTTAAGAGAAGACAGAAATTCAATTTTAAGTTATGTCACATTCTTTAGCTGGCTTAAACCCCAAAGAAATGTAATCTCTTTTGCTCTTACTTAAAGTTAAGCAGCATGTTTAAAAACTACCAAAAGTAAAAATATAAATTATATTCAGCATATCATTCTTTTACAATAATTTGTTTGGTTTCATTTTCATACCACAGTGTTTAAAATTTAGTCTATCAAGGGAAAGTCTTGCACCTTTGTTTTCCCATTTCTTCCATTATTGTTAAAACATTAAGTAATATAAGTATAACAAATAAAGATTTGCTCTTCTGTCAAAATTTATTCTACAACATGATACATAAGTTACATCACAAATTAAATAAAATACCAAGGGAATTCAAAGTTTTTATTTAGATTATACAGCAAATAAGCTGCTGTTTTCATTTATATGTATTTTGGTACTAATGGCAACTATGGTACATAAAAAAATCTGTTTTAGTCTGGATACAATAAATACAAAAATGAGCTTATTTAAAGTGAAGAAGTTAAAATAAAGAAATATGGGCATGATGATGATTCAATTAACATACATGAATTTTTCACTGGGTTTATCAAAGAAAACATTAATACATGAAATAATTTTTGAGTAGGTTACTTTTTAAAGAAAAGAAGTTATTCTTTGTGTAAGTAATAGCACATAGTTAAAAAAAACAACAACAAAAAACATAACCCTGAATCTAATTGGTATTAAACATACAACTTACATGCAGTTGACAGAATTGTTTTTTTTTCAATCACATAATTATACTATGTAGTATTACTACACTCTGCAAGAACCAATGTAAATAAAATCAATTTGTAAAAAAAAAATTCAACTTGAATATACAAAAAGAAGTCCTCTACATGTTATTTTAAACTGTTCAGACTCTGAATCAATAAAAATGAAGACCATCAGGATCAAGCTAATAAAAAAAGATCTTCCAAGCTCTACAAATACAACCATTGCATTCCCCTGTCCATTTTTCTTTCATATGTCAATCATCTATCATGCCATATGAAGGTGACAGATAAATCTAGCTTACATAACACAATTAATGCCAGCTTTGAATCAAGTTATGGTAATTAAACTCAAAGATTGCATAATTATGAAGGGCGGACAGAAAAAGAGGCTGCTAAACCAAGAATTGGATTGACAATATGAAGGAAACGAACCGACTGGACAGCCACAAGTCTGACCCCAGACTGAACTAGTTGGCAAAGACTGGCACACAAGTCATCCACGACTAACCAGACATGGGAAAGAAGGAGTTACCTGAACATGTGCACGCAGCCCTATCTCCTCTCAGCCCAGGGTTGATTGATCGGTTGATTAAATCTAGAGCCATCGTATGTCACAGCATGGTTTTGTAGTACATACGTAAGAGACACAAATACTTTCTGGTTTTATATTTTCAAACGTATAACCCTTTGGGTATATACATTATTATAATTAGACAAATATCTTTACTTTTCTTCGAGTCTTAATTAAGAATGTTCACAAAGTAACATGCTAGTCACCATGGATGCTATAAAGCAAAAAAGTACACGTATGACAAGTGCATCTTTCATAACGAACTCAGCTTCACCCAAAAGTTCTTTTTGTATATATTTTTCTTTATCTTTATGGATCTATACATATTAACATCAGTATGGTGATTAAAATATTCTGATGTATAGATCCGAATGGTTAAAATATACGTAGTACAAATGCTGCACTTCTATACCAAAGGCCATTTCCTATTAAGTTAAAGTTATATAAAATATGGTCCAATATAGAACATGTGATTAACCATTATATTCATAAACTGAACAAATTAAGATGACTTGTGGGATGAAAATGTTACTTGTGCTTACACTGTTATAGTTAAAATATAACAAAAGTTATTTCATTAAAAACTTTCTTTCACGTCTCCTTTAAAACAATAATACATATCAAATCATTTATTATAAATAGTGCGCACACAGGATACTTTACATTGTTGTCCTCCTAAATGTGCTAAAAAATATGATCAGTGATGAAATGGTTACCCTACGCATGCAAAAAATGGTTTAAACTTCCTTGAAATTAAGAACTTGACCCTCTAAAGTTCTGTTTCAGGAAGCCCTGGATAAAACTTTGAAAAACAATTCTCTGGAAAATTAAATAGCGCAAGAAAGAACAATGGCACAAAAGTTAAAGCAAATTTACAACAAAAAATCTTTCCAGCCCTTTCCCATCATTACCATACTGCAGGAACACCATGTAAAACTAATACAAACAAATGTTGAATCTTTTAATCTAGATTCAAAATGGGCCTATTCCAGAGCAGTGATTTATAAAAAAGAGTTAGAGCAAATCTACATTTTTGTTGTGTTTCGTAAATAAAACTCAAAGAAATTGAAATCATAGGTTTTCCTTAGGATTTTGCACAATTGCAACACAATAAATGGATGAAGGAGAAATGAAATCACATGCAATTAAAATTTTGCAAGAAGTTCCCATGCCAACAGTATGAATTGTGTTTCCACTTGCTTCACGGCATCATGACACACACAGTGAGAAACTGAAAAACTCATCGGGGAAGACTTGTCACACTCACAGACTGATTATGGCCTGAATGGGCCAACAATAATAACGTTCAGTATGAAAAGCCTAAAGGTTTGGGCTTGTTTGGAAAGCAGTTATTAATAAAAAATAAAATGTAAATTTGGAGATTATTGACATAGTGGTAGTCATATGTTTTCAAGCTACTATTCAAGACCATAAATTCAATTTAAAATTTTAGAAAGGCCAATTGTTAAAGAAAACTATAAAACTTTGTCATGGAAGTAAAACTTATAAACTTATCCCCCATCTTCCAACTTGTCAAATCTTTAACACATCTACACACCCTCAAAACTGCCATAAAAGGCAAAATTCTGTCCTTTTAAAAACAGCATACACACGTATATATGTATGTAAGCTAGTTTTGAAGCATGATCTAGGTTTGAATGTATTCAACAGTACTGAAAACTTAACTAAGTCATGTGTTTATAAAAATTTGTTTTCTTTTCAGTTGGAAGAGTCCACTCTCTCTGCCTAGGATGAAAGTCCTGGTTTCCCCAGGAGATCCCGTTTGGTGAAAAACTGTTTCATTCAAGCTCCAAACAATACCAGCTTAATGTGTCTCTGCGAAGGTGATTCACTTGGCCCGAGTATATCTTCACCGAAAAGTGATTTCCACCTTTGTCCAGCCTTTTTTTGTCAGTTTGGAATATCTCAGCTGTGTGAAACTTGGATCGAGTGGACATGTTCTGGTAATACCGAGGCGACGATAACAAACCGTACCTCCAGTCAAGATCCAGGTGTTTTTCTGTCTGTATCTCCATGTGAAACGCTTTGCGTGTCTGTGCTCTGTGTCTGAGACATGAAAGCGATGATGGGTATGTGGGATTCTTGGTCACCAGGGGATGATCCTGAGGGGCTGAATCCTTTCTCCACCCGAAATGATGGAGAGTGGAAAGAATGTGATGGTATTGCTGAGCTTTCTCCGCCCCCTTCGTTTTGTACAGCAAAGAAACGTTTGAAGAACTCGTAAGAGCTGATCATGATGGCACACGAGGGAGCCACCTTCACCAGCCTTGGAAACAGACCTGTGAAAATTACATTTTCAAAATTTTAAATCAATCACCAAGGATGGAAGTTAGCTTGTTTGTTGCCTAGCGTCAAATGTCAACACTATACAGGCAATATTGTGGACAGGCCCCAAGTCTAACATCTGGCAGTTTTACATGCAGCTGCACTGAGGCAAAGCCGCGAGACCTGGACTCCTGTCTTTGCTGGCCACATTATACTGACACTAAAACCCAGTCACTGTAGGATGAAAGATTCAAATGTAACAGGGTAGCTAAAAATGACAGCTACGACTAGTATTAGTGCTTTGGTGAATGATAAGGTCATCATAGCATCGGAGGATAAAAGTTTAACAGGCTTAAGTAAAGTTTTAAACTTTGACCGAAAAAAGGCCCCAGCTCATGCCTGGTTTAATTTTAAACTGATTTGCAGAAGAAAACTTGGAATGCTTATTTCCTAAAGAAACAAGATCTTTAATTTAAAGTTCACAAAATATCTTGGAATAAGAAATTTCACCCTCCTGAAGTTGCTTCAAAACAAATGATACTTGCACTGAGGCAAGAACTCATAAAGAGAGTAAAACTGTTAAATGGTTACCTGTAAACAGTGCATTCAAACCCTCAGTCTTGTAGATCTTGTGTATCAATTTCCATGTGGCTGTCGTTTCTTTTCTATTACCTGTAAATTAAATATATATATTATAGTAGATCCCTAACAAAACCATTGGGGGGAAGGGGGAATGACTCAGATTTGCACACAAGAAGAACACACCCATAGTTCGTATGGTAATCGGGGTATTATCCCAAACTTGAATATACATTGCATACCTGATAAATTGACATTACAGGGACCAGAATTTTTATGTCGAATTAGAAGATATATAGTACTTTGAGAGAGTGCCAAAGCCATAGTGGCTTGGCTGTGGATCTAGATAGGAATCTACACAGTGGTGTTCTTTTGACACCATTGAATGGCTAGTCTAGCTTGTACAAAGTTTATTACTTTTTGCAAGGTTATCTATCAGTTTAATACAGACATAACCACATATCTTTTTGTTTAAAAAAAATTAGTATTAATGTCATATTGGGTTGGAAACATGTCGAATTAAAAGAAATGAAGCCCTAAATGGTCGAATTAGGCAGATATACATGAAACAATGTAAATAGATTTATCCCAGACTTTTTAAGTATATCCTGTTAAGGAAAATTTTGAATTATCAGATGTTGAATTAAGTGGAGTGCTCTGAAGTCTCTGTCCATTAAAATTGTTGTAGGGTGCAGTAAACTAGCTTTTCACTTCTTCACTCAGGTCATCTCAATCTTCGAACTTCATGCCTTCAGGCGGCACTTAAGAGGCTCAAGGATCCAGCAAAACTTTCAAAATTGCTATTCATATACAGTCAAACCTGTCTAAGACGACCACTGAAGATCCTGGGTCAAAGTGGTCATCTTGGACAGGTGGTCGTCTTGGACAGGTGGTCGTCTTGGACAGGTCAAAACTGTACTACATGTACTACTACTACTACTACTACTACTACTGCTGCTGCTGCTGCTACTACTACTACTACTGCTGCTGCTGCTGCTGCTGCTGCTGCTACTGCTACTACTACTACTACTACTACTACTACTACTACTACTACTACTACTACTACTACTACTACTACTACTACTACTGCTACTACTACTACAACTATTATTACTACTCTTCTTCTTCTTCTTCTGGTCTTTTGAAGTTACAATCTGCCGTTCACCGAGGCCTTCTTGTCTGACACCTGTCTAGACACGCAATCTTCCCAACATCGACGCACTGGCTCAGTGAAGCATGTCAAACAAACATATACCAAATGTTAAGTCATCTTTTGTTTGCCGCACCTTTCATGGTCAAAACTGGTCAATGATGTTATGGGGTGGTCGCTTTAACAGGTTAAACTTTAAAGACCATTTTGGTAGAGAAAATAGGTGGTCGCGGTCGCGTTGGAGAGGTGATCGTTTTATGGGGTGTATTTATATAGTAAAAAATCAAGGGGGTGGTGGATAGCTGGTCGCTTGACCAGGTGGTCGTCTTAGACAGGTGGTCGCCTGAGCAGGTTTGACTGTAAATATAATATAACAATATTTTGCTTATCTGTATAAAGACTGGTTTTACTTCTTTCATCACAAAGAATAATTGAAGCCTATTTTGAAAATTGGAAGACTTACCTATCAACTCAATCTCTCCTATGTCGATCTGTCTTCTCGTTTTGATCACATCAAACGGCAATGTGCAAAATGCTGCAAGCTGAGGATATTGGGAAAAATCCATCATAACACACATTTTAAAGTTTAAATATTTTACAATCATTTCAGCATGAATTAAAATATAATAAATAATTGTTTTTTAAATTTTAATTGATTAGATATTACACATACCATAATAATTTCTAAACATTTACAAAGTTACATTTTTGTCTTAATACATACATATCATAAGAGTGATAGCTGTTGGGTTTTTTAATGAACAGGAAAAAAAAAGGATTTCAATACTATTGGGAGATATATCAATTGATCCTCTAAGGAGAGGTGGGTTCAACAAAAGTTGCTTTCCGGGCACCATCCATGTAAAAACATAACATAATAGCCCCCTATAACCCATATAATGTGAAAAAAAAATAGTTGCCTTAAATGACTTGAACTGTGCTAAAAGAGGGCTAAAAAAGGTCTCTTGAATCTATTTCCCCAATTGTCTCAGGTGCAAATCAAATACCAATTGAAGGCTCACAAACTTCAAGATTTTCAAAATTGCTCCTGTGATAACCAATGTTTCTGACAGCAGCCCATTTTGAGCATCTTGAAAGGAATCTTGGTTGTTCATCAATATTCAAAATCTATCAGGAGAGGCATTGAACAGTCAAGCTCATTTATCTCCCTGTTTTAAACATTTTAGGATGCACTACCAAATATACTTTTATTCTCTACGGGCGTACCATTGCAATATGAAACAGTGCAAAGTAGTGGTTTCCTCAGCGGATATCAACATTGCAAAAAGTTATATAATGACGTAGCTGTACTTACCGTTCCACCAACTGCACCGGCTGTGAAGGCTTCATGGAAATGGAGGTTGGAGCGACCTGAAGTTCTCAGTACGTGACTTTTCATCGACTCGTAACTGCTCCAGTACACAGCTACAGGGTTGGATAGAAAAATGTGCTGTTAATATGTTTATTGCTTCTTGCGTTGAATCATCATGTCATTCCCTCTAAAAAGAAAGAATTTTTTTGTCCATATTCGGGTTGTACCAAGGGTTCAGTTTCAAGACTTCTTAATTCTATCAAACAACATCTGGAAGTAAAAATATGTTGTAGAAATCTTCAAAGAAAACCGTCACCTCTAAGCAACAGCAATAAATCTTAAACAGCAGCAGAAATGCAATATACAAAATACAAGTGATTAAAACATTGGAATGTGCTCTAACAATGTCTAAATTTTATTGCTGTTCACTATATGTGGAGCTGCGGGGAGATTGCACACAATTTTTGTTTATTTATTTCAATTAATCTACTAAACTTATTTATAACATTCAAGAAGTCTACAATAAAGAGTAACATCTATGATTCAAGAATAAATTTACACAATGGTAAATAAAACTTTTGACATATCTCAGCCTTAATTTTTATTTATTTTTTATTTTTTTATCATCACTTTCCATTTTCATGAAGATGTATAACAGAAAAAAAAAAAAAAAATGAACAGAAAAAGGTAAAAAAAAACGCACCAGAAAAAGGCACGTCTCTGAGCAGGGTGGGCCCCAGACCTCGCCACAGGCTGAGCACCCCGTTAGCCCTGACCATCCCCTGCACGGCTTGCAGCACCTGCGTGTAGGTCAACTGCTGCGACTGGACCTTCGTGCGGACCATCTCGATGGGGCTGATGCAGGTGGCCGCCCACACTGAGCAATAAAAAATAAACAAAAATATTCTGGAATTTAAAGATGGGTTGTGCTTAAGTAGACACACATGAGCAATAACGAATAAACAGAAATAGTCTGGAATTTAAAGGTGGGTTGGGCTAAAGTGGACACACATGTACTTACAGAGATCATGCCTTTACATGCAGAAATCTTTATTTTCAAGTACTGTAATAAATGTTATGACAAGAACTAGGAAGAATAAGGGATGGATATACAGCTGAACTGCTCCAAATGGATCTGTGATGGATTATCTTATTAGGGCTGATGCAAGTGGCGGCTGCCACTGAATCATAACAAATACAGGGAAATTTGCTTTAGATAATCATGATGGGGACAGCCTGAAAGTTTATCTTAACCCAAGTTTGCATTAACAGTGACTGTAAAGAGAAAAAAAAAGGCATTGGTGCCTAAAAGTTTATTTTAGCCATACTATATATGTCAAACAGGGTTGATCTTGAGCGAATTCTACTGTATACATAAATAGTCTAAAATTAAAAGGTGGATTGGAGTTAGATGGGCTTACTTATAGAGCTTGATTCCTTTACATTATAAAGAAATCTTTTGATCAATATCATACACATTGTTGACTAACCCAATCTTGATACCACAATGACAGTTACTAAAACACAGAGAAATATCGTATATCAATATAATCGTTAAATGATTCCTTCATTTTTTGCACACACAAAACTTTCTTTATTCTTCTCTAGTTTCGGTTGCGTGATTGACAGAAAAATCGTAGCACTAGATCAATTAAGTAGTGCGAACAACATTGGGGTTTTCTTGAAAGTTGTATTTTTCGGTGTAAAAACATATTTGCATATATGAGGACAAATAGTCTGCGAAAATATGTTAGGGTTGGCAGCTCTGCATTTTTTGCTTAACTTCCAAACGGACTGCAGCATCGGCTGGCAGTATCCACCAGACACCTCTGATTGGCCGACAAGCACCCAAAGCTGGCAAACTTGAACGATGAATTGGTCATTCCTCAAAAAGTCAACACCACAAAAATGGAATTGGGGTTTGGCGTCTACGGACACTTCAGAAACCCAAATCAGAGTGTTTTTTTGTTATCCAACCAAAAAAAAATGTTTGTTTGTTATCAAACAGATGCGTGAGTGGGATTTTACAGACATACAGGCAGTAAGATGAGTTTACAAACAAACACATAAAATGACTCCCCGTAATAAAAGTGTGACATAGACTATACAAAAAATTTTAAGCAAACCTCTAGCCAAAGAACCTGCAACCATAGGTTGTGCTGTTCTGCTGATGAGATCAATATCACTGAAAAAAGCCTTCAGCTGCTCATAGGCTGTGAAGTAAATTACTGTGGCTGGAATCGCCATCACACTGAAAGATAAATATGAATCATGGAACATTGTTTAAGCACCATTTATGACTGCATTAAAATTGTTTTGTTTTGTTTATTTTGCTATCGAAATTATTTTATTATAATTATTATCATTATTATTATTATTATTATTATTATTATTATTATTATTATTATTATAATGGGATCTAACTATCTTTTCAAACAAAATATTTCACTATATTTAAATGAATGTCACATGTTTAGTCTTTTTTTCTATTACATTCTTACATAGTTTTGACTTTAAAAAAAATTAATATTATGCTTGCTATTTGCAAATTACCTACTGAATTTTTTAAGGCTTAAAACAAGCTGCTTTGAGTTATAAAAAAGTATGGGGTCCATAGATGCAATAGTAAGGAGAGTAGATCATCATTGAGAGGATGCTGGGATTGATGCCTGGCGTGGATTTACATTTTTTATCAGCCCCCTGTGTCTACCCAGCATAGATTGTGTAGCTGAGGCTTTGAAGTTTCAGCGAAAGTAAAGTGCAGAATATAATAGCAACCTACCTTACAAAATTCTGTTTGCCTAGTAGTGCAATCAAGAAACTACTTTTTTACTTTTGGGTTATGTATCCTTCTTCAACCTTCTTCTCTTCAGAAAAACTAATGGTTAAGAAATGAACCATACAAAAAATTATTTTGTCAGAGACTTAAGAGCATTGAGCTTAATTCTTGGTCAATAAAGACAAAAATGGTCGACAATGAAATTTTTTTCTCTTACATTAGCTTTAAAAAATCTGAGTAATAAGGGAATTTGTGTAATGCCTTTGCATTATAGTTTATCACTTTTCTATAGACTAATCTATTTTGCGGGGGAATTGATGTACTTAGACTCACAGAGTTGGGGGAAGCCCGCTCCAAAGGGAAGTAATGCCTTCATAGCGAGCAATTTTGAGCATAGCATCCTGAGAAAAAGAGAGTGAAAAGAAGACACATTGGTTAATTCACATAATCTGCTAGGGTTCCATAATAAATCAGTTCATACATCACGCCATTTTTCCTTTGCTCAATTTCTCTGATCTTAGTTGTTTTTTTATCCACCGTTGCATGCTCTCCCCAGTAAGTCTCAAACAATAGCGGGCATTCAAATCCACCAACATTATAAACATCCCATTGTCGTAGCTGTTGTTTCCTCGATTGCTGCAAGTAATCTGATACCTAATCATCTTAGCCGCAGCCTGTATCTTGACAGTGCCGTAACCTCACCTGTAGCCGGGTGAGTCATCATCTTGGGTGACACAAAGACAGCAAGGAATGTACTTTTCTGTGACTATATTTTATGCATTTTCATTATCATACACCTTCACCACACCATGAATTTGATGGTTCCTTACATGCATTTGAAGGATTAACATTTTTGCTGGATTTTGTTAAAATCTTGGGTGCCTTTGGAAAACCGTTTTGTCCTTACATATCACTAAAAGAGAAGCACATGTACCACTTTCCAATTATCTAAAGAAAACATTCAGATTTTAGCCAATTTCCAAAATACTGTCATTTCGAGTAGCTTTATTTATTACTCAATATCTGAACTTTATTTGTCGTCAAACCCATAGTTCAGATAGGAGATCAAGAAAACCTACACTATAAATTCCCTTTTTTTTCTGTTCCATGTATAAACCATTCAAATAGCAGGCAGCTGGTTTGGTTCTGATTCCTTCTGAAAGGTAAAGATGTAGTTATATCATATTTCTAAAGGTTCAGACTACTAACCCTTACAGATCTCTATAGAGGGAGGGAGAGAATTCTCTCCCTCTCTCCGGGTTTAACGTCTCCTAGGTTCCCCTGGGGGATCCTATACGGCTAACCCTTACATAAGTTATACACTTTTTAAATACTGAATTGTACCCTTACCTCAACTCAGTGCATAGTAAAATTACACATACCAAGCTCATTCGCCAAGCTGACATACCAGCAATTCATAGTCATATAAACATGTCATACCTGACTCTTTTCAGAGAAGAATATTGAATGAATAGTTAAGTTTATAATCAATAGTCAGCTCATTCAAGCTAACCCAAGTTTGAAAACAACATAAACATTTAGTTTAAGTGCTGATTTTAAATCATTTTGTGTTGTTCTTTTACATTAAATAACCTTCTCTTGTATATACAACTATAAATGAGAACATTTTCACCAAGCTTACAATGATTTCAACGTTTCTACAAGGCATCAAATTAATAAATAAAATGTCTTGCATTATTATGCCTACACAACTGTTAAGGCGATGTGTTTAAAGGTCTGTGGATCTGTCAGTATTTTGTTGCGTTCAATAAAACTAGGTGATTGATTTGTTTGTCTTACTCTTGTTCATACTGTTGAATTTATAGAAAATGTGAACATTGGTTTTAAAACAAATTGGTTGTAAAAAGAACATGTATTACACGTTTAAAAACACACGAATTGGACATATTTTATCCTCTTACAATTTCACTTTTGTTATTTAAGCGAAAATATATGTTACATGTACACATGAATTAAGTATTGATTTTTCTGATTCGTTGCCTTTTTTACCCTAAACATTGGTAAATATTAAATTTTGGTTTTCAACTGTATAATCCGCCTCATCGGCAGCCAGGTGAGAGATGCTTAGGACTAAGCAAAAGAGGGTGTGCCGGGTGTGGACAGCTGCAGTGATTTATGACGTCACACTTGTCAGCGTTTGTCGCAATTAGAGAATTAAAAGCAGTCAAGGAAGACGTCGTGACATAACCTCAATGAATTTTAACTTCAGTTGAAAAATAAACTTGAGTAATTTTCTGTTATTTCTCTTTTCTCAAATTTTTTTTTGGTCCTTTTTTTAAATTAAAAAATTTCCATCAGTTCACATTGGAGTTTTATGGTAAGCAATTCCATGATAGCTTTAAACAGAAAAAAAGGCTTAAATGCCCCTAAAAAAGCTATTATTTAAAAAAAAAAAAATGTCACCAAAGCAAACTTACAAATGTGCCCTTGAATTGTGATGGTCTTTTGTACCACTGCGATGAAGGGGAAAGGCCATTCACACAAGTACATAGATGGTCCATGAGACCATTGCAGTAGAGAAAACAGTGACCTTTGCTGAAAGCCGCCGGCTTGGCCTGAGCCTGGAGTCTGATCTTCACAACATCCATGGGAGTCACTGTGGAAGGGTGGTCTGCTTAATCAGTTTTGCCTTCGATGTTATGCATTAAGCATAGATCTTGTGAAAGGTACGCTTTAATGCTTTAAAAGACATTCTCTATTTCAACTTTGATACTATATAAGATACCATGTTATGGAAGTTTCAATAAAAGACAAAAAAAAATCGCAACAATTTTACTTCAATCCTCTCTTTTTGATCAACATTGAAAATTTTTTTTAAAAAGACGTTTGTTTCAGGGAGAAAAAAAAGTTATTTTTGGAACAAAATTCAGATGTACAACAAGTCAAATGTCTACATTGATTATGTAGTTGCTGTTGGCATCAGAAAATATGGACACCTTTGAATCAGAATTTTTTTTTTTTAATTTTGGTGCACTCTTGAGTAGAAAATTAAAGAAAACGAAAATAAGAGCACAAAAAATACCTGCATTGAATATGTAGACCTAATTGCTGCTGGCAGCATAAGCTCTTAAAGTTTCTTGTTTGTCCCAGACGGCCACAATGACAATGAGTAACTTGGTACATTGAATATCTAGATGCCTCTGGCAGCAAGGGGGCAAACTGGCTCAAGTGGAAGAGCCTTTAAGTTTTAAGCTAA
The DNA here is from genome assembly GCA_003991915.1 of Elysia chlorotica. Classification (NCBI taxonomy): domain Eukaryota; kingdom Metazoa; phylum Mollusca; class Gastropoda; family Plakobranchidae; genus Elysia; species Elysia chlorotica. Next base: position 539,571 of record RQTK01000179.1, read on the forward strand.
AGCCCTTTAAGCCCCTCAAACTACTCTATAATAACCTTTATAATTTCTTAATGTCAAAGGTTATATCTCTGGTTCTGTAAAGTATGGTTATAATTCTTTCAACCTCTACAAGTAAATTCAATGCTTTTTACATACACTATAAATTAAAGGTCGATTTAAATAATATCACGGGCAGCTTCATAGACATTAAAATCGAGAGAGAAGAATATCACGGTGCACAAAATGAGTGCCTTTTCAGATGAAGATCAAAGCATTAGGATTTTTTAAATAAAAGGTTTATGGAATGCATCCCAATAACCAAGCAACACAGTGTTTCAATCACAATTCGGTTAAAACATCAAGAAAGGCTTATTTACCAGGAAAGCCTCTACACACGCTATATATATTATACATATACACATAATACAGTGCTCATGCATCAACATACCCTTTTATATACAATTTTTGCTATACGGTAGATTGTTGTCCATATATATTGCTAAATGCGCTACATCTATCAATTTCTATGATCAGACTGTCAAATAAAGCAAAGCTCTCTCCTCATGTAACGTTTCTAAGGTCTAATGAAAGATCGTTTGCAGCGTGCAATAGAATTCTTGCAATGCATATTGTTCATGTCCATTCGGACAGAAAAACTAGGCTATAGATCTGGTCATAGTGTCTACATTCAGTAAAACTTTGTAAAAATGAGATTTATTTTTCTTAATATCTCACGTTATAGAAAGACTTCTCGTTAATCCCAAAAAAGACTAAAAGAAGAATTTATTAAAAGGGGAAAATTGAGCCCTCATCATTTTACCCCTTTTTCAACAAGCCCCACCCCCTTTTTTTTCTTAAAACAAAGGCGATGCAACAGACTCTACCTGGATCTATCTTTTACACATTCACTGTACCATGTGTCGTTTGTTCCTTTTTGTAGTAATCTTCACCAGAATAGCGAGTTACATTGTGAGAGGGAGAAAACAAACTTCGGATCTTTTCTCAAACTTCTCGTTATTAGCAAAACTGATTTGGGTTCTCCTTATTTCCAAGATAAATGATAGGGTGCGAATATAGAGAAAAACAGGTATCTCCAAAGCTTTCATTATTTCAAGATGTCGTTAAAATAGGGACCACTGTACATCTAGCTAAATTTGGATAGATCTAGATATATACGAGAGTGTGTACACTCAGCCAAAGTACCAAACATGCACAACCAAGCTGACATTTTGTACTTTGGAATCAAGAGACAATTCAGGTGTGATATATCTAGATCTAGATTTAATATATATTAGAGATCTAGATCTAGAATCTAGGTCTGTACTTTTTACTTACTAAGAAAAGAAGTCATCAGAGCACCGGTGCCTGATGAAATCATCTGTTGGGTGGGTGATATTGTCACACCCTGTGCCTTATTCCGATGTGACGAGTCCGATTTTTCTTCCACTATTTCTGACATCGTGAAAAGAAGTCTCAGCCCACAATTTAGGAATTAAATCTCATACAACCTGACATAGTTTTGACATGCAATATCTTAGCAGAGACACCAAGAAGATAAAGTTCCTAATCTAGTACATTCATTGTTTACACTTCGGTAACATCATGTTATCCAACTTTCACTCTTGTGCACGGTGTGCCTCTGTTGGGGTCATGAACCAAATCCTGACCATGACCTTTACTAAGTGCGAAACTAATAAAATTAAATCTGTACATTTTGCATAAAAAAATCTTTAAAGTTTCAACAAATAGATTATTTGAATTGCATTTTACTTACTTAAAGACATTTCATTTCGTCTTTCCTTAATTAATATTTCGTATGTGGCTTTTATAAGAAAAGTAGCTTTACATGGCGACATGGATGTTGACGTCTCCGAAGTGACAAAGCTGCGGTGCCTATCATTATTAGCCTGTGATAACTAGTTACTCACGAGTCAGACGTGATACTGGAAGTGGAATAAAACCTACACATTGATAAGCCGAGAGTGTTAATGTTGATGACCTTAAAATAGACCTTGATCTAGTGGTTCCCCGTCTATATCTATCTAAGTCTAGATTCAATCTGCAATTGACGCACTTTGTCTCAAGTTTCTTTTTTATCTTTTGATCCAGAGAAGGAGATTCAGACCTCCATAATAAATAAATCGAAAGCAGACTCCAAACCACAAAAATAATGATGGACTGTGGCGGATTTGCTTGCTCAAAGCGCTCTCTTATCCTGCTGAATATAATTTACATTGTGAGTTTGTTATCTTTTAGTCGTTGGCGATTTTAAAACGTAGGCTAGGCTTAGATATAGATTCTAGCTATGATTTAGAAGTAGATTCTATTTATAGGCCTATTGAACTATATATCAGATCTAGATCTAGAATTAATAGGCTATGGTGGTACTTTTTCGGACAGGGTCAATTTCGTCCAACCAAACTTTCGCTATGTTTGAGAGCTTCTGGAGAAATTGGGTTTTGGCTTGGTCCGGCTGAGTGATCCTGGCAAATAACGGTCCCAACTAGGGGGCGCTGCCACGAACCTCAGATTGGTTGCCTAGATTTTTGACATTTGATGAGTCGTATGTCCAAGAGTAAGGTCCGTCCTTGGATCTCCGATCCAGAGACCATTACATATCTATTTGATTAGGCTTAGCCTAATTTATCTACCTAGAATTTACCACACTGGTGTCAGACGTTTATTTCTGTTCCCAGCCACGTATATTTTTTTTCATTTACCTTTCTGGTTTTAGTCTCATTTTATTTTTATGTTATTGGGTCAGAAGTTTAAGTTCAGTAATGCACTAGTAAGGCAACAATATAACGAAGTCAGAAGTGTAATCAAGATGTTGACATAGTACCCTATCGACCCCAAAAAATTTGCTAATTAGTGAAAACAATCCCTTCAGGAGGAAAATACCAAATGCATGCATAGATGAATAACCCATGTTGCATCAGTGTAAGCGTGGTAATAAAGGAAAGGGTAACACCTAGACTAAAACCATTTCGCAGGTTAAAGCAAACACGTATGGCATCTTAAATAAGTTTCAATAACTCAAAGAAACAATCTTTATAATTAAATTATTAATGATGAATAAAATACAAAAGAGTACGGAAAAGAAAAGCAAAGAACAATATTTTTCAACATGCTATATCTTTTTGTTGTTAATTAAATTTGCATAATACTGTTTTATCGGTATTGCGGTTTACCTCATCTGGGTTACCAACTTGAACCTTTAGTTTATCTCATCGACATTGTTTATTCTTTTGAATAATACAGATATCCATCTTCATCCAGTCTTAATCGTTTTTTCTGACAAATTGGTTCCAGCTAGGGTGGTTTTGATCTGACTTGGATCTATTGGCTATAAGGACAGAGCCTTGGCCAAACTGTTCTAAACTTATTGGTAATTAGATTAGCAAATTTAATATGCACTCTTCGCTGGTAACTGTTATTTAAAAAGAAAATAATCTAGGTTGGAATTTAGCTTTAAAAGCTAGATCTTACTGTGATGTATTTTATGTGATAGCTACATTGGATCGGACGATCGACACATTCTGCATCTAATATAATCAAATGCTATATTCATATAAACTAAATCTATATCTAGGTAATGAAATTAGAGCAGATGTAGAGTAAATCTTTGTTGAGGCAGATATAAATATAACACAAAAAGACAGGTCTAACTGGAAACATGTAAAGAAGAACATTCGTTGTACGTACATGTATTGTTAGCGACTCACAATTTCTTTTAATAATCATTATTTTAGCACCTCGAGACATTCACAGAGTCTCTTAAACAGAGGAAAATCTTGAATGTTTTCAGCTGTAGGGGGGCTGACCCCCCTCTTTCTGCACTACAAAAGTTGCAGAAATTTTGCCAGGTTATGATGGCATCCTTTTGACAGTAAGGTTTAGAATAAAACTCTCAGTGACAATATATGCCTCTGCAAAACAACCTTGGCCTTTCTTTCAAACAAAAACAAGCTTCTTTTTTTTTAATTTGCAGGTATCCATAGCCAGCACATCGACTCAACATTCCAATGAATAAAGTACACATTATTTCTGAAAGCATGTATTAGCAACAAAGTTTATATATTGTTTCAAATCGAAAATATATGGGAGAGCTTAACAAAAAGAAAACCAAATAAACACAAAATATATAAAGACAATTCAAATATATCAGCTTCGGCATAACAAAACAAAAAGTGCTTATATAAAAGAAAAGTTTTTTTGTTTTTTTTTAATTAATTAAATATTAATATATCATTCTTGATCATGTCTCACATGACAACATAACAATATATCTTCCCAAAGTTCTTGTGCATGTAATACTAAATAATAGTAATAATAATATATTGCATTTATATAGTGCATTTCCATGAACGATCATGCTCAATGCTCAACAATTTCAATTATCACAATTACAAAAGAATCATAACCATATAATGTTGACACAATACAATTTTACATTCAAAAGTCACAAGGAATCATTAGAGATATTTACAACATTCACAGGTTCAATTTAAAAAATCAAAAATGAAGAAGTTGAGCATGTGTTTAAAATTTTCTATGGAAGGTGTTTTCCTTAGGTTTTTGGGAATGTTGTTCCATATTTTGGGACCGAGATAGTAAAAAGATTGCTGATTATAATTTCTATTTGGTAAAACAAGGACGGTTTCTCAAACGTCTAACCTGGTCTTGACGATCTTCAGTTCAGAGGAACTCAAAAGATGAGAATTAATTTTTAAAAACTTGCAGGTAATCCAACATAAAAACTAAAAAGCAGATCTGTACAGGCTGTGTTCAACAATTCTAGAGCACAGCTCTTCAACATTGTATCAAAAGATCTAGTTTCATGAAAACAGCAAAGTCATTGTCGGACAGTCATGCCAACGTCCTGACCCAAATTTAAGCAGCGTCTAAATCCAACTAAATCATATAACTTCTACCCTGAGGTATGAAAAATTGTCTCAGAAGTTTTAGGGGTCCAAAAATATCCATTGCTCTGTAGTATACAGAAGAATTATCCCTCTGATACCTGTTAGTGTTACCATATCTACACTAATGGTTTGGCTGAAGATGCAACCAAAAATGGAGGCTCAGAAATTCATTGTAATAAAATATCCAGATGGATCATCTGAAAAACATTCTTTTCCTGCAGGCAAACTGGCATCCAATTTCCATGCAGAGCTCCATGCAATCCAGAAAGCAACCACCCTACTTCTAGATAATAATAACACCATCGATAAAGAAATTGTTATCTTAATTGATTACCTTGCAGCCCTCCAGTCTATTCAATCTGGAGCTAAAGACAACATGACAGAAACAATCCTACAACATTTAGACTCTTTAGCAAAGACAATTTCTGTAGCCCTGCTGTGGATTCCAGCTCACTGTGGGATAGAACATTAATTTGAAGATTGCGTTTTAGCAATATAAGGCGCCAGATATCTCTACCATTAGTGCTATGGTTTAAAGCATTGGAGGTCAAAGGTGTGATCTTTAGATGATATTTCCATTCCCGTATTGTATAACTTTCAATCAGGGCTACAAGGGTTCTAAAAGCATAGCTCCTTCATTCAGGAGACACACAGGAGGAATGTTGTTCCACGTAAAAAATTATTTGAACTGAAACATACCACACCCAAAGCTATTAAATAAGTTTAATTGTGATCACCTGCAGGAAAGAAAGTAATGACTAGCAGCTGAGTGGCTTCTCATGTATTTTGACACAAAATTTCCATAATCTGAATCAAAAAGGGTCTTTTATGAGCCAAATAGGGCACTGAAAATGTTTTTGTTAGTAGCAATAATTTATAAGAAGTTTGCACAGCAAATTGAAGAGGATATACCTCAAAAACTTTTTGAGTTATGGCAAGAAATGTGTCCACAATCGATCACACATTAATAGAGTATAGTAAAGTGCCCCAGGAGATGTAATCAAAGTTACTACAGTCTCGTAAATACGCTGGCTGTCTACTGTCAGTCTGTCGCGGCGAAGTCGACATGGTCATCTACTTTCCTGTTTTGGGCCTTTCTTGGGTGTTAATTGGTTCACTGTTGTCATGACATCGCGCTGTATGGATACGTCTGTTTACAAGACACTAGCACACTAAAAGACGAAGCTGAGTGTTTAAGTCTTATAAATCACCAAAAAATATAAAGCATACCCCAGCTCTAGTTCAGTGTTCGATCGGCAGGCTTCGTACATTTCATACATCAGATATTTCGTTCACTAACTAGACTTAAAGTTCAGAACCGGTAATTCCGGCTTAAGTTACTTTTTGGACTGAATTTTGAGCCGGTAAAACCGGCTTAAGTTACTGAAAGTGTTAAAAAAAGGAAGAACAAAAAACAAGTTAGTGAAATCAACCAACTTCTCAGTGAAGTAATAATATATAGTTTATGAACTTAGAACTTTAAATAATTTTTAAAAATTTTTTTAAATATCAGCGATATCAGCGCAACATTAAAAGAGCATCAGTCAACCAGGTGGACAGTACTGCCACACCCCATATTTTCACATCCTGTCACCCGTTCCAGACCTAGAAAGGCTTTCTGGTCATTCTGGCGGTCTTCAAAGAGCTGCAGGGGTTAATAAACCCCTTAAAGAATTTAAGCTGGATCAAAAATTAGTTGCTTTTTACATATCAATGATTCTTTTCTTGAGGGAGAGTTTTGTCTTGGGGAGTACTAAGCCCTCTTAAAAAAGCGTTGAGGATATATATATATTTTCAATCATTGCAACTGCCCGCAGAATATTTCTGATATTGTGGGGGAAAAAATATACATGTATTTTTGTTTAGATTATTTCAGTATCACTCTCATGGTTTTGTTTTTCAATTAACTTTTGTGTTTGTTGTAATTTTATTTGAATGCAAGGTTATAATTATTGTTCCTAGGCTGTTGCGATCATCTTAATCAGTGTAGCAAGCTACGGCCGAGCTGCGGCTGTGGTGACCAGCCTCACGCTGGTCGGGAGCCTCATCGCCTGCGGAGTCTTCCTCTTCCTCATTGCCATCGTGGGTCTGCTCGGCGCAGCCAAGCACCACCAAGTCCTGCTCTTCTTTGTATCCTTTTTCATGGTCGGGTGACGATTGGAGACATTCATTCAGGCAGATTGTTGTGAACTTATTGAGAAATTAATAGCAAAGATTCAAACATTCGAAACCAATCTCAGCATTATAACAAATAGGAGTCACCACAAACACAGCAAATCCTGACCTTGGGTGACAGCCTATTAATATTTGTATGGAAAAGATAACACTTATTTACTTTCTCCAGCGTATAGATTGTGGCTGGGATCCCTGGCCCCTTTATTGTTTTACTAAAGAAGTAACACAATTTTTTTTTCATTTCCGGTATTATAAAAGATCTTACAGTTTGAAAATTCTTGATTCTGTATGGGCTGTCCATGACAGAAATTACAGCTGTAGAGAAAATTTGATTGACCAATAAATGTGAATCAGCAAAGGTGAATCAGGCACATATTGCGATTTGGACTCTTCGCGTTATTTACAGTGTCATTATAGCATGAACTGCACTTTAAGAATGTGAAAATTTCTATGACCAGAGATAATTCTTTTATAAGGTAAATATTGAATATGTTCCTATGTTTTGAGGGCTTTTTCTCAAAACATTTATCAGCGACTTGTGTCTGCTTCACCCTGGCCGCCTCACACATTTATATTTAAGACTTCTCAAATGGGGAAAATCGTGGTTGTGGTCTAAATTTTTATATTCAAGCACAGCTTCTTCTGTATCTGGTCATCTTTGGATTTTTATTATTATTATTATCACAATTTAGTTTGTGCAACATGTCTCAAGTCATAAATGGTATTGACCCTTTTTTAAAATAAAGTTTAAATGAATAAATTCGTTGGAATAAGATTCAAACTACATGTATCTCCTGCGGTGTATAGACAAAAAAACAGCCTCGGCTTCCTTTTCTTTCACTGATGCCAGGATCCATAAGTAGACATCTACATTTCCTTTTGGTAATTTTTTTTCTTAAGTTCTCTGTGGCATTATATATCTTTTGAGAAAAAACAATGACTTGTCAAAAATATCTCACACAAGTGTGATGTTTTGTTTTAAAGTTCTGTAAATCTTGCTTTTTTTAAGTCTTTGCTTTGTGAATGTATTCGTTAGTGACTGTAAACCACTCAAAATCTAGTCTGCAGAGTTTTATATAATACTAGCCAATTCATTATCCGAAGATATTTTTGGTTTCTCTCTCCAAGAAAACTCGGTGTGGTAGTAATGTATTATGTATGAAGGGCTCTCATTCTGTAGGGGAATATATGTGTATATTGCTGCGCTGGCGGAAATCCTGATACATATATTCCCAGTGTTATCCGTTTCCATCTATAAGGAGCTCTCAAAGGCTGTGAGTCCCATGTGGTTGCGAGACTACTCATTCTTGAAGATCTATGTTGAAATACTGTTGTGAATACCGTTGAGATATGTCACTTGATGTAGGAAAATTGGTGTGTCAGGTTGTGTTGGAGGGTGCCTACAGCAGTCACGGTGATTCACTTCTGTGTTATAGCCTTGCTTGCAGTTAAGGCGTCACTTGAAATAACATGATCACTTGTCACAGTCAGACATGGACTTGGGTTTTGTTGTATTTTGTTAATGTGTGGAAATGTACCGTGGTGACCAGCTTTTAAATGTTTGGTCCAATGCAATAGCCACCCGCACCGTTCATAGCACATTACCCAATCCTTAGTATTTGTTAACCTGTAGATCATGTTGAGGTGGTGATCACTGTCTTTAGCTTGGTCTGAGGCAGCGTGGGCTGGGCGTACTCTCTCACTGCCTGCTGTCTGCTAGACATGGCCGCACACAGGTGTATGGTGCATGTAGCTTAACCTACAGAAAGTTGGCGAATTCTGCTTGATATGATTCTGCCTACGGGGACATAGATTAGGAAGCCTCATATCAACCAATCGACCAAGAGCGTGCAATCATGGTATCCCCATACTGTCTCTGAGGACGTAAAACTTGTCAAACGCAAGTCGTGGGGTTCGTTCACAGTGTAGCCTGTATATAGTGCTGACGTTGGACGCTAAGCGACAATAAACAAACAAAAAACAAAGTAACAAATATGAATGACCCTCATGTTTTCCATAGTCTGTGTACATGGTTCTGAAACAGAAGAAAAAAAAAACCACTTTAAATCGCGGTACTGGCCGATTTGACAGAATGATGTGGTTGAAACTTTCTGTAGGTTAAGCTGCATGCACCATACACCTTAAAAGAGACGCGTCGTTTTCTTTAAGGGTTTTCTATACTCTACAGTTTGCTTGTTGCGATAATAATAATAATAATAATAATAATAATAATAATAATAATAATGTGAACATAAGCCTAAAAAAGTACTACACTGTAATAGGACATGACGTGCTAACAGCGTTCGTTGCCTTCCCAAGTCTGTGTGTTTTGACTCTTTGTCACACTAGAGACATGGACTTTGAAGTACGGGATAGTATATGTACGTTATAATGCTCGGAATTAGAAAGATAGGCATCGATAAAATGCTTCAATCGACTTGTACTACACGTACCAGAATCGCTGGAAGCCCGAATAGCTCACCCTTCTTTAAACCGCTATTGTTCGGGCCGGCGGCTAGGAGTAAGGCAATACCGGTTGGGTCGGTGTCAGTACAATGTGACCGGCTGAGACAGGAACCATGATATCCTTGTCTCCGTGTGGCAGCACGAAAATTGTCAGACGTCAGTCTTGGAGTCCATCGACAAAGTGGCATATATAGTACTGACGTTGGACGTTAAGCAACCAACTCAACTAGGAAAAGGCAAAACAAAAAAAGTAGAGCTGTGAAGAATTCAAGAAAGGAAAAGTAGAGCTGTGTTGGTCCGAACATTATAACTTAGGTGATGAACCCTGCTAAAGGCAATGGCTGGCAGTTTGTGTTGGGTTCGTCAATTGGTGGGTTATTACTATATTAGTTTTATGCTTTTCCGCTCTACTTACCCAGGATAAATTGTGTGGCACGGGAGCCCACATTTTTTTCTGCTCCTTCGGTTTTAGATGTACACCGATAAACTGCCACCGATCATTAATTGGCATCTGTCGACACACGGCCGCCTGTTTCCCGTCACATGTGTCTCGTAGTCGCATTGTGAGGATAATTTATTGGTTGTGTGTCAGCGTTCTGGTTTTAGAGTAGCATTGGGCAAACCATAGGTTTTATTATCACGTAGTATTGTATTTATTAGATATCTGTTTAGCTAGTGGGGTGTTATTCAATGTTGTAGACGAATATCAAGAAAGCCCTCTCTAGATCACCAATGCTATTAGAGTCTCTCTATTTCTCTCTCTCTCTCTCTCTCTCTCTCTCTCTCTCTCTCTCTCTCTCTCTACTCGTGGTCAACTCTGGTTAGCCTTCACGGCTCCGACCACTTTCTTGCTCTATCGCCGGTCCGCTCCGAAACCATCTCTGATCCGAAACGGCCGATTTCGCTCGGGCGGATTGGCCCGCTTTTTAGTCTGACTGTAATACAAAGATCCTCTCCATAGAGTCATTTAACGATACTTTGTTTCAAAGTGCAAATAGGACGATCCCTCAGACCTCTGCAGTTCCATGAAAGGACAAACCCTGGTTGGACAACTGGTGCCGACGGGCGACTGGCAGTTCGAGCCAGGGAAAAAGCCTTTCGTAATTTTTTAACAAACCCGTATATACATAACTTAAATATTAATAATATTTTTTTTTTGAACAGGGCTGCAGCTTAGCGCACAATACGCCAGCAGAAGCCTTAGTAGTGGGGGAGCTATATTTGTAAAATTTATAAAGGTACTACTCCCTTGTCTAAAATCTGTATTTTATATCTTTATATTCATGATTTCTTGTCTTGCGTTTTTTATGTTTTAAATCCATGTACACTTATATGCAAAAATATTATGTTTATACCGCATGAGAAGGTTATGTCTTACATTATACCCCCGTATGGGTGTTTTTCTACAGTCCCCATACATAACTGAGCATGATACATGTAACAGTACAGTTAATGGGCGTGATGGAAATATGGGGTGAGACAAAATTAGTGTTTTCATTATCTTGTCACGTTTCTCTTTAACGGCATTGGTTTCGGACGAGGACCCGGCGCGTGTAGTCTTGTTGCAGTTGTTTCGTTTTATGGTTAATTGTGTGTGTTTGGGTTCTTTTGTTTTAATAATAATTATGTGTAGTAATATGTGTACTACTACTACTACTACTACTACTACTACTACTACTACTACTACTACTACTACTACTACTACTACTACTACTACTACTACTACTACTACTACTACTACTACTACTACTACTACTACTACTACTACTACTACTACTACTACTAGTGTCGCTATTTTATTTTTTTTATTATACTTTTGTGTATTTTTTGGGGGGGGAGGAACGGGTGAAGTTCAGGAAAGTAGCTTGTTAAACTTGAACTTAATCAATATAATGTTGACATATAGGTGTGTTTGTCGATAAACACATAGATCTTTATATAAGTTTTTAGAGGTGTGTGCCTCAGCGCCTGATCCCAACACTGGGCGAGTCTGGGTGTGAGTCATGGTCTGTATAATTATCACCTGGGCGGTCGACTGACTGGAGTGACTGATCGTTATTGATGAAGGCCCAGTCAGTAAGGCAGCCACTCACCCTCCCAGTCAGTAAGGCAGCCACTCACCCTCCCGGCCTGACACCCCCACACACACACACACGCACACTCACACAGCGCGCTCCACCGCCGCTTGGTGCAGCACATTCTGCTAGTTTTACACGTGCTACAGATCTGTACATATTATTACACTGTGACGCACCCGCCTCTCTACGTAGCTGTAAGGTTATATGGGGTTGAGTCGGGTATACTTTGTATAAACAAACGCTTTATTGGGCTTTGAGACACTTCGTGTTATATTTTATGCAAAGCGTTGGTTTGGGGGGGGGGGGGGTTAATGGTAGAGCACTGGCCTTGTAAGCGCAATGTTTCCTGTTCGATCTCTCAAAGTCTGCCAAATGTTTTCGTCGCATTTCGTCCCTTACTGGTTGGATCAGCGTCATGACAAAATTCCCGGCACCTCTCTCTCTCTCTCTCTCTCTCTCTCTCTCTCTCTCTCTCTCTCTCTCTCACTCACTCTCTCTTTCTTTCTTTCTCTCCATATATCTATCTTTGTGACAGAGCAGACATTGGTCCTGGGACCAGTCCGCAGTACAGCCGAATTGCTGACGTTTGACGTTTTGAAACCAAACAACCAAAACTGGGCTTGTGGTCCTCACGAGACAAAGTCACTGAATTGACTGAAGTGAACGCGTTTTTTTTTTGTTATTATTATTACAAGGGTAATACATGTAGTGATCTGCGTGTATTTATTTTAAATCAGTAGCATACCTAGAACAGAGTGACACTCAGTGAGGGTTTTCCGTTGGGCATACAAGCCTACTAGACTAAGAATGTAAACTTTCCTAGATGCACCTAATATTTGAATGATAGGGCTTACTTTGGTTATAAATTTTATGCAAAAGTTTGTTTATTTTGGTGGCTCTGTCTGCTAATTTTAGAAGTCTCGTCCTTATGCTATTGAGTTGACACAATATTATTAGTTTCTTGAGATATTGTTTCCCGGCTCACAAGTAATGTCCCGCATATTGTGTATATATAAAATAAATTTGGTTTGGGTTATCCTTTTTTTCCCTCCAAAGCACTGAACATGTTCATAGAAAATTATGATAGTAACTCTGTGTGTGAGCTCCTCAACGCAAATTTGCTGCGCGGAGAGGAAAGGGGGAGCTACACGTATGATGCGCTGCTATTTTGCTCTTGATCCCGAAGGCTTGAACTAGTGTCACTCACAGCTGCGCCAGTAGGACTCGCTCCCTGATCCTGGCAGTTGTACAGTATGGGCTCTGATCGAGCAGATTCAATTAACACAACGCGCCTCTGTAGTACCGGTATACGCCACACGCAAGACGAAAAGTAAAAAAAAAGGGCAGATAAAGGGAAAGGAAAATGAAATGTGTAGTCTATGGTATTAATATTAAGCGTGTGTATACAACTATACGTGTGATTGCTTGATAGTGTTGATAGTTGGTTCTTTGTATCATGTGGATATTGAAAGGAGGTGGCTACATAGGCAGTCCTAACAGTAACAAAGAGGCGCAGGCTTGATGGTGCCCCATGATCAATGGCTGTGTGAGGCTTTAATGAGAACGGGGGAGGAGAGTCTATGTCAATGTATTGCTCACATTGTATTACATGTATATGTTATCTGTGTCAGCGGGATTGTGCGACACATTTATATAACAACCTTGTGATATTACGACTGTAACCTTTTTTGTGTTTGTCTTTATTGTTCATGCCTTTACTTTTCCTCCTTTCCTCTACTCCTCTTTCTTCTTCCTCTTTCCCTCTTTCTGTACTCGATTTGTTGTGTGTCTATGTTGCTGTCATTATCATTATCTTGTCATTCTTTTTTTTTTTTTATTATTCTTTTTCCTCTTCTTCTTATTTTTTTTTTTAATTATGCCAGTTTTGTTGTTGTTGATTTTGGAAATAAAAAAATAATCCGATCATGACCTTGTCGTAGATACATTTTATATCTTAGATTTACTAAGAAAAACAAATGCCTTTGTATAACACAAGCATACTAAAGCGAAACCGTTCATTAATGCATCTCATAAGGCTAGACTATTGACAAAGGGAAGTCGTCCATGATTTAGTAGGCTATAACTCCAAAAAAATGGAAAAACCTTCTACCAACAAAGCATAATCCTCTTGTACTATCTTTAAGTTTTATGGAGAGTCTACCAACAAAGCATAATCCTATTCAATTGTACTATCTTTCATGCTAAGTCTACAAACAAAGGATAATCCGATTTTACTATCTTTTATGTCAAGTCTGCAAACAAAGTATAATCCTCTTGCACTATCTTTAAGGTTTATGCTAAGTCTACTAACAAAGGATAATCCTACTGTACTATCTGTAAGTTTTATGACAAGTCTACCAACAAAACATAATCCTCTTGTTCTATTTGTTTTATGACAAGTCTACCAACAAAGGAAAGTTGTTATTTCCCCTTGACGGCGCCAGTACATGATCATCCTGTTCGTGCTGTTCCTGCTGCAGTTCTCGCTGGCCTGCGCGTGCCTGGCCGTGAACGGCGAGCAGAAGGACCAGCTGGCGGAGCACGGCTGGGCGAACTCGGCAAACTACACGCGCTCCGACGTCCAGGGAGAGTTCGACTGCTGCGGCTTCCGCGACGTGAACCTGACGCCCGACAATCGGCTCGGCCACCCAAACTGCCTCAATGTGAGTTGGGACCAGTTGGTTCTTTCTGGTTTTTTAGCTATTCAGCCTAATTTCAGGATCTGTAATCAGTAATGTGACCTCAAATGGCTCGGCCACCCAAACTGCCTCAATGTGAGTTGGGACCAGTTGGTTCTTTCTGGTTTTTTAGCTATTCAGCCTAATTTCAGGATCTGTAATCAGTAATGTGACCTCAAATGGCTCGGCCACCCAAACTGCCTCAATGTGAGTTGGGACCAGTTGGTTCTTTCTGGTTTTTTAGCTATTCAGCCTAATTTCAGGATCTGTAATCAGTAATGTGACCTCAAATGGCTCGGCCACCCAAACTGCCTCAATGTGAGTTGGGACCAGTTGGTTCTTTCTGGTTTTTTAGCTATTCAGCCTAATTTCAGGATCTGTAACGTGAACCTCACACCCGACAATCGGCTCGGCCACCCAAACTGTCAATGTGAGTTGGGACTAGTTGTTTTTTCTTGTTTTTTAGCTATTCAACTTAATTTCAGGATCTGTAATCAGTAATGTGAACCTCAAATGGCTTGGTCACCCCCAACTGCCTCAATGTGAGTTGGGACCAGTTGGTTCTTTCTAGTTTTTTAGCTATTCAACTTAATTTCAGGATCTGTAATCAGTAATGTGACCTCAAATGGCTTGGTCACCCCCAACTGCCTCAATGTGAGTTGTGACGAGTTGTTTTTTTCTACTTGCTGGTTGAGGTTTTATTTTGAGGATATGCCTAAATCTAAGGTTTTTTTTTAGCTATGAAGCTTAATTTCAGGATCTGTAATGTGAACCTCAGGCAGAACAATCGGCTTGACCACCCAAACTGCCACTCCCTCTGAAATTCATTCTGTTATTAACGATATGGAGGCATGTTGCGAGACCATACGAGGTTGGATGTTAAGCAATAAACTGAAGCTTAACGGTAACAAAACCTAAGTACTTTTATGTGGGACAAGACACAGTTTAAATAGTATGCCTAATCTAAAGCTTTCAATTGATAAAGTCACAGTTGATTTATAGTCCCAAGTTTTTTATCGCGTTTTTTTTCCAATGCACAAAAAAGGGTAAATGGAACTTTTTAATGTGACCTTGCAATAAGTAGAAATAAATCTGATAAAAAAGAGATGGGGTACTAAGGTGGAGATTCATTTCACAGACCTCATTGTTATGGAGAATTTCGCAAAAGAAAAATAAATACGGAAGAAAAAAACTGACTATATAAATATGTCAAAAGTCTTGTACATTTTCTTAAAGTCTTGGAGTTTTACTCTTGACCCTGTTTTTAGCTGTTATGGTTAATTTGAGTAAATGATATCTGAACAGCGAGCCAGACAAGAGGCTAGGACATCCAAACTGTGTCAATGTTTGAGATAGTAAATGATATCTGAACAGCGAGCCAGACAAGAGGCTAGGACATCCAAACTGTGTCAATGTGAGACAGTAAATGATATCTGAACAGCGAGCCAGACAAGAGGCTAGGACATCCAAACTGTGTCAATGTGAGACAGTAAATGATATCTGAACAGCGAGCCAGACAAGAGGCTAGGACATCCAAACTGTGTCAATGTGAGACAGTAAATGATATCTGAACAGCGAGCCAGACAAGAGGCTAGGACATCCAAACTGTGTCAATGTATGAGATAATTTTACAAGCTGTTCACTCAACAGAGTCACATCGCGCACACGTAACAGACACCTCATTTGGAAGGGGGTGCGGTGGTCTAGGGGTAGAACATCGGCTTCCGGCGCAAAAGATCCCGAGTTCGAATCCTGGCTGTTGCGTTCCCTACTGGTTGGGTTGGTGTCAGTATAATGTGACTGGCTGAGACAGAAGTCATGGAATCCCAACACTGTCTAATGTGTGGCAGCAAATAAAATTGTCAGACGTAAGTCATGGGGAACCGTCCACAATATAGCCTATATAGTGCTGCTGTTGGACGTTAAACCAACCCAACCAACCAACTAAATCTCATGGAAGATAAAATGTGAAGTTTGTGTATTTTGTAAGCCTAACCATCCAGCTTGTGTTTGCCGTATCCCTTCGTCCCCCAGAGCTCCAAGTGCTGCGCCAACAGCGACGCCCCGTGCTGCACGGGCAACTACCCAAACTCGACGAGCTCCGGGGCGCCCAGTGCCTGCCCGTGTGATACGTGCTTCTCCAAGCTCCAGCCCGTCATCTACAACGCCTTCTCGGTGACCGGCGGCATGGGACTCTTCTTCAGCTTCACAGAGGTGAGATAGCGTCATAGCGTCTTGCTGGTTGGGAGCAAATATTGTATCGGCCCTCTTTAACACTTTGCAGATTTACAAACGTATGCATCTTAACCTGCACGGTGGAATGATAACATGATTATGGCTAGTATAGGCGCAAAACGTTGAAACTGCCTTCTATAACTCTTTGCTGTTGCAATAACACGCCTCTCAAACCCCGGTGTAAGATTTTCAGAATGATAGTGGATAGTGCAGGATAGCCTGGAAAATTTACACACTTGATACTTTGAAA
The DNA here is from genome assembly GCA_003991915.1 of Elysia chlorotica. NCBI lineage: Eukaryota > Metazoa > Mollusca > Gastropoda > Plakobranchidae > Elysia > Elysia chlorotica. The sequence continues at coordinate 556,357 of RQTK01000179.1, forward strand.
GTTACAATTTCTGGGGTTGCTGTTGAATAGATTGGTTCTTATATGGTTAATATTTCATGGGTTGAGATAGAGTAACTCAGTGGATTGGCCGTTATGTAGTCATGGTTTCTTGGGTTGATATAGGAATGTAGACTAGCTTGGTCCTATTGTTGTCTTTTGTTTCTTAGTTGGCAGAGAAAAGATTGGTACTTACATAGTCACTTTATCTTGGGTTGCCTTCAAATAGATTGGTCCTTATGTAGTCAATATTTCATGGGTTGATATAGAATAGATTGGGCCTTGTGTAGTCGCTATATTTCTTGGTTTGCCATTGAATAGACTGAGCCAAATGTGCTTATTTTTTTCTGGGGTTGACATGGAATATATAGTCCTTATCTAGTTACTCATGAAAGGGGGGGGGGGGCATCTTTCTTTTTTTAATTTCTCAAATTGAAAGAGAGCCAGTTGGTCCTTATTCTCAGGCCAATATAGAATAGATTGGTCCTAATGTAGGCCTAGTCATTATATCTTGGGTTGACCTAGATTAGGTTGGTGCCTATGTACCTACTATTTCTCGAGTTTACACAAAGAGGCTTTGTCATTAGGTAATCACTATTTACTGGGTGTCTTTTACTTTAGTTCGCTTTTTATTTTGCCAGTAGATTGGGATATTGTGATGGCCTGACATTTGTTTACAGGGACTCTAAGAATCCGTATGATTTCATTGTAGCAAGCAAGATGGTACTTTATATGGGAAAATTTCATCGGGATTGAATTTTTATTCGGCTCTTCATTTTCTTTTACTTCCAAGTTCTATTTGTAGATTAGTTTTATTTGCTTGTTTTGGTGATTTTTCTTTGCATATTTACACATGAGTTTACTCTAAAATCATATGAAATATAATTTGTTTATTCTTGTAAAATTCATTTAGGATATCATGGTCCATCAACTCAGTTGAATAATGTCCTATCAAATTTTTTAAATACTTTAAATCTTTAGTGCTGTAGAAATGAAGGATCTGTACAACAGAGTTGGCATATAGTTTTACATACTCCGTGATTTTGGCTGCTGCACACTATTTTAATCTGTTGTATTTGCCTCAACTAACCTGTCTCTTGCATACTGTGTATTATTAAACACTAAGAAGGGGGAAAGATATTACGTCAGTACCAGAATTAACCAGAGAGCTGAAGTATCACTTAGAATCTAGCATCACACAGACTTTGAGTTTTGACAAGCATTTGTTTATAGATGATCACTTGAGGAGAGAGGCCACCATCTTTGATTTTCTGGTTAACGCTTTGAATTATACAACTTTTTAATATGGGCTTAAGAAAGCAGAGGATGGTTGACAAGAAAAAAAAAAGATTGTGTTAACCTTTAACCAATACTGATATCCACTTGGGAAAGGACTATTTCACACTATTTTAAAGGTGCATCCATTAGGAATAGTATTGAAGATAGCGCGTCCTGATGAGGTTAATGTACTTAAAGGTATTACACATCCTCTAGAGAGTATCTACAAAGGACAGATCCTTTTGCAAACCTTCTCTTCACTAGGAACTAGACTTATGCATTATTTTGTGAAAACTGAAAATTTGAGGGCGAGTTGCTCAAAATGTGAAAGAGCAACCCAGTCTAGCTTGAGGACACATGGGGCAATTACAACTGGTTGTTTTATTGACATTATTTCGTGATCTGTGAGATTTCCAAGCAATTATCCAAAACTAAATGAACTACTCACAGTAATTTGCCATTGCCTGTCTTTCCGATTAGAAGTTGTTATATTGACTTGACTTGGAATGATTCATACAATGTAAAGAGATTGATTTGTACTTGGCTCTTGAGCGATAAACTTAAGTTAACTCAATCAAGATGTGCTATATCGAGCAGACTCCGATCGGGGGGAGGGAGGGGGGCTTTACAGTGAAAACCAGTTGACATCAATGCATACGATATGTAAAATGTAAATAATCCACACAGACTTGCATGTCTGGAATAATTTTTGCATACTTCCATTTGAAGTGCCTTGGTGGGGTATAAGTTTTCCTTAGACTGATTATTGTATACGATTATCATAATGTTTTGCTCTGCGCCCTCACAGTGAGGCACTTTGTCTGGTGTTGTGTGTAACGCTCCATCCCTCTCTGCAGGTTATAGGAGTGTGGTTGACGATCCGCTATCGTAACCAGAAAGACCCTCGGGCTAACCCTAGCGCCTTTCTCTAAGCATAACCTCTGTGTGAACACAGCAAGGTATCCCAACACAACCACCCCCTGGAAGCTCTGATTGTGATATTACTCTTCTTTTCTTCCATTATCTGTTTTCACTTGGTGTTGTTACTACCTTTCATACCTTTTTTCAATTTTTAAATTTTTTTTATTGCTTTTCTATTGGAAACAATTTTGTTCTTGCATCACATGAATGATCGCTGGAGCATGCCACACCAACTATTTCTGTTTCATTCATAACTTTTTTGTAACGAGTTTTACATTGACGATATTTATTTTTTTATTCAATATAAAATTAAAAATCTTATACGTATTAGCTCTTCATTTGATTCTTTTTACTTTTGCGTGTTTTTTGTTTGTTTTTGTGATTATTTTTTGTCGGTATATGCTTAAATTGTGTATCTTTCTTTCTTTTTTATTTTTAGTTGTTTTTTTTTTTTTTTAAGTATACATTATGATTGGTTCATGATATTAGGTAGTTTTGGTAATTTCTTTATTCATTAGCTGGTATACAACTTATTTAATCATTAGCAATGTCATGTAAATATGTTTTGTTTTTTAGTTTTACTTTTATTTTAATGAACAATTACTTTATGAATATATAGGGTGTTGTTTGCTTTTTATTTTAAGATCTCAGGTGTTCCTACCCGAGTATTTCAACTATTTGTATGACTATTACTACATGTGCTATAAAGTCTGCTATTGCTACTGCTACTATTGTCCTTGTTTTCAAATTACTGGTACTATTGATGCAGTTGTCTCTGCACATATTTCCTCTGTTTTTCTTACATTTCCCTTGCTGTAGGCACACTCTTTTTTTTTCTTCTGATCTGACCTCCTTCACTAAGCTCTTTATATTTTTTTCAACTTTTCAGTTCTAATATTAATGGTGCCCCGAACGTATTCAAAAGAGCTGGCAAAAAGATTTTTGTTTTTTTGTGTTTATTTTTACCTTTCTTGGACAAATTTTAATCCTTGTCCTGAATAAATATTTGAAAAATTAGATGAATGTTGTCACTCATATTTTATATTGGCCTTCGTCTTGATTTTTACTTTAATTTGTTCTTTTCATTTTTATCTCTTGTTTTTATAACAGTTAAGAAAGTTCTGAAGAAGAAAAAATACCATCAGTCTTTCTTCAGTAATTAAATTTACATTTGATCTAAAATGCTGTCACATTAGATTAAAATTAATGGTGTTTTTGTTTTTAATGGACTCCATGCAAATTAATTTTTTTTAATATAAATTAATGCTCTTATTCATACTTTTTATTTTGGTTAAAAGCATCTTTCAGAGGAGCATATTTTTTTCCTTGATATTTTAATGAGGGTCAATCAAAACAATAGTGTAATTTTCATTTCCTTCAGTCTAGCTTAAATGTCTTTTTTTTTTTTTAGAAATTGACAACTTTTGGGAAATGTAAAGACCAATTGGGTAAAGTAGGCGCAATTTGCAAAAATTGATATGATGCAGTGCAGAATTCACTTTTTATCCTTTTGGCTTAGAAGATGGTTTTGGTCTATATATCTTTGTGCCTTGGGTTTATTGTTTTGCTTTTCTTTATTTTATTTGGGACAATGGATCTGAGTTGTTGTTTTGTTTTGTTTTTAACTTTTGAAATGGGTTTTTTTTTTCCTCTTCTTTTCCCTTTGTTTGACTGGTACAGGGTTAATGTTATTTTAATATATCACAGTTGTGTCTGTTGTTGGTTTTTTTGTTTGCTCGTGTTTTTGTTTTTTTGTTTGTTGTTTTTGTTTTTTTCTTTGTTGTTGTTTTTTTAAAGCTTGTGTTTCTATTTTTTCTGTAAATCAATTGAATTATTATTACTATTAGTGAAACACTTTAAATCTGATCTCTGTATCTTAATTCTAGGTGAGAAATATATAAAGTTCTACTGGGTCCAACTTCATTATGTAATCTACCTAAAATAAACTTTTGTTTCATAAGTAAGCACAAATAAAGTTACTATTCATATCAAGCCAAAGTTTCTATCCTTAGTGTTATAAAGAAATGTCATTAAGTCATAATTGTTATTAATTTACACCATTTATTTTTGTTATTGATTTTATTTATTTTTCAGCATCATTTTTGAAATCTCCGACTTCCCTCAATCCTTTTTCTCCACCTTCATTCACTTTCAGTTTCATTTTTTTTTATTGTATCTAATAAGACATACATTTATTTGGTGTTTTTTTTTCTTCAGATTATTGGCGTTTGGCTTGCTTTGAGATACCGCAACCAGAAAGATCCTCTGGCGAATCCTAATGCTTTCTTGTAGTGGAGCAACAGGGAGATGTTTACCCCAACCCATCACCTGTGGCTTGCCTCAGTTCCTTGGACTTGCACCGTTCAACATTTAGCTGATAATTTGCATGTGATGATTCCATCATAGTTTTTTAAGTTTTAATTGACCATTGGCTGAGGCCAGTAATGTTTTTTTTTTGTTTTTAATCCCTTTTTTTTTTTCAATACATTTATTTTAATGGACAATGTGCATGCTACAGCTGTAGTTGTTGTTTCTTTGGCATTTATTTGTTGGCATTGTAAGTGAATTGGCCAGTGTTAGTTGTGATTCTTGAAGAAAAGTGTGAGATTGTCAGGTTCTGAACCGAAATGCTATTGGTTTGAAGTGTGAAAGAGTGTTGTGGGATTAATATTATTTCAGTCAAAGTACATGTCAAGGCTTGTTGTGTTTGGCCCACTTCGTGTGAGTATAACATTGCATGAAACTTGTCTATATCACACTGAGCCATCATTTTTAATTTCTTGTGTATGCATATTTAGCAAATCATGTGATGTTGTATACCCTTATTTTGCTATTTATTTTCTTGTTGCAATGTGTTTTATGAGATACTGTACATTTTTATTTTCCATGTGGTTCTCATATAACTCCAATAATGAAAATAATAAATTTTAGTATGAATAAGATTATTAATATCTTATATTATTTTTATTCTTTGTAGATAAGAGGAATATTTTCTTTTTTTTTTTCTTTTTTTTTTTTGTGTGTGGTTGTTCATCTTTATGGGCCAGCAGGGCAAAAGAGGCTTCAATAGGATGATTAACCCTGTGGTCTTCATTAATTTTTCTAATGAAATAATCTGCTTTTTTGTCCGAATACAGTTTGCATGTCTCTTTATCTAAATAACTTTGTGCACTATTCATGTGGCTCAAAGAGGCCCTTTGCTTTGAAATCCATTTCATTCTATGCTACCATTATTGCTTCAGTTTAAATATTTAGATAAGAAGTTAAATTAATTCAAGAGGGTTATTGGTTACTGCTGAAATTTTTTCTGGAGCCAGCATGAAAACATTTGTACCTTAAAAGTCCCCTGTAACTTTATGTCTGTTGCTCCAAAATTCTAGAAATGTGCATTCTTTTATTTTAGGAACTTATGTGATTTTTCTGCTCTTAGTAGAAGTTTTAAAAATTGTTGCTTGATAATGTAGTATCACAACAGTACATTTTTTCCCGATTGAACATTTTTCTCGGTACTGTATTATGCATGCAAAGATTTCTTGGCCTATAAAGGCTTAGGTTGAACAGTTCTCGTATTATAAAAGCAATAATTATTGCAAAGAAATGCTCACTTAGGTTGATTTTTGTTTTCAAAAACAATTTGGCATATGAAAATCTTTTTTTTCAAGATATCAACCATAGAATGTTTTTACTAATTTCATTAACTGACTGGCTAGTTAAATAAACTAGAAAATTAGATAGAACTAATTTATCATTGATTGGACAAATCTCTGATTTATAGATTTATCTACTGTTAATTTTTTATTTGATGTTTTAAATGAGAGGAAATAAACTCAAATGATGCATTAACATCAGAGTAGTTTTCTTTATCTGATGTTCTTTTTTTCTTTCCTTGTTCTAATTGTTTGAAAAAAAATTTATCAGACATAAGATTTCAAAGAAGTACAAAAACTTTCCTTTTTTTAATTGTTTATGAAAAATGTTATCAGACATTAGATTTCATAGACGTAAGTTGAAAATTGTAAGTTCCCCAATAAGGTGATCAGATGAGGCTTGGTTCTGAATTGGAAAAGGGACATCTCTAGGTCGGTGTCTTGGCACTTAGTGAACAATGAGATAAAAATTATTTCACTGGTCTTGATGGTGGGTTGGGGGGGGGGGGGGGCAAACTGGCTGAAGTGGTAGAGCGTTGGTCTCCAGATCGGAAAGTGCTTGTTTAAAATCCCACAATAGGCAGATTTATTTGTCTGCCTTTGTCCCCTGTAACTGGTTGGGTCTATTTCTAGTATACTGTGACCGGCTGAGTAAGGAGTCATGTATCCCCGCCTTGTCTCATGTGTGGCAGCACTTAAAATTGTCTGACAATATCGCCTTTATTGTGCTGGCGTTGGACACTTAACCAACCCAACTCAACTGAACTTTATTGTGGGTTAACACTACAGCATCTCAGCCACTTTAGATGATGTAAAATTAATGTCAATAGTGAGTGGGCAATAACAGTTGCTTTGAGGTTATTGTTTTAAAATATTATCATAAAGTATGTTGAAAAACGTTTACCTTACCATTTTACCGACGCCCTCTTGTTGTGGTATTTTTTTTTTCTTTAATTATTATTATTCATGTCTTAAACAGCTGTCAATCTTTTTTTGTAATGTCAAATACAATTTATATCTCGAATGATTTTGTATTATATATCTTTTGTATTCCAGTTGCTATTGTGGTGGGTTTTTTTTTTTATTATATATAGTTATTGTTTTGTTTTTGTTTTGTTTGTTTGTTTTTTGTTTTGTTGTTGGTTTGTTGTTTTTTTTTTGGGAGGGGGGGGGATGTTGTTGTATACAAAGGGCAATCATGAGATTGTAATGTATCAGAGTATTTTAATGTATATATAGCATTAATTTCTTATGTTTATGTGTTCTTATTACTTGAATATATTAATTGGGCTCCTGTAGCTTCTTTATATGATGGTTTCTTTCTTTCATTCATTTTTTTCTGCTTGTATTCATTTACATGCCTCTATTTTCATTGGCATTTTTTCCTATTTGGTTTCCATGACGGCCCTCTCTATAATGCTAAAAAGACATGATGATTAATTATTACATGTACTGCAATTTAGGAGGGGCTGAAAATATGTATACAAAATTTGTAGCAACTTTGTGGGAATTAGTAGAACTCTTGGTTTGTTTTTGTTTCTGTGGTGTGGTGTGATTTTGTTTGTCCCTCTGTTCTTTAGTCTTCCACTTCCACTTCCAGTAATGGTGAGATTGAGCTGCTTGCACTCGGTGTATTGTGTACCTGTAACTTAAGCTCTGTTTGTTGATTTTCATGTGGGTTGCCTGCAAAGTTTTAGAGTGACCTGTGCAGTACTGATCCAGGTGTAATACTAATAACTTACTACATGTACGTCTTAATCCAGCAAATGGAGCGTTATGATTTATCATGTAATTGTAAAGCTAATGGGACCAATGAACACACAAAGACTTGGTTGTTGTTTTTTTCTCTGAAAATGTAATTTGTATGTAATATATCATTGTTGTATTTGCCTGTGGATCAGTTGTTTAATTTTTGGCTATTTCGTTCACAAACTTCCTGTGCAAATTTTTTTTTCTTGTTGTGCGAAAGTAAGAGTATTAAGACCTAAGTGTAGATTTAGATTTTGAATTTATATGCTTAAGACTTACATTTCCATTTTTCAACTATTTTTTTATTCAGATTTCATCACTCTCTAGGCTAAAGTTTCCATTCTGCATGCTTTTCTGGCCAAGCTACTCATTCATTGTGTTTGTAATTCACATTGTTCAATCCTGCAATCCTCTTATGATCATAAGTATTGTGTAATATATTTTTCTGCTCCTTTTCCGTCTGAAAAATGTGTTTAGTATTTGGCTTGATAACAGTTAATGAAGAGTTCCGGACATAATATGAGCTGATTTCTTTCTTCTTTTCTTTTTTGGCTTTACGTGTACTTTGTTTTTCTGCATGAATTGTTTTCTTATTACATTGAGTTTTGAGAAATGCAGTCATACAAAATACAACATTTTTAATGTATTATTTCTTGGTCAACCTAATGTCGGTTTAAAAAAGAAAAAGTCAAACGGATGAGCATTGAGTTTGTTTTTATTTGATTGTGCACTGGTACCCTTTGAAAATCTGACTCAAGGCTTTTACAAAATTGAGAAGTAGCAAGTCTTTATAGAATCTCTTGATAGAAGCTAAACCAAAAGCCAATTTGTTTTGACAAGAACTGCTACAGTATTTTAATTTATTGGGTTCTTACATAATTGAGATTTTTGTGCCTTAGATTTTTACAATTATTCCTCCTGATTTTTTTTTCAATGTGGTGATTAAAGTGTTGTTCATCTTTTAAAGGAGGCGTTAGGGGATATTTTAATGTTTTGTTGTTTTTTTTTCTTCAGTGGCAAAATGTTTCTAAAAGAAAATTTATTGACAGCTAAGGGAGTGGAAATGTGTATTTTAATAAACAATGAGAATAAGGACTTAACAATAAGAATAAGGACTATACTTTATTTTACTCAGAGATTGTTTCATTTGAAATTACATGTATAATTGTTTGTGTTTAAATAATTTAGGTTAATTATTATATTTTGATTTCACTTTCCTGGTACTGAGTACTGAGTACTTCAGGCTTTTACATTTTACAAGATCTGAAAATGTGAAATGCTTTAGTTTTTATTCACCTGAAACTGCTTCTCTTGTTTATGCTAGAATAGAATGCTTGAAGTTCAAATATTATTTTGTCAGTTTTTTATGTATGTTAGAAAAAAATGTTCATATACAATAGAGCAGATGATGCTAGTTAAACATTCATTTTCACAGAATGATCTTACTATGGTTCTTTTCATTTTACTAACCATACTCTATTAAAATTGAATTTTTTCTATAGTTGAGACACAAAAGTCGTTGCATGCTTCTTTTAAATCATTTACATGTATTGCAAAATGGTTGTTTCGCTATTTATAAATTATACTTCATTTTGTTGCATTGTGTGCTATACCATATATTTGTAATCCAGCTAATAAAAAGTAATATTGTATCAATGGCAAAGGAAGGATGATCTAAAACAATTACCAATAGATGAAAGTCCCAATTTTATTTATTTTGTTTATGGGCAATTTAACTTGTACTGAAAGATTATTTAAATAGCTAATCATAGAACCAGCTTTAAATCGTAGAAAATAAGATATGGCTCTTAGAGATACAAGTAATGATTTCTCAGTACAAAGGGGAATTAAACTTAAACGCCTGGCTTACTATGCATTTAGATGCCATAGTCGGACGTCTAAGTCTACTTCACCTATGCACTGGGCACCATTTACAGTGACTTTGGTGGGAAGTGGTAAGTTTTTGACTTAGTTCTTTGCTGAACTATAAATTTGAATACACTGTATGTACATTTTTTTTCTTCATCACTTTTTGTACATGATAGTTGTATGGAACGTGATTGTGCAATAAAAGTTTTGTCTCTGTATCTTCAGTAATTTGTTCCTTTTTATTGTAGACAATTTATTTCAAACTAGCTGAAAATGAAACGAGTAGCGTGACTTAAATTTATCAATTTATTGTCTCTCTAGCTCTCCTTTATGTACTTTGTTGTAAGGTTTTTGCTCCAGCTACCATAGTTATATGTAGTACCCCAATGATGCTAATTCCGTAGAGCTTTTATCCTGATGAAGAACTGAATTGAGAAGTTATATGCTATGGTAGGACAGGTTGGAATTAAGCAAAAAGGGCCTTGTCCCCCCCCTCATGGTGCTTCCCAGTTTTTATCTATAACTGATGTTCTGTCACCTACTCTCGACTTTGCAATACCTGTATCAAGTTTCAATTGCATGTAATTTTGTTTGTCCAACGCGAAAAAAATCTATAAAACTGTTGCAATTTGAAAAAGAAAAAAATTAGAATCAAGCCTACCTGTATGTATTTAGGATCAACGGACTGGGCAGTAATATTAATCAGACAAGTTAAAGTACACTTTAACTAATAAAGTAATGATAAACTTTATTTCTGTATCGCTCTACCTCAAAAATGCTTAGGCTCAGAGCGTTTTACACTAAAAGTACATGATGTGCATTTTGATAACAATTATCACTAATATCATTTATAAATATATGCAAACTAATAAAACTATGCTAATTTTGCGTTGGTTGATCTATGAAATATGTTTATAATATTAGCGCATTGGAATACTTAGGCGACAGAAATTAAACTAGTAAATTGAAAGGGATAAGAAAATGGGTAGCATATTTTATTCTACTCTAGGAATTATAATCATTAATACAGCTACGAGCATACATGACGTAATGACGTTCAGTTGGGGGGAACAACAATGCACAGGTATAGTCTGTGATATATTGCCAATGGGTTGTGAGATGCACATCTGTAATTCACCACATTTAGGTCAGGTTGTTCATTTTCACCAGTAATCACCACTGAAGTACAAATGAGCGTGATTTAATTAGACAATTTATTTTCCAAAGTTTTGTGGCACTGCCTTTGATTTAATGGGATATCTCTCTATTTCTTTGAACATGCATGCCTCTTTCTCTCTCTCTCTCTCCATTGGGTGACGAGCATTGGTATTATCATAATCATCAGCAGCAGCACCGTAATCATTATTATTATTATTATTATTATTATTATTATTATTATTATTATTATTATTATATTATTATTATTATTAATATCATTATTATTATTATTAAATATTATTATTATTATTATTATTATTATTATTATTATTATTATTATTATATGTAGGCCTACAGTATGGTAAGTGCTGATATACGCAGTTAAACTTAAAAAGATTTCTCTTTGGTCTTTTAGATAACACCCAGTAGGCTGAAGACCTAAGCCATGTCTATTAAACATTACAGAAAAAGTCCACAAAAATATAATTAGCTCTTAGGTTTTGAAAGTGACTAGATTAGGATCTCCTCTTACTCGTAGGCCCCATTTACATTCATCCACAAAGTTGATGGGAGTTGAACTGCCAAGCCTTCGATCTGGGTCATTGTTTGACTGACTGACTTTGTCTATGAGAAAGAATCCTCTCACACTGTCAGTCCACGGACTGCTGTTGCTGCTTTGCGTGAAATTCAAACGTCAACAAAATGGCTGACCCAAGCTACACATGTACTTGGGTGATAAAGCAATAAACTGCAGTACATTCTCTTTTTTCTTCCACCCAGACATTGTATCAGTAGACCATGAGCTAGTGCTACATATGTTATAGTATTAATATTATTATTATAACCAAGCTTATTATATTCCTGGCTGAGTATATAATTAATACAAGTAGGCCGTGCCACTACAAAAGTACTCCTGCACTAATTTGACGGGTATCTACGATTAATTTTGACTTCAGGGCAATAAATAAAAAGTCAAAGACTAGTTCACCATAAAGTTAATTTTATTCACGATAAGGACAAGCACATACACATTTTGGAAAGATAACAAGATTGCAGGTATATGTATCTAACTTGTTGCATGGATTGGTTAAAAAGTGGATCACATTAATTTTAATAACATTAACACAAAACATTGGTGATTTATTCAACAGATTATTGGATCCCAAATGGATATAATAAAAATCAGGGGGGAAAGTTTTATTTTCCTTCATAATAATGCTGAATTAACAATGACAGACAAAGTAAATAAACTAATACTAAGTTATACCTCTTTTGTCGAGGCTTTTCCTGGCATCAAATTTATAACAACCTTGTTTGCAACTTTTGATAATGAAACATAGAATATGAATGAACATAATTTTACACCCACAAATTCCTGTGCATTTTAAATACAATGTGACTAACATGAGTTATAATAGTGGTACGGAAACAACCATGGAGGAATTATATAAAGTTGATTTGTGCTCCTAAGTAAACTAACTAGTCAAGCCTCTAGAAGCAATTACTTTTTAAAAACAAAAACAAAATTTCCTTAAGCAACAATCACACCAAAATTATATTCACATACACATATGCTTTGCCAGTCAGGCGAGATTTGTCAACCTCTAAAGCTATTTTATGTAGATTTAGCTGTTGCTATTTCTGCATCAATCTTGGCTTAAGACTTGATGCTTTGATTTAGAGCTGCCGCACAAGTTGTTCATCATCAACATTCTTCCAGTGTTTGTGCACGTATATAGTGCGGCATCACCTTCATCACCCTGTTGTTTTAACAAGGTGCCTTATATGTGAATGCTAATTTTTAAAACATTACCATAATGACCTTTAAAATAATGAAAAGGAGGATTCATTGGATGGGGGAGAAGGGGGCAATAAAACAAACCATCTCTGACATACTTAAGTTATATACACAGAGAATGAGTCACAATCCACCATCAAATGTTTTGGTTAATTTTTCTTCTGCATTGGGTTTCAAGCACTCTAGTCTATTATTTCTAACATTTTAAGGACTATGGAACAATTTTAAAAATAACGATGTTAAATATTTTTTTTTTAAACTTGAATCCGGACCAAATTATTTTAAATTTATTGCTCTAAGGATTGAAAAAAAAAATAAGAAAAAGATATGAAACAGACATTTGCTCCATGTTATAGCTCACATACATATTACCTGACAAGTTCTAGTAAAATAAGAACATTTTTCAATTGCATTCCACATGCCCTTAAAGCTCTCAATAGTGAAATTTCTAAAATTCAATCCAGTAAAACAAATGAAAAATTCTGTCAATCAAGTTTCTTTCGGTGACAAACCATTAACAAATATAAAAATGGAGGCATAAATGAGTGTCACTAACTGTGGTAAAAAAAAAATACTGGTGAAGAAAGCTTTTCAAGACGAATGAGAATGATACTCATAGAAAAATACCACTATAATTTGAAGGAAGAAAACTAACGAAGTGTGGTTTATAAGAAATAAATTGAGCATCTCCAGACGATAGCAATTATCATAAGTCACATGTTCAAAACTGGCAATGAAAAATTTGCTACTATAAGTGTTGCTGATCCAATGAGTGCACAAGTACGATAAAACCACATTATAATATATAAAATCAAAACAAAATAAATAAAGCTTCATTTACACATGTAAAATATTTACATATTTTCATTATTTAAGAGACTAGCTTAAGCTTGCATATATCAAAGTCATATCCATATGCAATTCTTTTAACATACAAAGCAAGAACAGAAAAGAACACATGAACCAATAACAATTTATAAGGCTTCAAAGGCTATAAATCATATAGGCTACCTTGAAAGACTTTATCAAACCTCATGAAATATAATTTCCAAGTCTTGTCCAGTAAGGATCGAATCATCCTTTAGCAATTCCTGGTAGGTTCAAAATCAACTTAAAGAGCTCAATGCTAGTTTGATCACAGTCAATAAGCTCACATGTGCGGCCGTGCTATCCTCGGCACAAGGATTATCTGCCCCTGGGGATGCATTGCTGCTGCAGCGGGAACCATCTGCATCCCAGGGACCAGGCCCTGCAGCTGGGCTGCCTGGAGATGGGCCGCCTGTGCAGCATGGATGTGGGCAGCCTGGGCCTGGGCTTGGGCTTGAGCTTGTGCTTGAGCTTGGGCCTGAGCTTGGGCTTGGGCTTGGGCCTGGGCTTGGGCTTGAGCATGGGCTTGAGCTTGGGCTTGTGCTTGTGCCTGTGCGTGGGCAGCCATCATGTGGGTCACATACTGGGCACTAGTCACTGCTATTGCCCCCGGGTGGTGGTGGGCTGGGTGGTGAGACGCGGCCACAGGCACCTGGTGCGGCACTCCCGCGGCAGACAGGACTATCTGGTGTGGCACGGCCTGCTGCTGCTGCATGGCCAGCATGTGGGCCCCGGCCTGGTACGACACTGACGGCGCATACGCCAGCCTTCCGTCTGGCAGCTGGACCAGGTGGTGTCCGCCCGCGCCTGCCACCATCTGCGGGTGGTGTGGGTGGTGCGCTGCAGCTGCCGCCTGCATCAGGTACGGGGAGGCCGGGTGCTGCTGGATCACCATGGCCGGGTGCTGGGCCTGCTGCTGCTGCTGGACTAGGGGCGACTGCGATGCAGGCACCAGGATCGTCTGGCCCCCCTGAGTCCACGCTGTGCTGCTTGCTACAGTCATCTCCTCCCCTGTGGCTCTGCCCTGCGCTGCCAGCATGGCTGCCTCCTCCATCTCCTTCTGCTCCGCTGCCAGGGTTGCTTCGTCCATCTCTTTCTGGCGGGCCAGCGCCGCAGCCTCAGCCTCCTGGGCCTGCTCGTCTTCGTCGTCATCACTGCTCTCAGGCTCGCCCTTCGCCTGGTGCTCCTGCCGACGCTGCTGTTTCTTGGCGTGCTTCTGCGCCTGCTCCTGTAGAGAGGAGACATTTCGAAGCAGTCAGTTCTGGTAACTTTTTAATCTCATATAAACAAATTAAATTTTTTTTAAACATCCCCATTTTTTTAACAAGTTGGAAAGCTCAATGTGTAATGTTTTCTTTAAATTTATTTTGCCATTTCCGGAGCTTTTCCCCTTTGAATTCACTATTTCAAAAAAGCCATGATGAATATACAGAAAAACTAGGTAATAACGAGATTTTTTGTTTTTCTTTAATATCTCTCGTTATAGCAAGTGTTCTCGTTATTCCCAAAATAAGACTCAAGTCAAAGAGAAATCTATTGAAAGAGGAAAATTATGCCCTCATCATTTTACCAGTTTTTATAAGTGTTCTATGTAGTACTATTAGGGATGAACTTGGCTGTTCCACTGTCTAGCATTGCACTATGCAGTTTTGTTTACTTAAATAATAGAAAAAGGTTTAAGTGCCTGTAGGAGAGGTTGTGGTTATCAATAGTCACCGTTAGCGACTGCATGGGGAGGGTGTGGAGAGAGTGACGACTGGGTTGAGTTGAGTTGGTTGTCCAACATCAGCCCTATATAGACTATATTGTGGACGGACCCCAATACTGACACCTGACAATTTTTATGTGCTGTCACACACAATACAGAGCAGGGTTACCCTGACTCCTGTCTCAGTAGGCCACATTAAAGTGACACCGACCCAACCAGTAGGGACAAAAATTGCAAGGGTCGAACAACATACCTTTTGCATCAGAAGCCGAAGTTCTACCTGAGGGCCACCGCATCCCCCACTGGTCTGGGACATTGTCATTGTGTGCGCAGGTTTGAGGTGCCAGAATGAGATATTTCTTACTTGGGACCTTTCTCAATGTTCTTTTTTGTGTTGGGAATGGGTTTAGGGCAGATCTTTCCTCAACTTCTCATTATTAGCAAGGTCATCTAATTTATGATCTCGTTATTTCCCAAAAAGACGAAAGGGCGCAAATAGAGAGAAAAACAGGGATTTTCAAACCTCTGTTATTCCAATAGTTCTCTTTATTTGAGATTTAAAATGGGGACTACTGGATTAATAAAACATAGATGTTATTTTGTTGGAAAACAGTAATAAATCCTTCTTAACTCCTCCATATTATTTTGTTTTAAAGGGAATCAGAAAAAAATCATTTGTAAAATAGCCCTCAATAAATCAAACAAATTAAAAAATTAAAGTCAGACCCCATGGTAAAATGTGACAACGCAAGTCCCAATGGGGTTGAATGCTGATGTGATTTGACAGCTTCCTTTGTTGGTTATTCCACTTACCATGAGTTTTCTGTACTGCTCTGCCTGCTCTGGCGGAATGAGAGGTGGCATGGGTTTTATCTCCTCTTTCTTTTCCTCTTCTTTCTTTGGAGGTGGTGGGGGCTGAGGTGTCGGGGGCTTAGGTGGTGGAAGGGGAGGGGGTTCCATCGCATCCTTCTGGTTAGACTGTGAAGAGGCTGTGGTGGTCGTGGATGCCACACCCGATGTTGCTACATGCGGTGGAGGCAAGCTGAAGTTAGGGGGCGGTTGGCTGAACATCGGGACAGGGCCTCTGTAGCCTGGGGCTCCAGGATTCCTCGGGGGCATCCCAGGCCTTGGCGGAGGGTACTGACCATCCCTAGGGAGACCAGGAGGGGGCGCCATTCTGGGACGAGGACCTCCTGGAGGGTGGGGCCCCTGACCTGGCATGGGTGGACCCATTCTGGCCATCGGTGGACCCATGCGGGACCTTAAACCCATTGGACCTGGCGCATTCATCATACCGGGCCTTGGCGGACCCCTCATGCCAGGAGGTCCCAGCATGCCTGGTGGGCCGCGAGGACCCATGGGGCCCCTGGGAGGACCACGTGGAGGACCTCTCATTCCGGGAGGGCCCATGGGACCACCGGGACCCATGGGGGGTCTCGGCCCTCGAGGTCCCATAGGACCATTGGGTCCCATTCTAAGCGGCGGGCCCATTCCTGGTCGCGGGGGACCAAAACGTGGGTCATGTGGTGGGAACATCCGTAGAGGGCCCCTAAATCCTGGTGGGGGAGGGCCGCGTGGGTGCAGGGGCATGTTAGGGCCACCTGGATGCCTTATTGGGGGGTGGTGGTAAGGGTCGTGGCCATAGTCATAGTCCTCTTCACCTAGCTCATAATGTTCATACTCAGCTCCTTCAAATTCAAAGCCCTCATAGCCGGTGTCTTCGCAGAATGTAGGATCATGATAGCCATAGTGTTGATCATAGGCTGCATTCTCGTCATAGTGTTCACTGGCGGCAAGGTGAGCTGATGCCATCAAGGGCTCAGGCTGGGCAGCTACACCTGCACCCTCAGCAGCCGGCAAAGGCACACTGCTTGCATCTGTGTCCACAGAGGTAGTAACTGTTGTCCCAGCAGCTGTTGCTGTGGTCGTCACAGCTGTAGAGGTAGTGGTAACAGCAGAGGCATCTGTCTTGGGTTCCACCTTGCTGGTGGTAGAGGCTTCCCCCACGTTGGGGAGTGGAATGTCATTCAGACCAGTGGTCTCGTCTTTCTTGTCTTTTTCAGTTGAGTCAGTAGAAGAATTTGCTGCAGCAGCATCTGAAGGAGGATCTTTGTTGGGTAGAGGAATTTCATCAGGGGGACCTCCACTGCCTCCTCCAGCAGTTGCCACATTCTTCCCTGCCGTCGCTGTGGTCACTGGTGCAACAGTGATGGTTGTCACTGAGGCTGGCAGAATGGGAGACTTCTTGTGCAGTTTTCTCAGTTTCCGAGGACTTCTGGATCTCCCTCTCCTTCCCCTGGACAGTGAGCGGCTGTAGCTCCGAGATCTCGTGTAACTGCGCGACCAGCTTGAGCTCGAAAGGGTTGCAACTGTAATGGAGGGAGGGCAACACTTTAGTGTATTTCAGGGTCTCAGACGGCCAGTCAATTTCATCATGGGAGTCTTTCACCAGCCGCACCTTCACAAAACTCTCCATGACTTGTTTCACGGCAATTGCTGGACCGGTTGTTAAACTGTCTACAGAGGTGGTCACAGCAGTAGACGGGGTAACTGTCACTGACCCAGAGGGAGGATCTGTGGTGCTCGTTAAATCTGCCGAAGTCTCCCTGAAAAAAAGAGGAATGTGCAAAATGTGTAGAAAAAGTCTGTGCGTAGGAGACACAAACATACGTATGGTCTACCTAATTTTTTCGTTTCTTAAAGAGATGAGAGTGGGGCAAGGGGTATAATGAATGACTAAAAAAGCCGAACAACTGCAACGACAAACTGTTTATTTATTACCCCATTTTTCACTTAGCAAACTGATATTCCTTACGCTTTACACATTTGTTATATCTTTATTAAATTAGAAAAGTAAAGGGAGTGAGAAAGAAACTTCAAGGTATTTTCTTTGCAATACTTCCAACATTATTCAAGTTATATATCATTAAACTTGAAAGTGAACATTTTAGTCAATTCACTTACATCAAGTTCATGGCTCGTTTTTCTTCTTCAATGCTATCCATCAGGGTGAGTGGCCGTGGCGGCGGAACATCCACCTGGTCTGGCTCCTCCAAGTTGAAAGCAGCGGAAGCTGCTGCAGCAACCTTAGGTGTCGTCTTGCTGAAGAACGAGAAGCTCACACTGCCCTTGGCCAGCTCACCTGGCTCCTTGACACTGCAGACATTGAAAACACGGGACTAGAGGAATTTCATCAGGGGGACCTCCACTGCCTCCTCCAGCAGTTGCCACATTCTTCCCTGCCGTCGCTGTGGTCACTGGTGCAACAGTGATGGTTGTCACTGAGGCTGGCAGAATGGGAGACTTCTTGTGCAGTTTTCTCAGTTTCCGAGGACTTCTGGATCTCCCTCTCCTTCCCCTGGACAGTGAGCGGCTGTAGCTCCGAGATCTCGTGTAACTGCGCGACCAGCTTGAGCTCGACCTACTGCTGTAGCTATAGGAGCGGCGCCGACTGCTGCGTCTACTGTGGCGATGGCGAGATCGGCTGCGACTACGACTGTAGGAATACGAGCGAGATCGTGAGCGGCTGTCATCGGTGTAGTACGAATCCTCAGAATAGCTGCGATACGAGTCACCAGAGTGAGATCTGTGAGACCTCGATCTCGAGCGAGATTCAGACGATTCAGAGGAGGTGTAAGATCTGTGCCTGTGTCGACTCCTACTGTGGCTGCCACTGAGAGCATCCTCTGCAGGTTTGCCTGCTGAGCAATCTTTGGAACTTGTCACAGCTTCACTAGAGTCCTTTTTACTCTTGTCACTAACTAACTTAGGGGTGGTACCTGATGGATTAGAAGACGGGTTTGTCAGAATCTTTCCCATCAAAGGAGGGATCACTTTGCCATTCACAAGTTTACCTGCTTCAGACAATTTAGAAGCCGTCTTTTCGGCTAATCCTGTTTGAGGATTGGGAGAGTCTACACCATTTGGTGTAAGAGTTTTCTTGAGGGCATCTTCACCTTCGCTGTCACTTGTATCCCATTTGCTTTTCGTACCTTCAGTGGTTTCTTCCTTGTGCTCATAGATACCTTCCATTTTGCTCCAGGTGTCCTCTTGGTTTTCTTTAGTAGAAGAGCCTGATTTTCTATCGCCAGCCACTTTACCAACTTTAGCAGGCACTGCTGTGTCAGCTCCACTGCAAGCACTTGCAGATCTCTTTCTACTTGTCGAGCTGCTTGCTCCAGCTGTACTGGGAGCTTCACCATTAACCACAGGAGCTAAAGGATCAGTCATCTCTTCCTTTTTATTCTCCATTTTTACTGCCTGTGCACTGTCCTTTCCTACAGTTTTGTCTGAAGAATCTAGAATTTTAACAGCTTCTCCGTTTTTAGGTGCTTTTGCGCCAGCCTCAGGCTTTGAATCCAACCCTTTCTCTGCGTCCGCTTCTCCTGGGGTTTGCATGGCATCTGTGTTTAAAGCATTTGCTTCACCGGTCAGTGAACCAGCAGGGTGGGCTGAAGTCCTACGAGAATGTCGTTTACGGGAATGCCTAAAGCGCTTAATTTTAGGCTGGCCAGAAGGTTCTAGCTCTGCATCAGATGGCAAATGTGTGTCTTCCTCGTCTTCATTGTAATCTATCTTTACTTTAGGTTCTTTAGCATTAGCAGTGTCTGCTGCAGTGCCCTCTACTTTGGCCTTTTCAGATGCACAGTGAGCTTTGGCTCTTTGTGAGCGTGTGGAGCCAGGACGCCTGTGGGATTTCCGTTTGTGTTTCTTGTGCTTCCCTGCTCGACCACTGGACGCGTTAGTTTTGTCTCCATTAACATCAGTTTTACACTTCTCTGTGGCTTCTTTACCATCCTCCGCCTTTTCTCCTTCTGCAGTCCCAGAGCTTTTGCTCTTGTGAGGTCTTTTACGGTGCGATTTGCGCTTGGTTTTCCCATCATCCTCTCCACCTGCATTTTCACCTTCTTTTTCCTCTTTTTCACCCTCAGTTGCCTTTTTGCTCTTGTGTCTTCTCTTACTTTTTTTCTTCTTTTTCTTCTTCTCAGTCTTTTCCTGACCATCTGGAACTTTTTCTTCTCCCTCCTCTTTCTTTGCTGCAACATCTTCACCTTTTCCTTCTCCATCACCCGGCTTACTGCTTTTCTTTTTCTTTTTTTTCTTTCTAGACGAATGTTTCTTCCTCGATTTTTCTGCGCTCAACTGCTCAGACTTTTTTCCTTCTTCTGTGACAACTGTGGACGCTGAGTCCTGTTCTTCCCCTGGAACAACTTCTTCAGGTTTGCTTTCATCGGTGTTTGGTAATCCATAGATATCTTTGAAGTTAAACTGTAAAGGGTTGCAACTGTAATGGAGGGAGGGCAACACTTTAGTGTATTTCAGGGTCTCAGACGGCCAGTCAATTTCATCATGGGGGTCTTTCACCAGCCGCACCTTCACAAAACTCTCCATGACTTGTTTCACGGCAATTGCTGGACCGGTTGTTAAACTGTCTACAGAGGTGGTCACAGCAGTAGACGGGGTGACTGTCACTGATCCAGAGGGAGGATCTGTGGTGCTCGTTAAATCTGCCGAAGTCTCCCTGAAAAAAAGGGGAATGTGCAAAATGTGTAGGAAAAGTCTGTGCGTAGGAGACACAAATATACTTAGGTCTACCTAATTTTTTCGTTTCTTAAAGAGATGAGAGTGGGGCAAGGGGTATAATGAATGACTAAAAAAGCTGAACAACTGCAACGACAAACTGTTTATTTATCACCTCATTTTTCACTTAGCAAACAGATATTCCTTACGCTTTACACATTTGTTATATCTTTATTAAATTAGAAAAGTAAAGGGAGTGAGAAAGAAACTTCAAGGTATTTTCTTTGCAATACTTCAACATAATTCAAGTTATATATCATTAAACTTGAAAGTGAACATTTTAGTCAATTCACTTACATCAAGTTCATGGCTCGTTTTTCTTCTTCAATGCTATCCATCAGGGTGAGTGGCCGTGGCGGCGGAACATCCACCTGGTCTGGCTCCTCCAAGTTGAAAGCAGCGGAAGCTGCTGCAGCAACCTTAGGTGTCGTCTTGCTGAAGAACGAGAAGCTCACACTGCCCTTGGCCAGCTCACCTGGCTCCTTGACACTGCAGACATTGAAAACACGGGACAATTTTTACTGCAGTTAGACACATTGCAAAGACAGAAAAGACTTAATGGTTTGCAGGGTTTTTTAGTTAACTCAGCAACCACTGATTCCTTGGTACTGCCGACTTTGAAACATATTGGATGATAAATTGTACTGCAGTCACTGTATCAGCAACATTGCAGCCATTGAAAAGACTGAATAGTTATTTTTAGTTAATTGTACACTCAGTAAGACAGTGCACTGCAAAAAAGAAAAGATAAAATCATTTGTTTTTTGTCTCTTGTTTGGCTTTTTTAATTGTCAAGTGATTGATTATTTTTTTACTTACACAGTCAGCAACACTGTAAACTTTGAAAAGATTGGAAATTGTTTTTGTTGTTTTTAATGAGTCACTATTATGTGACTGGCTGCAACAAAAGTCCTGGTATCCACCCCCAGTCTCTATGTGGCAGCATGTAAAAATTCCAAGAATTTAGTCTTGGAACCAATGCTCGTTAAAGCTTAGCTTGCTGATGTTGAACGTTTTTAAAAAAAGCAAGCGACCAACCAAACACTATATGCAATGGTAACTTAAAACCAAAATTGTTCCAGATTACTTTATTTAACAACAAAGGAAATCTAAGAAAGTAATTGATGTATTTAGATCACGAAGAGGAGTAAGTCAGTTGTTTTTCTCAAAACTACAACAAACAAACAAAACAAAAAAATGCCATCTGTTAGCACAGTGACAGTATCCATTTAGAGTAAAACCACCTTTGAAGGTAAAATTCATTTCCAACTGAAAGTAACAAAATGTATATTATAATTATATTTACAAAAATGACACATGTTAATTTTAAACCATAAATTTTATTTTTTTTTCATCTGTAAGACCAAACAGGCGATCAATTCTTTTAAAGGAAAAAGTCAACCAAGACAAGGTTAATTTGAGTGGTGTACATAGCTGCCAACTTTTGAGAAAGCAAATACAGATTTTTAGCGCGGTTAGTCACTGCAAACCTAATTGATGGCCAAGCTTATTTAGTTCAGCTATGAATACATGTATTGACTTAAACACTTGTATGCTTTAAAATCATAACTTACAAAAAACATTTTTTCTTCCTTTTTTGGGAGTATGTGTGTGTTTTTGTTTTGATCTTTTTCTTTTTTTTTTTTTTTTATTTTGTTGACTTTCATCTCTAGTGTCAGAAACAGCAACAAATTTTGTTGACTTTCATCTCTAGAGTCAGAAACAGCAATATTCAGGCTTTGCATCAACTAAATATACTATTTTAAGATAGTTGAATAAAGAATGTAAGCTTTCTAGCATGCCCAAAGCAATTGGAACTAATACCATTGTCATTGACTGAAGTAACCAGCAGGGTACAAATCCGAAATTTAATTTGCCCAACGGTCGGCCTCAAACTAGGCACTGAGAATCAGACAGTCTGGTACTTAAACCAGTTCGCCCCTCATGATCAACTACACTAATTCTCGGTTTTTATCAGAATTAGATCTAGATCTATACCATCGTATGTCAAACTAGATTTATAATATAAAGCCACAATCTAGATTCACTTTCATTAGATGTAGTGTCACTTCGGAACCACAGATAGGTTTGTTTGGATGTATGTATTCCATCGGCAATTTAATGGGGAATACCGCAAATCGGGTGTCGCCGAAAAGATCGTAAATGTACGATAATGATCGAAAATTTAGATATCCACGTGGGTAATTAAAATGATCATCATAAAAAAATGTTTTAACAATAATTCTAATCGATAACGGTGGCATCAGTTTGGCTAGAGTTGCAACAAGTTAGCGACAGGCAACAACAATCATCCGTTTAAAATACCAGATCAAGATTAAGCTCAGATCTATGTTCCCGAATCCCGACGACAATATATAAGCAAGATTTATAAAGAGAAGTGAAAGCTGTGAAGAGAATTAAAGTAATTTAGCCTAGTAATAATTATTTCTTTTTTAAGTAGCCCATTTTTTCTCGATATTTTAATATGCAATAACCAACAATCATGATCTTGTGCGGTATGTAACATCTTTGAGCAAATGCAATAATGCGCCGCCCAACAAGGATGCGTGTGAGTGTGTGTGTGTATGTCTGTGTGAAAGAGTAGCAGCGATTATGCCTAGCACTAAAAAATACGAAATTTGCCTAGCCCTACAAAATATGAAATTGTTTATCTGATCGTGCGAGAGTAAGAACTGAGCTGTGTGGGGACTGGCGCTTGACAGCGAAGATGGTTTGAAGTCTAAATCAGTCTAACTTGTCGCCCCAAAACTGGATTCTTGGAAACAAACTCTCTGCCTAGCAGTAGAGTAGTAAACAAAGCTATGGGATTCCCCAATGGACAGATCGCCGCCAGCGGAAGCATAATTGACGCTATAGTGGTACACTATTTACCATATTTTTTACCGAAAAGAGCCGTGAGTGAACGTTAAATCTACAAGTTGATAAAAGACTTGGCCGATCCCTACGCTTCTTACGAGACGTTGAAAACGTGAATGGGCGGTGTTAACGGCTGGGCTAACCCGGCGTTATTGTCGAAAATGGCAGCAACTACTGAGCGATCGACGGGACACCAGATTTTTAGCTGAATATCGTCAAATACGTATTTTTTCAACCAGATACGTACGGACGTACTCGGGAGGTCGAATACGTACTAAATACGTATTATACGTACTGGTTGGCAGCTATGGGTGTATATTCAAGAAATTTTGTCTTCTCAGGGCAATTCATCATACCTTCTAATTTTATTCAATACTAAAATCATATGCCAATTGTTTCAATTTCCTCAACAATCTTACATTTTCTCCACTGGTTTTGTTGGCAGAAGGATATCAGTCAGGTCTTCAACACTCTGAAATTAAATAATAACATTTAAACAAAAAATATTTAAATTACTTGCAGCAAGTCAACTTTTTTTACTGATACTCTCATTCTTTGGATAACATAGGTTTTCAGTTGCTCGAGATATCCTTTCAAATAAGGCTCACCAGATCCTTTTGGACATTTTTCAGTAGTCCAAATTGTGTATGAGAGCAGTTTAAGAAAAATCTAATCCAACAAAGATAAACAAAAACATGTTTAAAAAATGTTAAAAATAAAAAAAACACAAAGTACATTAAATATACACAACACTGTGGCTTATTTATTTTCTTCCTTTACTGAATTTTTTTTCAAAGTGCAAGGTGAGTTGAGTGAGTAGACTTAACATCCAGCATCAGCACCATATAGGCTATACTGTGCCCCACGGGCCCCAAGACTGATGCTAACAATTTTCGAGGCTACACACAAGACAGGGTGGGGATACCATAACTCCTGTCTCATCCTGTCACATTAAACTGACACTGACCCAACCAGTTACAGGGGACGAATCAGACAAATCTGCTGATTGTGGATACCAACACACTATCACTTGAGCCAGATCGCCCCCCTCAACTTGAACAAGCAAGGACTCTCTCCTCTAGTGAAAGGTGGAAAATCTCTCATTAAAAAGGATATTAAACTGGATACCAGGACTGACTGTGAATTCAAAGTTACGTACATTGTCATCACATGACTTGGGACTGCCAGGTGGCAGAGGGACATCTTCTGTCTTGATGGGGGGTGGGATCTTGATGGCAGAGATCTCCAGCTGCAGAGCACACAAACAAACAAAATGTTCAAGACAGACTGGTACTAAGGAAGTTTAACACTTCTTGTAATGTAGTTGCAACTCTCTAGAAGAGAGGTGTAGGAAGACAGTAAACAAAAAATGTGTGTGAGCAAAAACACCATGTATTCTCTTTGTCAAAAAAATTAGAGCTGAAAGAATAAATTAAATTTTGACCTTATTTTTATGGAGGATCTGTCAGTTTTTTAGTCAATAATGTCAGTTAACAAACCCATACCTTGGCAGGTAATGGTATCCCGTCAAGACTTGGCTTTGAAGGAGAAAGCACCGGGGGTTGATCCAATGGGAGGGGAGACCCTTCCTCCTTCTTGACTGCCTTAGGAGCAGCCTCTAACGTAGGAGGGCCATATGTGATCTGGGATGTATAGATAATATAATCTTTGATCAGACAACATTAGGCTATAAACTTCATATATTTTACCAACATTCACGCCTGATAGTGCCCAAGTAACAGATAAGATAACAAATACAAAATTATTAAAAAGCAACATAACCTCAATGAATTATTTGAACTTAAGGCCTCTTAAGAAGTACATTGCACTATCTTGTATTGTGCTCGTTGTTTGATTATACAGTCAGACCTGCTAAATTGGGAACCGTTAAATCTGGAAAAATGCTGGGGAACATAATTTTTTTATAAAAAGCCACAGTGAAATCAAGAAATATTACACTTCAACAGGGAAAAAAACAGTCATTATTCTGGAATGGAGTTGTTGCAGGAAGATCGATTATCAATTTTTACAAGAGAAATGCGATTTTCATACAGCTTCTGAACAAATTAACACAGATATGGCAATTCCAGGCCTTCAACAATACTTAGCAGTGGTTCTTCGAGACTAAGGTAAGTGAGCATGCTTGGGAAAGAGTGTTACGAAGTCTACCTGTACACAGCAGGTTCCGCATTTTATGACATCCCAGGTGGATATTCACCAGGCTTGTGTTTGTATTCAAATTTTATAATCTCGCAATTGCCAGAGATAATGACACTCTTTCGTCAACTCACACATCCGACATCTTTCTCTTTCTCTCTCTGTGTCAGTCCGTCTATATTTTCCTGACGTTTCTCACTCTTCCAATTTCCTTCCCAGTCTATATCTATCTCTCTACTAGAATTGTCCTCATCATTTTCCAGATAATCTTTTATTCACTCGCACATTTTCACCTCTCTCTTCTCTTTTCTCTCCCTCTCCCCACCTATCTCTTTGCTGACTCCTTTCCCCATCTCTATCTCTTTGTTTTTATATTTTGACCCAGATCTAGATTTTAGACTTGAGATCTAAATTAAGACAAAAATAGTTTTCATCAATTCACTGATAATTATTCATTCAATCTCGCTTTCTCTCTCCTTCTCTCTTACTATTTTCAGATCTTTCTGTGTCCCTCCATCTCTCACTCTTTCCCTATCTAACTTTCTCTCTCAATCTCTTTCATAATCTAATTCTTTATCTCTTGATCTCTATCCTGATTCATTTCTCTTTCCCAATCTATCTTGTTCTCTCTCCCCACTCTCTCTACTTATCTGATATGAATAAGGTATAAAAGATGCCTTCTCCTGAAATTTCCAGATAAAGTGACTCCTATTATATTATTCTTGTTAAATTTAACTGCAATTCTTAAGCCTTGGCTGAATCTACACTGCTACTTGCTTACTTTACAAAATCAAAAACAAATAAATTTTGTAACGTTTTAAGAACAGGGGACCTGCCAACACACTGAATAATTAGTATTGCCAATAATTATTGCCTTAACCATCTCCCACCCAAACAACCAATCACAGAAAAATATATACTGAAAAATGGTTTGCGAGTGAAAACCAGAAGGACCAGTCGAAGATTCGGTTTGCTAGACCTTAAAAAAAAATTCTTACCTCTTCCTTAGCGGGTGTTTGTGGTTGTACAAGCAATGTGGTGGCCAATGAAGATCCAAATTTTGCTGCAGCTGAGCGAGTAGTGGCGCGTGTGGGGGTGCGCGCAGTGCTAGTAGGTGCTTTGATGGTAATTTTAGCTTCTGTTTTCACAGGCAACTGGACAAAACAGGCAAATTTTAGATTGTCAAGCTACACAAAAGGAAAAAAAAACATTAAAAAAATTAAAGCTCATAAGTTCATTAAAAAAAAATCATTTTTTTTTTCATTTTTACCTTGTAAGGCCGTACCTGTTATCCTAAATGTATTTAAAGTCTTATTTTCTTAAAATATCTCTTGTACAGACCTGATTTTACTTGACACAGAGATGTGATAAAGCCTTTGGAAAACTAAAAAATTTACATGTATACACCACTAGTCTAGCATAACCAAGACTTTAAATCTTGGTTGCCAAAGCTCAGTTGGGACAAACTTTACTTTACTTTCAAACATTAGCAAATAAAAAATGAAGCTCAAACAGTTCATATATCTTTGCCTGACTTATCAAAGACCAGGCGTGCCTACCTGAAAAAGCCCCATTTAGGTACTACTTTAGCAAAACAAACAAAACTAAGAAGCATTTTCAGGAAAAATAGGCACAAGCGCATTTTTACCCAACTTGTTGGGTCAGTGTAAACCACGGTACATGTATGTGTATAGAAGTGCATAGCCTTTCTGCCTCCATTTTGCTACACAACTTTCTGTTCAATTTTGCTATCTTGCCCTACAAATAGCGTTTTTGTATATATTTCCCTTTACACACGATACTCAAGTGTTTTAGTTTGAATAAAATTATTAAATTGGTTGGATCTATTTTGACAAAATATGACTGTATATTGTATTGCAAATAAAGTCATTCAAAGCATTCTGATCATTACTTTTCTGCAACACTTCAATGTTCAACAAGCAAATGAGGAGGCAGAAGACAGAGAGAGAGAGAGAGAGAGAGAGAGAGAGAGAGAGAGAGAGAGAGAGAGAGAGAGAGAGAGAGAGAGAGAGAGAGAGAGAGAGAGAGAGAGAGAGAGAGAGAGAGAGAGAGAGAGAGAGAGACAGAGAGAGACAGAGGTATAGTTAAGTTGGTTTAACAATCATCAGCACTGTATAGCCGTTGACGGGGCCTCAAAACTGACGTATGACAATTTTAGGTGCTGCCACTCACGAGAAAGGATGGGGAGAGCAGACAGACAGATATAAAAGGTTGAAGTCCAAAACATTTTATTTCTAACTGTAACTTTTCTCAGGCACTGCAGTGATTTAGAGCTAATATTACACTCCATTAGAGGAAAACCAATGTGAGAAAAAAAGCTTAATATAACTCTTCATGATTAGCACAAAAAAGTAACAAAAAGGCAGTATGTCAAAGCAACAAAATTTTTTCAACCGCTTCCTTTTTTTAAATTGTTTTTTCTCTTCTATTTGTTACTCTTGTCAACAGCAAAAAAAAGATTTTTTTTTTATTTTACAAACAATGAAAATACAGTTATTTGCTCACTTTAACAGTTGTAACCGAATTTGGTTTTGTCTGTTGCTGTGCCTTTGAATCTTTGGCTGTGGGTGCTGTTGAAACAACAGAACACGAAGATGCTGTTGATGTTGGACTTCCCATGCTGGTGGGAGTTGAAGTGCTAGAAGTCGGTGCTGATGACACCTGATCCACCGCTGTTGCTAGGTTATCCCCTTTTCCCGACATCTCTGGCGATTGCTGGACCTAAGGTTGAAACATAAAACGGTGACACTGATTTTGCAATTTATCTGCTTCAGCTTTATTACCCTTTCAAAAATTAAATTGATCTTTGGTTCTAACTGTAAAACCGATCAAATTGACACCGAGATAAGTCAAATAATTGCTATAATTGTAACACTGTGACAATGTCACCTACGTATCCTGGTTCAATTCAGAAAAGAAAATCAAAAAAATATAAATATAGAAAAATTCCCAATTCAGTGCAAGGGTGGGCACTTATTTTTAGGTTTACGGAAAATCCTCTATGACAGCAAACATACCGCAGTGGAAGCAGAAATGTCAATTCCACCAGCAAGGCTGCCTTTGGATGTTGCACTTGCCACTGAAGCATTCTCCTTCTTTTGGGTTGCTGGCGAGGACACATGCCCTGTCTTACCTGCTAGATTAAGAAAGCAATAAAGCATTAAAAACTGTGTGGGATGGGGTACAGCTAAGCCACTTATTAGAAAGCCTGCTCCGGCATATTCATCAATGTTCAAAGCTGCAAACAGAGAAAAAAAAAAGGGTGTGGATATGAGCCACAGAATGGCAATGACAGTGTGACTGTCTAGGAGACAAGAAATGATTCCCACTTGGAAATCCAAAATAACACACACAAGGTTTGACTTATTTGCTTGTTTAAGGAGTGCCTAATATCTACTTTCTGAAGGAAAGGAAAAACAACATTTATGATAATTCATTACTTTAACACTATGAAGAACCAAAATGGTGCAAATACATGTCAAGTAAAATCTTCAAATGTCTTTCCTATCACAAACATATTTTTATTTCATGTCACAAAATATTTTTAAAAACATGTAATATATCTTTCTTTTCCCACACATATAAGAACATACTCCTGAACACTATCTCATGTTTCTCACAATTTGCTGCTGTTGGATGGTAAAAAAAAATTTTTGATGGATAGTCAATCACAGTAAGTATATTTTTATAAAGTCTCTTACAACAACAAAAAAAAAGAATATACAATTTGTTTGTTTTTGGTTTCTTTTTTGACAAATGGGTTATACGCAATTTTAACTTTTATTTTGATATTAGACAGTTAACATTTTTTTTTTCTTTTTTTCCTCTCTTTAATGTGGCGAGTTCATTAATTTCTGAAAAAATTTAAATAAATGTTTATTCCTAATACATTTCAACCAAAAGAAAAAGAGATAGAGTAGTAGGGAAAAAAAAACAGGTAATGACAATGTTATGAAGTCTACGGTTTTAGCACATTCAGAGTCAGTGAAGGGATACAAAGAAGCAATGAAGTTTGAAGCATAATAAGAACTGTGTAACTTGTCATTCAACCACAATGGACCACAATCAACCGCTCAATCAATAAAATCAGTTCAACGGTCGTTTGTGCAACAGACCAAAGAAGAATAAATTGACTGAACAAGCAAGCTACAAGGACATCCGTGTGCAAGGTGACTAGTGCAATGTAGTTAAAAGGGTAGGAAAAGGAAACCCACACCAAAGTTGTTCAAGTTTTTTATATAACAATATGATTTCCAAAATAAATTTAATTGCTTCATTCTTATCAGAGACGAATCTCAACCATCAAATAAGTGGATTTGTTTCAAAATAAATACCAGTTACTCAAAACTTGCTGCACACACAAATAAAATAGAGAAAAATGTAAGTAAAAGGATTATTAGTTCCCACAATGCGCTTTAAAAGTTTATTGGATAAATGAAATTATACCGAGACCTGTCATATCAATTTATTGACATTTAATCTCTTGTGTTTAATTCACAGTTTGACAAACAATATACTGTGAGACAACTATTGCAACTTTCAGTATTAAAAAAAAATTATTTTGAGATATAGAATTTGCACACAACAATCTTCAGATCCATCCAAACACTCATTTATTTTTTTTTTCATTTATGAAATAACTTCAAAATGACTTTAAAAAAAAAGAAAAGAAAATGAATTTCTTAAGCTATGTCCCACCCTTTATTACTTGAATTTTTTATTCGTTATTTTGGAAACATTGTGGAAAATTTTAACATTTTAAAGTCAGTCCAAAAAAATAATTGCTTTGAAAATCGTTCCTTCAGTAGTTATTTAATTATCTTATTCATGGGCAAACAAGATTGCCTTGCTATAAAGCGACATATTGACCTTATAATATTTATAGTTTGCTACTTGGCATAGCACTTCTATTGCAATTAAAAGCAATTTCTGTAATTCCATTAACACGAAGGTTAGGAAACAAAACAACCAAAGTATAAACTCACAACAATCAAGCTCCATTAAAAACGAGTTAAACTAATAAAAAGATTTGGGGAAAAATCAATGTTCTTCCAACTACAATCACCTGAGATGGCTCACTTCCCTCATTTTTCAGAAATAAAGCAAAATGCAAAATGTTTGTCAATCACTTAAAAACTTGACCTACTGTCCCCATAAATTACTATAATAGAGCATTTGCTTCAGTTTACAGGAGTAAAACGTTATTATACCATATTAATCACACACCCTAAAAGTAATTTGAGAAAGTTCTCAATGAAAATGTTTATTAACCAAATAATATGTCTGATCTTGGCTTTAGAAATAATAAAAAAAAGATTCCATAGAAATGCCCTATGATCAATCATGATTATAAAAGCATGAGAGAATGAACTGTGTGTAGCCTATTGACTATGGAAGAGCAAAAATGGTCTAATACTACATGCCCATTTGCCTCTGTGAAAAAGATGGTACGAATGATGAGCAATTGAGCAAACAGGGTTGGGAGCAGAGAGGTGAAGTTACTTAAATAATTATAATGGTGGAGAGAAAAAAAATAAAAAGACAAGCCAACAAAGAACATGTTTACTCCTGAAGCATTGGTACATGTTAACAGCATGGACGTACAAAATAATGACAGGCACCTTGACATTCACAGATATATTAGAAATTTGGTTGATTTCTTGCCTGATGGCACCGCTTAAAGAGCAATATTGACTGCTTAATTAACCCGAGGACTCAGTGTTTCCCCTTCACCCCCCCCCCATATGAATTATTTTAAATGATAGCTTAATTATGCATTGCAAGGAACTATATTAAGGCTATTATGTTATAATGCTAAATTTCTTCTACTGAAATAACAATATTAACGACTATGACAAGAAGGATACTGTTTAACTGATAAAAATGTACTAAGCATAAAACTTGTATCGGTAAAAAGTACTCTACAGGATTTCCTAAATTTGGCATCCACGCTGGAAAAAGTGTATGCATCACCCATAACTTATGGTAAATTTAGATGCAGTGAAAAATATGACGGCAGAGTGGCTAGCAGTGTTGTATTACCATTTCAACACGTCTTTTTAAGTTAGTAATTTTGATCAAACGAATAAGAAAGGGGATAGCAGAAGATTAGATGACCAATATTGATATTGCACTTGAGATTGCAAGAACCTTTATAGGCAAACAAATATTTTACATGCAAGGTCAATGAAAGACCAAAATAATACAAAGAAATAAAAAAAAAAAAGTTAGTTCACTACATATAAATGGTTTGCAAACACCATCCCTCAAGCAACACATCTTAATTTATGTTGTTTTTTACGTATTGGGGTAAGGTTTGAGAAAGTCAGTTTCAACGCATAAACATTAATAAATGAAGAAATGATATGATACCATGGTTGTGGATTTCAAAAATGACCCCTCACTTAAAACTTAAAAAAAAGGAAAAAAGGAAAAGAAAAAAAAAAAGAAAAAAATTAAATGAGTGAGTATAGGAGAATAATAGGTCAGTTAGCATGTTCAAAAAGTGACATTTTTTTTTTACATACAATTTTATATAAGATTCTATTAACCACATCCTAAACAACTTTTCATGACATAAAAATTTAAATGAATAATTATTTTGTTTAAAAAAAAAAAAATTAAAAAATACAATTTCTTCAAAATCTAAAAATACAATTGGGAAACGTTATATCATTCACTATTTATAATTTTCAACAAAAAGAAATATTCTTGAATTAAAAAGTAATCTAAAAATCATAGTGACATTTACAATGCCCAAGGAATAAGGAGAATTTTCTTTTTTTTGTTGATTGAAAATATGAAACAGGAGACAGAAGTTGAATAGAAAATACATCCTTAACGAATGGTTTTAAAAAGAACTAGAGTATGTATCACATCAGTTTTTATATCAAGTAACACAACATATTGTTCAGTTTAAAAATTTCTGCTTGAAAAATTAATTAAACTTTGGCATAATCAGCTTCAGGATTTAAAACTTTATTTCTATGTCCTATCATTGAACTCCCTTGCCTATATTATTGCCATTTATCCCACTGCTTTGACCATCATTTATTCATGTCCGGAATGCAGGTATAAAAAGGTAAATAAAAGATTTTTAGTCATAAAGAGGGAGGCAATCTAAAGTTTCATATTCTCACCTTTTTTTTTTTTTTTTGGAAACCCAATGCCCTCTTTAGGGTTAACAATCTGATTTCAAACACAACTATTTACAACATTATTTTTTTTTTTTTTTTTGCTTAAAGATTTTTTTCTCTATTGTATTGCAAGTCATGCAAAAAAAAAAAAAAAGAAAGAAAAAAGGAACATTAAAAACCATTTATAAAAACACAGTGGTAAACCAATCAAATGTCAGAGTGCTATGGATAAACACAAATGATCTGATTTCATTTTATTTTATGTCAGGAAAATTATATGAATATAGTTTGAAATTCATTAAGCGAAAACATTGTATATGACTTTAAAACAAGTATTATCCAAAAGAGAGTTGTAATTTCATCTTCTTGCCATAAAAACCCAAGTTGCCCCCCCCCCCCCCCTGTTGTATCAACATTGATAATTGTTTGTAGTTTCTGAGCAGTGTGGATCATTTTTTATACTTCGAAGCTTGTACTATGTAAAATATCTTTATTTATTTGCATTGCAATGTTAACTTACCCTTGTCATTAAAATCCCAATATTTAAAAAAAAAAGAGCAAGGAAAAACATTTAATCCCTTTTAAAGAGTTATTAATTATCAATCACTTTTGGTAATTTTAATATTTACTTGTTTTGCGCAGATGCATATTTACTACAGAGCTAGGCATATTTCTAAAAATTTTCATGCTGAAAAGTGAGCGCTAATTTTCTTCACTTACTAAGTAATTTTTGCCATACTTTTCAAAGTTTCAACTAATAATATGTATTTTATAACCATCTCAGCTAGGCATGCAATCTACACCAATTTCTTTCTTCTTTTAAGAGGGTAAAAGATCTTTAATAATCAGCATCCACTGTTAGCAGCAGGAAATGATTAAGAGACCTTAGGTAAACTGCAAAAAGCTTGAGTAAATTTCAGGTTATGTTTCTTGCCAAAGGCTCACTTTCAAAAAATTATGTGTTTCAAAAGCCATAGAGGAATCCATAAAAGCATTTGAAGACTATCTTTGCTACAAAAAAGTTGCATACTTGCATGCATTGACGATACATTATTTACAAACCAAAAATACAATGCTTTGAGAGAATTTTTTTTTTTTAATGTTTGCTTTTTTCCAGTAATCTAAGGTTAGTCTTATGCAGTATTTTCTTTTTTCTCATTGAAAGTTGCTTTGGTATAAATAGCACAATGAAGTGCGAACAACAAAGTATTAGAGATATAATTATGTTACACAAAGAAGCGCAGTTAGAAAGTTTGGATGCTATCTTCACACTATCTTTAGAGCCAGAACAAAGCATTGTTATAAGAAAAGTAAGAACACAAATAATTTTCACTTTTGTTTAGTATGCGCTAAGGTATGTTTCAATTATTACTAAATAAAACCAAAATAAAAATAAACTTCCATTGATTGGTAAACCTTTGTCTTACACCACTATTTCTGAACAAAATCTTTCGTAACAATATTTTATTGGAATCAAATAATATTGCTACTTGAAGTTGCTTTGAAACTTGTTTTATAAAAGTTTGGATGTTACGCAAAAAAAAACTTTTTTTTTATTAATAATGAATTGAAGGCACAGAAATGGGGAAAAGCTTTGCAGTTTAACCATTGTGCAAAATTATTTGAAAGAGAGAACACAACAGTGAAATAAAAAGATCTTTTGGTTTGTTTGGTTTTCTTTTTTTTTTTCAAGATGAAAAATGAAGTGTAGCAAAGGAAGTAATGGTGAGGAGGAGGGTACAAGGGCTGGTACTTCTTTTTTTTTTTTTTTTAAATTAAAGCGTTAAAATCTGTTTTTGAAAACAGAAAAAAGGAAACTAAGCATGCTTTGTCTAAAGACAACAATTCTCCTCTGCATCTCGAAAAATAAAAATTTTTTTAAGAAACACAAAAAGTTAAAATATGAGAAGAAAAAAAAAACAAGTTCAACGTGAATGTGTCAGCATTTTTTCCAAGGCAAAAACCATGCAGCAACTGATAAAGTCTTGAGTTACAACAATAGAAATCTTAGAGCACTCCAAAACCTTTGCCACCATTTTACTTTTCCTTTTTACTCTGTGTTAATTTTGGGTCAGATATGATGAATATATAGAAAATTTAGGGTAAAAACTTTTAGAATTGATATACCCTTGTGAAAACCAGAAAAAAAAAATTGTTTAAATTTACAACACCTAAAAAGTGGGCATCTTATTGAATATTGTTTGTGTTGGAATGTATCCAATTTCTTAATTTGACATTTTGGGACATATGTTAGCAAGAGGTCAATTGTGCACCAAGACAACAAGTTGGCTTGTTAATGCAGATAAATGTCAGTCTACTCTAATATTAAACCCATTAAGTAAGGGCATGCAAGCCTCCATGAATTAAAACGTTTAGAATACCTATCCTCGGTGTAAAAATGTACAGATTAAAAAATTGTTTTAGTAAAAATCACCAAGCAATGTGATATAATTGTACAAAGCACTTGTTTTGATAGCAAGAATAGTGGGGTATAAAATCATAAAATATAATACCAGGGTAAATTCTCAATCCAAAGATATGTGTCTTAACAGGAATTGCTAATAAAACATATGTCTTTAATTTTTGGGTTACCTTTTTTCTTTCATCTCCCTGTTAAGTTTTAGCTTTAAATGTCTACTTCTTTGGCAGCAGACACAATGTTTTAGCATACAACTAGCTGGTTTATGATCGAACAGCATAAATAACCTGAGCTGCTGTATAAATGGAAAAGCATATCTAATTTAAGGCTTAAATGCTATTTTTTAAAAAACAAAAAAACCACAGAAACAATTTGTTATCATTACTATTTTATCTTTCACCTAAAGGCATAGTTTCTACAATAATAGTACATTTTCTTAATGTTTATCTGTATTTAAATTGTGTTTTCATAGTAAACGATGTGTCCATAGATTTGCTATTTTATTCACAAGGGACATTTTGAAATCTGAATCTGTCTCTAATATGTTACAAAATATATTGGCAGTTTTAAAATGCAGTGTCAACCTTATTTATAACTGATCAGTTTTAGTAAAGAAAATTTAATTTAAAATTTTCTCTGTTGAAGAAAAAATACTTGATCCAATAACAAGGTGCAGACATTAACTAATATTTTCAACAGTCTTGTCTTTGTTCATTGAAAATTTAGTAATATATATTTTTACTTTTTGTAACTTAAGCAGATAAGGTTATCCAGGACCAAAAAAAAAAAAAATAATAAATAAATAAATCAACTATGAACTTTAAACATATCAGAAGAACCTTCTTCTTGAAATTACAAAATAAAAATGTCCACGTCAGGACAAATTTAGTCAAGTCTTAATTTGGCACATTCTTCATGATTAATGAAGAACAAATGTACAACAGACACAAAGATTCAGTACAAAGAGTTACATTTCAAATAACACTTTCACAGAGCTGAACCAAAAGAAATGGAAATATCTATGTTATGAGTTCTATGGCTACATGAAGAAATGCCGATTTATTGTTTCTCAGAAGCACCAACATTAAAGCCAACTCAGAGGACAAACGAAAAAAAAAAAATGGAAATTAGTTTTAGGATACAATGGATGACTGGAAAAAGCCAGACTCGCAAGTGCAAACTCGACTTACCATTCCCTTTAAACTTTTTTTTCTTTCTAATTTCCCTTTTATTTATTAGTTGTACATCAAACAATTGAAATTTTAGTAACTCCCCTGAACATCAGGTATATATGAATATATATCTCTGATTCCGCTAATTTTTTTTAATTGAAAAAATATGGCTTATATTATTTTTCAAATAAAGAATTAAGGATAAACAAGAATATTTGAGCATTACTTGTCATGAGTTCACGCAAAATGATGAAATCACAATTTTTTTTTAAATGACAAAATCAGCCTCAACACAAACATACTCCCACAATGTTAGTGCCATAACAAGAAATGAGTTGTGGAGAGATGGAGGTTGGGGTGAATAGAGTTGGTAAATATAACATAATATGTGAGAAAAGTCATTACTTTGCTGAAGTCACTAAAACAAAAAAAATTAACGAATAAACCAAAAAGAGGAGGTAAAGTTTTGAAACATGTTTGACACACATCTACATTACAAATACAATGATGATGATGACAATGTGGATGTAACCTTAAAAATGATCAAGACAACAATACAAATGATGCAATTTACTGAGTGTGCAAAAGGCCATAGCAGCAAATCCCAAGAGGAACCCCCTTCATAAATAGTAGCAACAAACCCTACAGAAAAACAAGCTAGCTTTGATTAACTCCGCCCACAATAATTAAT
Source organism: Elysia chlorotica (assembly GCA_003991915.1). Classification (NCBI taxonomy): domain Eukaryota; kingdom Metazoa; phylum Mollusca; class Gastropoda; family Plakobranchidae; genus Elysia; species Elysia chlorotica. The sequence goes on from RQTK01000179.1 coordinate 593,402, forward strand.
CTCTATTCCCCACCTCTTCCCCCTCCCGACCCACCCAACTCAACTCAGGTTAGTATCTGTCTTAATGTGAAAGAAAACGAAAGTCTCTTCTGATAGCTAGCTACCACTGTGGCCTTTTGCAGTTAGGTTGTCTCATGGAGCAAATTTGTCGATAGATGCACCCCACCCCCCCCCAGGTTCATGCATAAAAAGCCAATACTCAGATAGTTGACGAAAGCATAAACTTAATAACTCAAAAGAAATGAAAGAACAGCGCAATGTGAAGGAGGCTTTTGCCTGTCACCATAATAACAATATCTAAGTGCTATCACATTGGGTTCGTGTTTAAGTTCATGAATAATTTTTTTTTTTTAACGATTAATTCCTTTTCATTCTGAATTCTTAATTTGAGTTAATGCTTAGCGAAATAATGTTGTTGCTCAGGCCAGCAATAGACTCCATTTTTGATTCGCATTGTGCCTCTTCAATAACTTATAAGAGATTCCAAGTCTCCTTTTGGAAAAGGTAATAAGCGTGCAACAGCAACTAACTGCAACTAATCACCAACTTCACTCCAGAGGGTGAATATAGTAACGGGAAAAGGAGGAAAAAAAATTAAACCAAAGGAAAATTGGCAATAAATTGATGTTACAGCAAAAGTCAATTTGTGGTACAGATTTAGGCACAAACGCTGAAGGCTAATAGTGGTGGCACTTGCAGGATGCTAATAAAACTCAGAACCAGAATTAATAAATGGTTAGCTGACGGTCTGCTACTAATTTAGTCACAGCGTGCAAGATCATAAAATGGAATTTAAAAAAAAAAAAATTTTTAAGTATTTTCCTGAAGAACACATTTAAAATACCTTGTCATACCAGAGGAAAAAAGGAAATAAATCGATGCGAATGTAACTGGAGTAATTTTACCAATATTTTCAATAGACGGCAGCTTTATGAAGTTATTGATAGCTGGAAAAGAAATCGCTGAAATGCCTTCTTGTACATTATTTTCTATTTAATATAGGTGACGTCAGATGGATAATATGCTCTAAGCAGGTGCTGTCCGACTGGACAAGGCGCTACCTGAAATGGTCTCTCATTTGCATTGAGATAATATTTATGCTATTTCAAATGAGGTAACATATTCTATTGAAGAATAAGCAGGCCCTACAACATCTAAACAATTAATGAGGTTTGTCAAGCATGCAAAAGCATCAACCATGAGACAGGGATTAAATATATCAATATATTCATATTAGAAACAGTAATTCAGTAAAGAGTGAAGTATTACCCCTAGTGAAAATAGTTTCAGAGATTACTTTTCTCTCTTTATCCAGACCCATTTTGTATAATACCTTTTTGGAAGTTGTTTTCTTTAATTTCCTATCTAAAACTGAAGCCATACCAGTGCAATATTTTGGGATTAAGATAGAAAGTCAGAGAAAAAGATAAAAGTCACTTATATGAGGTAAGTATAATGAAAAGAATAAAGAAAATAATTGAATGATTTGTTTTGGACACACTGTCTAATATAGCTCAAAACTGTTAACATTTCCTTTTGTTCTCTGCTTCTGGTTTCTCTTTACAGCCTGTTTTGTCCAATTTTTTTTTGGATGCGAATTATTTTTTAAATACACTTTTTCTGTACTACCTATTTTGTACACCATTCCTTTCCCCTTAAAAACCGCAAAAAGTTACAAAAATAAAATTGGCACAAGAGTGAAGAAATTAGCCTTTGGTAAGACAAAAAAGCGCAAAAAGAAAATTACAACCCCATATTATTTTGAAAGAGCATGCACACTAAGAACAGTGGCATGTGTTTAAGAAGCAAGTATAATGTATACCATAACTATTTGTCTGCAATACAGCTGATGAACTTACTGTCTTCCACATGAGAAAATTTTCTAGTCCAAGTTTTTTTTATTGATGTAGATTTTGCTGTTCATTCTGCTTACTTTTGCATTAGTGTCTAAGTATATTTGGTGTTAAAAACACCTTTCTTTGAAAAGAAAAAAAAAGGATAATTACAGTGATACTTACCACTTTCTTTAAAATACAGTGAGGGCTAGTGTGAATTACCAAGTTTGAGGTAAATTTTAATTCTGATTCTAATCCCCTATATTTTGAAGAGACGTAACAGTTAAAAAAAAACAATCAGTCACATCGCTTGTAAGATGTTGCGAATGGCTACTAAGCCAGGATCGGCTGGTGTAATACAAAAATTATGTTTGATATGAACCAATTATACTCACTAAGCAGATCCTTTGAAAAGGGACAGACAGGCTTAATCCTGAAATTTTTAGCCGAGAATCAGCCATGTTAGATAACAAATCATCATTGGACACAACAAAAAAAAAAAGAAAGAAAAAAAAAATGAAAAAAAGATCCTACGTGCCTTTCCTCGGAATTAAAAAACAAGGACCATCATATTGGTGGCACAGCAATGGTTGCCTATAGGGGAAAAAAGTGTCATGACAAAAAACAAATTACGTATGAGGATGTCACTTCAAATAGGATTGTGGTTCACAAATTGCTGCTTATGCTGCTTGGATCACCAACAAGATCTGCTTCCAAAGCAAAGGAAGCTTTGTCATCTCCACAATCACTGAGACTCTCTTGGCTGTCCTGCTGGGCTGGGTAAACAATACGTTATGAGTAAACCGTCCTACTTTCAGGTGGCTGGCATAGCTCTCACTATTGATCATATCTCTAGTGAAAGATTTCACACAGGAAAAAAAAAAGAAAACAAACCAATTTTCTTTTCGGTTCATTATTTTTACCCTGTTTTTTGTTTTTTTTCTGTATGTGGTTGTCACTGTGGGGTGTAATTTTAATGCAAACTTTGAGATAATTTAAAAAGAACAAGAGGTAATACCTTTTTCTCTAATGGCCGCACTCGCTGCCACAGCTGCATCTCGCTTGCCACTGGGCCTCATGGTGAGTGGACAATCCCTTGCCACAGATCCCTGTTCAGGGCTGCTGCCTTGAGGTTTTTAGTTCAGATTCACGTCAAGACGCCTTCCTACAAATTTTAAAAAATAAGATGAAATTGAAAGAATGTAACAAAATGTATATATATATGTGAAGCAGTCCAGCAAAAAAAAAAAAAATTAGTATAGTAGGCAGTATCTGACCCTTCCCTCTGGGATGGAAAAGAGTTTACAAAGAGCAAGAAAAACATTTTAGAAACGGTATCCTTGACTACAGAGTGACTTTTAAAAAGAGAAATATCATGAATTGTTATTCTCACCTGGATGACCAAATGAACAATTCTGTACGTTGCTTTTTAAGACATCAGAAAAAGCTGGGGTAAATATTTTATATTTACCAAAATCTGAGGATTAAGTTGAAAAAAAATTCAAATAAAATTAAAATGCCATCAAGGTGAAAAACATTTTTTTTTAATTTTTGAAAGAATAAAATTAAATAGATCTACTCCTTACTAAAATGTAAAACTAAAAATAGGCTATTAAAGTAAAAAGATATTCCAAAAGGTATCTGGTCCTTTCTGGATAGTGTTTTCATTTGGTAATGCTTCTTCTAGGCAAGGGGATCTCTTTTTAAGGTAACAATAGAGACAGATAGGTTTTTATTAACTTGTTGCAACATTGAGCCTCTAAAAACAAACCCTGCATCAAACTATTGTAAGGAATAAACATGCTAAATCTAGGTCAGATGTCTGTTGAGTCCAAAAGGTGCACAAATGCAATCGGTTTCCCTTCTAAAATTGTGCAAAGAATGTAAACCGAAGTTTGAATGTGATCTTTACACAATTGGATCTAGATCTTTACCTACCTCTTAGTCTTACTTACAAATCTATTTATAAAATCTTAAAATGTCTTTAATAGTTAACCCATGCAGCGTTTATAAAGGAGAAGCCAGTTATTACTTTCTTTCCTCCAGGTGATGAATTTAATTTTAAATAGCTGTGGGTGTGATAAACTGGTATGTTTCAGTTCGAATCCTTTCTTACGAAGAAAAAAACTCCTCCTGTGTGTCTCTTGACTGAAAGGGTTCTGCCATAACATGTCCTACAAAATAATACAGAAAAGGAAATATCAGTTTGGGATCGAACCTTTGACCTCCTCCTCGTCAATCCAGAGCACCAACGGTAGAGATATCTGGCGCTAATATTGCTAAAATTGCAATCTTCAAATTAGTGTATAAATGTTCCACTCCCATAGGTTTCCTACAGAGATGGGCAGAAAAAAAGGGTGGCTGGAAAGAACGGCGATACTAAAGTTTGAACCTTTGACCTCCTGCTCCTCAGTCCTGAGTACTGGAGACATATCTTTACGCCCCTAATAAGCCAACTATAATAATATTTAAAATGAATTAGATCTACATCACACAAAATTTTAGAAAAATATCAGACCACATTTTCAGACACTTGCCAATCCAGGCCATGAAAGACGGAGTTATCGTGAGGCGATAACAATCAAAGATTATTAAGCAAAGCACTGGTTATTACAGCGGGTATCGGCCTGCTATCCAAATAAATTCAATACAGTGTAAAAGTGAGCCAACTGCAATTATAAGCCCACCTGTCACATGAGCAGAACAGACCGGAGTTCAACATGCAATGTGGCCAGGGCTTGTTTCACATCAGTGTTTGTGTGTGTGTCTGTCTTTGTCATTGTGCCTCTATTATTGGCGCGTTTGACACTTCTATGTGAATCGGTAAAAAACTTCCCCTACATTAATGGTCCAACAGTTTATAAATATATGGGGGCTAAACACCGCCAGGTTTACCCAAGATTTCTACGCGGAGTATCTTGCTACTGTCTCAGCCCTTTCCTTTCTTAGAGATTCAGCTATCATCAGTGATTAACCATCATAATGTGACTGGGAGGCTGAGAATCCTCCAAACTATACAATGATTTCATTGGTTGACAAAAAGGAGGAATAGATCTAGACATTTAGAATATAGGCCAAAAGGATGAATAAAGGCCCACTACTAGTGGCAGTTACTCTGCACCCCGCAATGCCCAGTTGGGAGGTGCTAAGTCGGTGAAGTAGCCGTGTGCAGAGCTAGTAGTTACTTCACAGAGAGGCCCCGAGGCATTAAAAAATGGGTTTTAGAAAACGGTTAGATCTAGATCTGGATTAATGTTGTGTTTTATCAAATGCTAGACGACAGACCCGCGCCAACCCTTGGAGTCCCTGATATGTAACAAAGTCTGATGCAGGCATTCAAGGCACACCCAACTAATCATGAATAGAATTTAGAGAATCTAGACATCTAGATTAGGTCCCTACCTGTCGTCCACCAGTGTTGATCGATTCTAACCTTGATCTAAAATCTGTCCAAGCTATATTTTATCTTACTTAGATTTAGTTTATGTCTCGTCGTGAGCCTTCCTATTCTTATATTGTTGCGTCGTAAACAGATCTAAATCTCGATCTAGCTCTGCGTCTTGTTAATTTTTCAAGTAAGTGCATTTTACCCTTAGAGACTAGAGATGTTTTGACAGCTTTTACTTTTAGATCGATGTGCCCTTCTACTCTTAGAATTGATGTCTGGATGCATATCATGAAGTGTAGTTGTGGAGCATGTTATCAACAGAGTTTTAAAATCTAAAGAGGAGAAAGAAATACCTCTCATGCGCATAAACCGAAGTGGTGGTTTGCCATTTCGGTAGCCATATTGGGTTGAGCGAAGTTATTCGGGTTGACGGATTCACACATAGCCTAGCTAGGGATTTTGGCATTGGCCGATGCATTCTGGGAGTCTGGGATCTACGTCAGGAGGCAACGTCACCTGATTGGCTGATCTTTTTTTTTTTTTTTTTTTTTTCTTAAAATCAAAGTGAACGTATCTATTATTGTGCAGAGCGCATTGATCTCAAATGACGTATAACAATACATGAGGCGAAGTACTTTGCTGTCATAGTGATAATAATTTCATACCCCAGTGTAACGAATGCTCCTAACAGCATCCTATTTGCAAAATACTGCAAGATAGTATTTATAATATTTTCAATTCATTGTGTGGTTCGGTAGTGTAGTGGTCATCACGCTCGCCTCACACGCGAGAGGTCCTGGGTTCGACCCCCAGCCGAACCAATTTTTTATGCTTTTTATTATTATGTAAAGTAGGTATGAGGTCACATTTTAAAGAATGTTTCTGTTCAACGTCTTCCTTCAGACAATCATGATGGCACACGTGGAGAACAATCACAAACTTACTTTTCGCCGATGGCATCAAAGCCATTTCGGGACGTATCCGATTATTCAACCAACCGGACAACATAATTTTTATACTATTATAGCATAGAACCCAGTGCAGACAAGACTAAGCTGATGACCAACAACAAGAAAAGAATGAGCTAAGACATAAGAATTCGTGGTCAAAATCTAGAAACTGTTTAGAGCTTCAAATTAGCCAATTTATATTTATTCAATTGTGGCGGTTGAAGGATCAAAACAGTTAAATTTAATACTTTGCCCAAACGTATTTTAAAAGCTCAATACCACCTATTTGAAAGACAAGAACATTGCGCCCAGTTCCAAAATCAGATTGATTCGTTCCTTGGTAATTTCAAGTTTCCTGTACGCGTTTGAAACATAGACCCTGGTAACATAAGAGTTAGCAAGAGAAATACGATGTACTTTACAACACCACGTTCGTAAGGAGTTTGTAAAACCTTTTCTTGGCTAAACACGTGACAGTTCGATTTCAGAAGAAGAAAAAAAACATGAATACATGGCATTTACATAGCGCATAGCGCCATCTTTTGAGGCTTGAAAAAATGTAAATTCAAATCGGTGATGTGATTATTTTGGCCAACGCAGAAAATAACCCGATTCTCTTAACGCTATGAAACGATTTAAATGATTAAAAATACTGATAGTTTCTGAACGTGTTGAACAAGACGTATAAATTTAGATTTCAACCATGGTTTTTCGTTCCTTTTCTCATCAAGATCTACTTTCTATTAGACCATTAATCCAACATGAATTTAAGCAAATTTGAAAGAAGTGTTAAATACTAAATTATAATAATTACGGATTACGTTCTTAACTGTCAGCGATCATGTAAAGTGTATACGAAATCAGAGGTCATGCAAGACTTGCTTCACAACAGTGTATGATAGGTCTGCTCACAGATTTCTATTAATAATAATAGCACTATTAGGCCTAATAGAAATATGTGGGTCTGCTTCGTCGCGCTAGAGTTTGATGCGAGACTGAGCCACAGAGCGCGATACTGAGGGTGAGAGAGAGAGAGAGAGAGAGAGAGAGAGAGAGAGAGAGAATTGGGTTTGGTTGGTTTAACGTCCAACAACAGCACTATATAGACTATATTGTAGACGGACCCCAAGACGGACGTCTGACAATTTTATGTGCTGCCACACACGAGACAGGGCGGGGATACCATGACTTCTGTCTCAGCCGGTCACAGAGAGAGAGAGAGAGAGAGAGAGAGAGAGAGAGAGAGCGATCTAACGAATTTAACGTCTCCTAGGTTTCCCTGGGGGATCCTATACGGCGACAAGCGGCATTGACAGGAGATAAAAGCTCAAATTCAAGGCAAGCCATAATAGACCCAATCCTGGTCCATTGTATTACTACGAGGCTGGTCCTCTAATGTGGGGATTTCCAATTTTGGGGGTTCTAAAGTGGAAAGAAGGAATGGAGCAAGGCAGATAAGATGAACGCCTCTAAATTTGCTCTTGTAATCCTTTAGTTGTTCCGGAGTTATTGCTTTGAGTTTGCCTTGTCCGTCTTTTGTTGTTTTTTTTAATCAATGTTCGGCTTAGCTGGGTGTCTACTTTGATGTTTTTGAGTGTCCAAGATTCAATGAAGAATTTTATGGTATCAATGTCTTCGGGATCTAGATCTAAAGTACGTATTTCATGATGTACTAGCCATGCTATTCTTTGGTTGATTTTTTTTTCTCCTTTGAGTTTTAGTGATTTTATTAAGAGGGTCTGTGAAAATTGTATTTGTTGGGTTTAAATCTGGCTTTCGGCCAATAATTTTGGGCTGCTCCTTTCCTTTTAATGCATAGTGGTTCTATATTGGTTGCTACTTGGAGGACTTCTAGATTAGTGAGTCTGTTTGTGTTGGTCATTGCTATAAGGACAGCTGCTTGGATGTCATCGAGTTTTTTTTTAAGGTATTGTGATAGGTTCGGCCATATATTTCTTGCCCATATGTAAGTTGTCCTTCCACTAGCTTTTTGTAGAATATCGTTTTGGTCATGTAGGGGGCGTGTAAGTCTTTTCGGCTGAGTGATTTGGGTAGTACTGGTAGTTTTCGGGCTTTTTTGCTTAGTAGTTTTGTGTTTTCTGAATAATTGCTATTTTTATCTAATTTAATTCCTTGCAATTCGGCGGATTTTTCGATTGTGATATAGGTGGAATCTATTGTTCCTTGGGGTTCTTCATTGCCCCCAAAAAATCACCGCGTTTGTTTTGTGCGCGTTGACTTTAAGTCCTAGTTTCCTTATTTGTTGTATGAGTTTTGTAGCCTTTTCTTCTAAATCTAGTTGTTTTATTAATTTATTGAATTTTACTATTGCTCTGGGTCTGCTGCTTAAAAAAAAAAGTTTCCCACATGTTTTCCAAAGTGCATAGTAGTCATCAAATTGGATTGGCTTGGTATTGGTGTATGTGATGGCCTGGTTAATGTAATTATTTGCTATGTTGAAGAGTGTATGGGATATTACTGCTCCTTGTGGGGTACCGTTTGTTTGTAGCCTACTTTGGTGGATGAGAGGTTATTCCCTACTTTTACTTGAAATATCCCGTCTTGTCCAAAATGTTGGATGTAGTTGAACAGTCTGCCACGTATTTTCATATGTATACGTTTTTTTTAGAAGACTGTCCTTCTATGGGGTGTCATATAATTTTTCTAGGTCCAGGAATGAGGCAGAATTTAGACAGCAAAAGGGACATAGAACATAGAAAACACCTGTCCAACATAGCACTTACCAAACTCACAAGCATATGGAAAAGGGTTAACAAGATCAGACAAAAGACAAAAATGAAATTATATAACTCCCTTGTTAAATCAATACTTTTGTACAATTGTGGTACTTGGGCTTTAACAAAAAACGGACGAGGACAAACTTGATTCATTCCAGAGACGTCAACTCAGAATAGTCTTGGGAATCCACTACCCAACGAAAATCTCAAACACATCCCTCTACAAAAAAATGTGCAGAAACCCCCCTTTCAATACAAAACCTTCAATCCCGGTGGAGACTTTTTGGACATATCCTGAGAAGAGATGCATCAATACCAGCTAATGCATCAATGCCATACTACTTTTCCGAGACACAAAATAGAGGAAAGCGCAGACAGACCAACAACAACGCTCCCGATAACCTTAAACAATGATCTTAAAAAGTTACAAGACAAGAGTTTAAAACTCACAACAGCAACCGATCTAGAAAAAATACACACTAAAGCAGAAGATAGACAAGGATGGAAAACTTTTACCGCAGAATTAATGAAAACAGCTGAAGCTGCGAAATCTGTTGACCACGCTGGCGAAAGGCTCTAAGTCAGTCAAGTAAGTCAAGGAATGAGGCTGCTGCTGTCTCGCTTATGGCAGTTTTTATAGTGCTCACTTGTACAATGTTTGCTAGGTCAGATACAGGCCACAGCTAAAGGATCATACTATTATCGGCCAAAAGCTGAATGATTTTACATACTAGACTCTAGTGTGTACCAATGAATTCGTTTTACTAATTTATTTGGTGTTTTGTTTTTTGTTTTGCTGTTTTGTAAGCCTTTGTCCGCCGCAATATTATTTAGTTCGATATTCGCAGCTTATTGAATGGTGCCCATGTGAGCCGAAAGAACCCACCTCCAAGATACCGGTACGCGACGCCAAGCTACACGTTTTGGGTTAGTCTGGTTGTTTTATTTCATTTCTCATTCTATCCATTGATATCATTGGTTTGATCAGATATACCTAGTGATTTTTGTTTGGCCTGAAGATCGTGTAAATGGAATTTTGTATTCAAAACCATATGGATATCTAATCTAGATCTTACTATTTTAGACATGAATTCATAAGGCATAACTCTATTATAGATCTAGATTAGAGGAATGTTTCACAGCAAGAAGATTAATCAACGATGTATTGTTGTTGTTGTTGTTTTTTTTTGTTTTTGTTTTTTTTTGTGTGTGTTTTTTTTTTCGCTGTTTCTTTTTCGTCTACATGTTTTTGTTTGTTGGGGTCTTGTTATTGTTGTTGTTGTTGTTGTTGTTGTTGTTGTTGTTGTTGTTGTTGTTGTTGTTGTTGTTGTTGTTGTTGTTAGTTAGTTAGTTATTATTTGCCTTTGAAATTGTGAAAGCCGTGGCCTGTCATTACCTTTAAAACTCTACTAAATACTAGGCCGTGGTTGATAAATTTAGGCCTAGTGAATTTGAAGATGATGTCGTACAATTAACTCAATTTTCCTACTTGTTTCCACGATGAAAATGTTCAATGAAGTGTCCAGGTTAACCTTTTGAAAAAAGTCCTTTTTATTATTGGTACAATTATGATGTTTTCAATATCGGTGATAATTTTGGATCACAAACAAACGATCCAGTTAATGAAGCAGTAATAGGCCTATTACAGTCTAGACCGATTGTGGTTTTTTTTTTAATTATAAATATTTAAGAAAGTAAGGGTAAGCCATTTTTATTTATAGTATTCGTAGTTTGATCAAATAGGGTTATGATAAATCTTTTTTTTCTTTTTTTAGAAAAAAAACTTAATAGATACGTTCTTTCGTTCGATCCTGCGTTAAAGACCTTGAGCCGTAGATACAGTACCACTTGTGGGAAGCCTACGGCTCGTCTGACGATACATGTATATGAATAATAAATGGCTTGCGACGAGTTCTAAGCTACTTTGTGACGTTGCAGTACTTTCGACCCTTTGTAGCTACAGCGCTCACAACAAAAAGCAATATTTTACATGCTTTGTGACGCTCAAAGCAATAACGGATTTATGACATAACCAACTTGCACCGACGCCCAGTCTCTGTCCTTGATCTATGGAGCTAATGAGCAGTCAGAAACTAAACTTTATGCCTACAGGGATTGATTATGTCGTAATTCGCTTTTTGGAAATTAAAGTCGTTCAATGTCGACTACAAGATTATGAAAATGTACATTTCTCCTGCATCCAAACTTTAATATCTTTTGGAATTACATGTTTTGTAGGAAAATAAAAAAAACCCACTGTGAAAGAGTATACAAAATAATAAGAAAGAAAGCTTCCCTGATAATTGGCTGTGAAGTAACCAATTTCAATGACATGTATGTTTAACAACTAATGAATAAAGTAAAATGCATAACATCAGATATAAACCACCCTATTCATAGAAAATATGAAACACCACAACGAAGTAACAAATTAAAATAACAAAGGGACAAAACAGAAAGATAATAAAAAAAAAAACTCGTTTGTAGGCTACCAGCCTCCATCAGATTGCTACAAAATTGCTATACTTGGCGGCCTTGTGTTTGTACGGGTCTGTTTATTTTTGTAGTCTATCCGTAAAGGGGTATGTGTTTCTAAATAATATTAATAATTATGTGTGTATTACAGTGTATATTTTTAACAGTGTTACACGTGAATATAAAATACTTATTTGTTACCTTTTTTCTATCAATTTGTATAACCGATATTGTTTTATTAAATCAAACGTGTATGTACGACCAAGAAAAATTTCTCTTTGGGACAATAAAGGCTTATCGCTATGCGCTTCGCAGAGATTGTTTTATGAGAGGAAATATTGCACGAATGGGTCCTCCCTAGGGAGCATGGTAGCCCTGAGCATCGGCTTCAGACTCCACGTATGGAGCCCGTCGTCTGACTGGCCAAGTCCCGGGTACCCCGCTCTGGTGGCACCTAGCCCTATATGAACTTTCTTGAGGCCCAGATCACCTGGAGAGAGGTTTGCTTTGTCCAAACCAAGACTTGTCCACGTTTATTTCAAGTTACAAAACTTACATGCATGTTTTGTTCGATCCGATTTTTTTTATTTTTTTTTTCAGGCCTGAGAACTGAGACAAAATGTCTCGACTCCGTGCAGACGTCATTCCTGGAGGGCCACATCAGGCCTATGACCCCTCACCTGTGAGGCGACCTCCCCTGACCCCACAATACAAATGGGGTGAGAAGTACATCCGGGACATGCGCTATCTCCCGGTGAGAGCAGGGAAATGAATCGTAACACCATACTGTATAATTTCCTGTCTCATTCAGTCATTTCTACAATTCTCTGTTCAAGTCATACAGTTTATGAGATAGGACATGAGACAAGTGACGTGACGTAATGACGACGGTTGCAACAGCAATTTTATTGTTTTGTTTTACGTAACGCCCCTAGGTCTGCTGTAGCCTAGGGTTAGGGTTAGGATTAGGGTTAGGGTCCCAGTTATGTACGCTTAGACTGTAACCCATTTACAGAGAAGGGGTCCCGGCAGAGATTTGAACGGCTGCTACTCAGCTTGTGAGCCCCGAGCATTGCGGACTGCGCCACTGATGCTCCCAATGCACTTTTGGTGTATAATGTAGGGATCAAAATCTAAGGCGGGTACACACTGTGAAGCAGCTCCTCTCGAAGCATCTTGTACTATAAGTACGTAGTAACCACGATCCTGTGCTATAAGTACGTAGTAACCACATCTTGTACTATAAGTACACAGTAACCACATCTTGAACTATAAGTACGTAGTAACCACGATCTTGTACTATAAGCACATAGTAACCACATCTTGTACTATAAGTACATAGTAGCCACATCTTGTACTATAAGTACGTAGTAACCACGATCTTGTACTATAAGTACGAAGTAACCACGATCTTGTACTATAAGTACATAGTAACCACATCTTGAACTATAAGTACGTAGTAACCACGATCCTGTACTATAAGTACGTAGTAACCACGATCTTGTACTATAAGTACGTAGTAACCACGATCTTGTACTATAAGCACATAGTAACCACATCTTGTACTATAAGTACGTAGTAACCACGATTTTGTACTATAAGTAACCACGATCTTGTGCTATAAGTACGTAGTAACCACGATCTTCTGTTGTCCTCAAAACATTATAATCCGGTGTACTTCATCTTGGCTTCTCCATCACAGGCTTGGTCTCCGATCTCCCTCTTCTTATTTGGAGCAGTTTGGGTAGTCAAGTACTGTAGGAATGTATAGACAAAAATAGACTTTTATATATCGAAGTAAACTTAAGAACTAAAGCTATGTAAACAGCAGGCTAGGGATTCAACAGTAAAGGATATGGAATAAAAACAAAGGTTCGATATCCGTGTTGAAACAGAGTAATATCGATTGAAAAGGGAAAAAATGTGTTCATCAAGAGAAACTTCATTTAAATATTAATGCATCCTGAAATAGGAGATTCCCAGACGAAATGACCATGCTATTGTTAAGTCAATGTTTTGGTTACATAAGCATCAGGGGTGTTCTGTATTGGTTTTCTTCGTAAAACTATAAAATACATAATGCACTTTGAAACCCAAATTCAATTGCGATGTGAGTCGGAAATTTAAAACAATGAATTTTTTAAATAATAATTTGTGCTTAATGTTCTGCTTAAATGACTAGAGTCCGCACGAACCTTTTTTAACATTTACCGACACAACCTGTTAGAATAAAAATCGAATAATTATGTAATCGTTAACCATGACGACGCCATTTAGAAAAGCTCAAAATGAGTGAGAGAGAGAGAGAGAGAGAGAGAGAGAGAGAGAGAGAGAGAGAGAGAGAGAGAGAGAGAGAGAGAGAGAGAGAGAGAGAGAGAGAAGAGAGAGAGAGAGACAGAGAGAGAGAGACAGACAGACAGACAGACAGACAGACAGACAGACAGACAGACAGATAGAGAGGGAGAGAGACAGAGTGACAAACACAGAGGCAGACAAGGACATCCAAACAAAAAGACATACAGATAGACAAACAGCCAAACAGGCACGCATGCAGACATAAAGGCAGATGGATAATCAGCTAGGGACAAAGCGAAAAAGAAATATAGAGACACAGTGAGCGAAAGACACATGCAGATAATTTTTTTAAACTATTATTTAAAGGGCGAGGACAGGGGTGGGGGTGGGGTGGACAATGGGCTGAAGTCTATACAGTTTTATTAAGAAATTAAAAAAGCTAAAATGTTTTCATTTCCCATTTTTCTAAGATAACCCATTTTCTGGGGTTTTCGAAGTTCAAAATTATGTCTCGGTATCGGAGAGGTCCAGCGGAAGTCCTTCGTCTCTTGTTTGTCTACGCGGGGATTCCGTGAGTACATTGTGTGTTTCAATTAGAAGAACATGACTTTTGCATTTTTCTTGAATATTTTGGATATGAGTTCGTACCCTCACTTCTGGTTAAGTTAATACATGCAGTTTAAACTCCAAATACCAACAAAAAAAAGAAAAACCAAACAAACACACAAACAAACCACAATGTGAATTTGAGGCGGGCACTCACTTATCTCTCAACCTTTCCGGGAATTCTGGGATGGGGGGTCGCGGTATACATTTTAATAAGAAATTTAAAAAAGCTAAAATGTTTTTATTTCCCATTTTTCTAAGATAACCCATTTTCTGGGGTTTTCGAAGTTCAAAATTATGTCTCGTTATCGGAGAGGTCCAGCGGAAGTCCTTCGTCTCTTGTTTGTCTACGCGGGGATTCCGTGAGTACATTGTGTCTTTAGATTAGAAGTACATGTATTTTGTATTTTTCTTGAATTTGTTGGATATGAGTTCATACCCTCACTTCTGGTAAAGTTAATACATGCAGTTTAAACTCCAAATACCAACAAAAAAAAAAAGAAAAACCAAACAAACACTCAAACAAACCACAATGTGAATTTGAGGCGGGCACTCACTTATCTCTCAACCTTACCGAGAATTCCGCCCAGGGAATGGAATGTGAGAGGGGTGTTGGGGTAAGTGTCAAGCGTACAGACATGAGCCGCCGGCCGTGAAAACTGATGTCATCGCCACTTGCGTACATATTTTTACGTTGAGTAAAGTTTGAATTTGATTGGTTTTGCTTGTCGCTGATGTACCCAGATGAATATAAATAGAAGAATAATGCTTAAACGGATGTTATGACACTGAATTAACCATAAATAAATAAACGATGACGATATTCTGGATTGGCCTGGTTGCTGTTTTGTTGATGTGTTTTTTTCACAAGAACCATACAGATAATATCCTAACTAATATGCGATTTCTTGATCCTAGACCTCAGGCACCGCAATATGTTCTTACAAAATTAACAATTCAAATCACTTGTAGCGTTACTTCCTTCTGATTTTACCCCCGGCAGTTTCGAGAACTCCATCCTGCGCGCCGTGGACTGGAAATGTCTGATGGACAAAGTCCCGTACGGAAACCTGCCTGCTCTGTGGATCGACCACACCATCTATGGGGAATTCCCGGTCATCACGCGCCACATCGCCCGCGCGCTGGGCATGCTGGGAACCACGGAGGCGGAGACCTTTGTGGTAGAGGCTGTGTTGGAGCAGGTTCGTTTGGTTTCGGTTTTTTGTTTTGTTTTGTTTTTTTGTTGCTTTTTTTAGTTTTGCGATCCACACGATGATAACGGATGACATAATTACGCCCCCTTAGTCTTAAGGTTCTCTTGTCACTCATTCGCTCCGTAAGTCTAGAATCCAGCTATGCAGATTCCTTCATCTATCCTCTTTGATTTGTTGTGGGCTCCGTAATCACAAGGCCTCTATTATTGTCAACTTTACGGGTACCCTCCAGAATGACGTTTGTCTAGTTTACGGATACCCTCTAGAATAACGTTTGTCTAGTTTACGGGTGCCCTCCAGAATAACGTTTGTCTAGTTTACGGGTGCCCTCCAGAATAACGTCTGTCTAGTTTACGGGTGCCCTCCAGAATAACGTCTGTCTAGTTTACGGGTGCCCTCCAAAATAACGTCTCTCAAGTTTAAGCGCTATCACATAGAGATTGTGCGGGGATATCACAGCGCCTGCTCAAACGATAACATCATATTAACACCGACCTCACCAGCGGATGACGGAATCGGACAACAAAGTGCAACGTTCGCAACTAAACTACATATTTATAGACGGGTTCCAAGATTGACGTCTGATAACTTTTTGTGATATCATTCAGGGACAGTGCGGGGATATATTGAATCTCAGCGGGTCACATTATACCAGTGATACTATATTAGAAAGGCTAAGCAAAAAAGGACACGCGTCGGCCATGAGACAGACAGGAAGCGATCGCCAATCGGTATAAGACACCTGCTCCCAGCATTAAAACATAAGCCTCTGTAGGAACCATATTAATATGAGCACAGCGATGTGAGTGACGTTGGCTATATCGAGTCTCAGACATTGTATTTTCACGTGCTTAGATTTTTTGGTAAATTTATTAAAGTTAGTAAACAGTGTGTATAACACCGGGGAGATAGATAACAGAGAGTCTCCAGAGAAGAAACACCCCTTATCACAAGTGAACATATTATAATTACGAAATATAAATACTACTCAACTCCATTGTAATCAGAAAGTAATAGCAAACGTTTACGTAAATCGACGATTAAGATTAACAGGAGCGTTACTAAACAAGACCTCTGGTGAAGTATTTACTGAACGACTATTACACGTTTCTAGCCGATGTTATCCTCTCGTCTCACAAGTCTATTTCTTACTCTACCGGAAGCCAGCCAGCAGACGTTAGATGGAAATAACTCGCACACAGATATCGCGAAAGGTGCAGTGCGCGCAGGGGCATTAGCCCGTCTTCGTTAATAGGCCAATGCATTATACTGACAGTAGGTTGAGGAAGAAACAATGAGTTCAAATAAAGTTCCAAAATATTGAAATTGTGTTTTTTTACTTACTCTAAGATGTCTACGCAATTAAATAAATATGAATCTGTTTTGTTCTTAACGCTCAAAATCTTGTTCGGAATGAAGTATTGTTTCTTAGACTAGATGGAGAATAAGTATACAAGCACGCATTACCAATAGCATTTTTTTGCACTTCTGGCATAAATTCTGTTTTATGATTTGACAAGATTTTTAAAATGTCCCATTATGTCCTTTTACATCTAGCGTTGGCTTTTCATTCTCTTTAATGCTTACCATATTATAGATTAGAAGAAAACAGCAAAAACAACAACAACAACAACAACAAATATCTGTCCAAAACAAATAACAGCTCCAAACTGTAGTGAAAACAATTAGGTTGTCTGAAACCATCTGGGCTCTGGGGAACCCCTAACATAGATACACGTACATGTAATGGGAAAGCGATCTCATAATACTGTTCTCTACCTCTCTCTCTCTCTCTCTCTCTCTCTCTCTCTCTCTCTCTCTCTCCGCTACTGATTGTCAGTTTACATGGAATGGTTAAGTTACATTCTATGTATATTTTTGCTCCCACCTGTTATAAAATATCAATTTCTTACAATCAATTCGAATTTTGAAAAGTATTTTGTTACCTTCATACCCTCTATGAAGCTGTATGATATGACTTGTAGTATTGTATGAAAACAGTGAACCAAGATTTTTTCCTTTAGGTAAGTAAGCTCCGTGAATCCGAGATCTTGCAAAAAGCGCTTGAAGAGCTACAAGAGAGAGTGGATGACAACTTTGAGCAGGCGTTTTCGGTGAGCTACCGTTTTTGTTTCGCTTTGCCTTGTTTTATTTTTGTTTTTGCTTTAATCATTTTTTTTTGTCTAGTTGTTGTTATAATATACCGCTATAATGAAGGTTTCAAAAACGTGTATATATATTGTGAGGTTCTCGTTGTGATTAAATGGAAACAAAATGACTTATCTTTCCTTTCTCCTCTATTTATAGACGTAAACCTACATCCCCCCCCCAAAAAAAAAACAAAAAAAAAAAACAAAAACAAAAAACCCGCACACACACACACACAAACACAAACAAAAACCAGAACACAAAAACTTTTTTTTTTTCAAACGTGTACAATAAATCAATTAATCAACAATATGTTTAAGTGGCAGAACACAAGCTGCAGGCCAAATAGACCAGAGTGTACAAACAGACAGTTGATTCCCCATCTGTTCACCGTCTCTCTGCTTAACAGAGTGACCACTGAATTGGATAATGAAGAACATGGACGAATACTATATAATAATTGTAAACTACAAAGCCTACTTCATTGTCTTGCTGTAATAGATTCGGAGAGACTGCTGAGGGTGTTTCAGATTGGGATTGATGACAATAATTGAAATCAACCATAGAGCTTTAAATAGACTTCTTTGTGCGACAGTGAAGCATCAAACTTCGATCATTTTGTTTTTTGTTTTTCTGATCTATCTAGACTATCTAGTTTGCGGGGGGGGGGGGGGGGGGCAACATTGTGCGTCATTTTTTTTTTTTTTTTCTGATCTATCTAGACTATCTAGTTTGCGGGGAAGGGGGGGGGGCAACGCCATTAACTATGTCATCTCTCGGATGAGTCCCAAGACTAACGCCTGACAATTGTACGTGCTGCCACATAGAGACAGAACAGTGATACACTGTATCAGTACCTCTGTCTCAGCCAGTCACACTATTGTATTGATACATACCCAACCAGTATGAGAAACCCAGACCACTTAAAATTAATAACAAATGATTGTTTTGTTCTTTCATAATCCCAAATCACCATATGATAAACGCATACCATTTTAAATTACCAAAAGTATGTTTTCCCTTTCGTTCTCTTAGGTAATCCTACCTCAACGCTTCACCAAATAACGATAAACGCATACCATATTAATTCATTACCAAAATAGTACTTTAGATTCCTTCTCTTGGGTGAACCTACCTTAATGCTTCACCAAATAACGATAAACGCATAATTATAATTATAATTATCAAAATATTACTATAGATTCCTTCTCTTAAGTGATCTTGCCCAAGCACTTCACCAAATATTGTAATGATGAACTCGCAAAAAAAATAACAATAATAATATTAATAACAACAACAATTATGCAGATCATTATTATTTATGATACCGTACATCAAAAGTGTCTTCACCTTGGGCCGCTAGATCATTTATGCAGATCATTATTATTTATGATACCGTACATCAAAAGTGTCTTCACCTTGGGCCGCTAGATCATTTATGCAGATCATTATTATTTATGATACCGTACATCAAAAGTGTCTTCACCTTGGGCCGCTAGATCATTTATGCAGATCATTATTATTTATGATACCGTACATCAAAAGTGTCTTCACCTTGGGCCGCTAGATCATTTATGCAGATCATTATTATTTATGATACCGTACATCAAAAGTGTCTTCACCTTGGGCCGCTAGATCATTTATGCAGATCATTATTATTTATGATACCGTACATCAAAAGTGTCTTCACCTTGGGCCGCTAGATCA